>CM030375.1:26284722-26633400 GCA_003604175.2 Clonorchis sinensis
CAATAGGAATATACCAATTGATGTGTGCTTGCAAACGAAAATTAAAACAAGCTGACAATCTGGAGGGACGAAAATGGTCAACTTGCCCTTACGTTATCTAATTCCAACCCACTTTGTATTTGGTAGACCGCAAAGGGAAAATCGTCACAGCATGCGGCAACATAATATTCATTATTGTAGCGTATGGTTTACTGAAAACGCACCCAAGTGCATTTGTTTGTCCCATAATGGCATCTGAAGCTTAGCAAGCTGGGTTAACCTGAAGATTGTCCTACACACAAGAATGCTAACTATCCTGCGTCCAATGAACTCTCAAAGAACCCCTTAACGCCACATTGTTTAGGTGGAATTCCGCCGAGCATCTACACAGGAAAACTTCTAGCTGTTTTAAGTACAAGGTTCTACACAGCCGAACACTTGCCAAAGAAACAGGTGAGTTTTCCAGTATCCTGCTTTGCTCCTCAACACATCCACACTGATGATGTGACACAACGTCGACAGGACAAACTTCCTCGTTTCGATCATTCGTTACTGAATCCTTCTTTAGCGAGGAAATCCCACAGCAAAGATCGATCGACAAAAGTCGACCTGAACAGGCTGGGCACAAAGCGACATCTTTCCGTCGCCAAGCTTCTCCATGTATGACCCACATGGTTTAAACACGCAATTACCTAGTTTGCAGGTCACTGGTCATGAATACGCACAACTAAAGTAGTTTCATTGCAGATAAATTACGAGTGCGACAGCTTTATTCCCGCAAAAAGCACTTCAGAGGTTTAAGAGGATAGAGCAAACCTACTATCGGCAGGCAGCAAGTTGCGTCTCTGGCAAGCTTATGGAAGCTTTATATCGTGGATGATCTGATTAGACCTGTAGATGTGACGTTATGCGGCTACCAATACTTAATCAAAGAAACGTGCGCCAGACTCGCTCGTTTCCATAAGCCTTGTTCACTCGGGTATTATCATCATCACCATCTACAGCATGATATCAGTGTTCAACACCGATGCTTCGCTGCCGTACACTTGGGTATAAGAAATAAAATAATCGTTCAGCTGTTACACACTTTCAGTTGCGATTCGCCATGTCACCAGAAAGAAGCTCAAGAGATACTATTAGGAGAACTCGAGAGGTCTATGGCAGGTTCGTGGACCTTCCGGTCACTAAGTTGTCTCCCTAAGCAGTGAGCCATCTCGAGTTCACTGTCATACACTGTGCTGGACAAGGAACCGTTAAGGAGCACTGATGAAGAGTACAATACCAAGAGGAAGTTTCGATATGCTTGGACGTGATACCCGTCAGAGTGCTTTCGATGCTGAGTACGCCGTTTGATGATGACAGTATGGATAAATGCACTGAGGCTTTGCAGCATGCATGGCAGCACCCGCTGGGCAACCATTCTATTGCCAACTGGAACAAACATACTGTTTTCGTAAGCATATGACGGTCATATACTCAAGGGGTGCAACAGGCAACTTAAAAAAGTAATGGCCGGTTAAAATGAGGCTGCAATACAGCGGCAGATTCCAAGGCTGCACAGCGTAAATTTTTGCCAGATCAAACCAAAGGGTGGAACAACTCAAAGTGGATAAAAAAACCAAAAGTAGCGAGTTTCTGATTTATCCAGGAATAGTCAGGGCACCCGAGAGATTTTGACCAGTCCGTCAAAAATCTCTCCAAACACCAGTTCATATGGCGAGGTCACGAACGAACAGCGAACCAAACTAGGATACCAACGGGACATTACCAGGACCGCCTAAAATGCCGCTCGCAAACGAGAGCAGTTTACCATAGATCAAGATATGTTATCGGCAACAAATCTCCACCCTCCGATTATCCTACACAAAAACAGTTATATATTTCTGGAACCAAAACTAGTTAACAGCCGTTTCCATTAGAAGACCCTAGTACAAATTGTGTGCACTGTCCGCATTAGATGGACTACTGAACATCATAAGAGCTTTCCTCTTCTTCCTCTAATGTTTTCATCTTTGAGAACAATACGGGCAAACTTAGCCGAAGCCCTCATTCACGTTCAAATAACATTATTTAGAATGATCAAAAAGAAGAGTGGTTTATCAGTGGCACGTCAGCCTGGTCACCAGCGAATACCCGTCAGAGACAATAGTAACTAACATGATTTGGATACAGGAATATTTTTAGTTAAAAAGTACCCCGGAAGGAAGGTTCGAGAACTTTTGGATGCTCGTTGTGCTAACAAAATTCTAGTATTCGTTAAACTGGGGACAGCATAAACATTTTGTACCAAAAAAGAGTATGCTAAATAAATTCCATATTTGTGTTGTATGCAATAATACCCAAAGAAAGAATACGTCGGGAAAAATTCGGTATTCAGGTACCTTTTCCTGTACCGTGGATATCATGAACTACAGCATGCATTGCTTGAAACTTCCCCACAGGTAACTAACACCGGGATATAAAGGCTTCGTGAGCATTCACTACTACACATTATCCGCTGACAACGCGGTTGGGTACGCCATTCATCAAAGCTGTTTACTTACGTTAGTGGTCAGTATTCCGAATGGTTGTGCACGAACAAGTATCTGTAGCCAATCAATAACTCGTTATCAAACAGCCCTAAACAAACAATAATAGAAGTGCTTCGGAGTCACTCTTCGTGGTTTATGCAAGTAGAACTTGAAAGAAAGCAGGCCGATATCGGTCAACGCTCTTTAGAACTCCATAAAGATTATGTAAATCGTTTTCCCATCATTTGCAAGAGCGATTCGGTGAGCGTGCACGATTATGAGATTCACGGCAGAATAGCATCGTACGCAACACACATCTGGACCAGAACTCGGAAGATGCTTATCTGCCGGGCGCGGGAAAATACAGATTCTAAAACCGCCAAGGCCGACGAAAGTAACCAAGTAACCTCAACCCAAATCATGCTGAATCTTTTTGCGCTTGCGGTACAGGCAACACAAGCGAACTTAATTCCACAGGTTACAGTCCCTACGGTTTCGGTTAACGAATGTCATATTTACAAAATCCATTTTTATCAGGTGACTGGTGTGCGCAGAACTGTAGCATTTAAACACAGGTGGATTTTCTTACGAAGAAGCTTTGACTAAATCGCGCACAAGAATGCAACTTGAGTTAATTTCTAATTTAAAAAATCGTTCAGCTGTATCACCTTTTCGGTGCCTAACTGCCATGCCACCAGAAGGAAGCACGAGGACTGGGATACTGTCAGGGTGCCCAAGCCTAGACAGATGAAGTCGAGAGGCAGAGGTTGGGTTCAAACCACGGACCTTTCGGTCAGTAAATTCGCGCTCTAACCATCCAGCCGAGGAGATAGGAAGCTATGAAGCGGATAGTAACGTTCAGCAACGCAAGTGCTTGTTAGACTTGCCCACTATTCGCATAAATACCCCCAAAAGAAAACTTTATACATCCTTTCAGAAGGGCTTGGTAAACAGCAGATAGCTTTTATTTGGGCAACATCCCGCTTTGGACACAAAAGATTCGTCGGACAAAATCAAAAGCGAAACGTTACACAAATAAAAAATTGCCGGCTGTTTACCTAGCCCTTATGAAATAATGACTTCTCAATCTGTTCCCAAGTCTTTCCAACTGATTTTTTACATATCCGTAATTTCACCTGTTCACTCCAAATAGCGCAAGAACCACCGGGGAATTTAATTTAATAGTCCTCTGGAGGACCACCAGTCCCGCGACACCTATGACCGACTGAACTGTTCGCCGTTGCTATCTCCCATCCTAATTTCAGCACCCGTAGTGCGATGCGAAAGCCGAGGGCATTCCCCTGTGCTGTCTACACCCTTCAGACATAGTTCAAAATACAGCAAACCAGTCAGTCCATCTACCAGGCTGGTAACAATTTCCATGAAGACAATGGTCCTCATAGAATAGGGCTGTCATCAAGTCGTACCGCAAAACGTGACAAAAAGAAACAGACTCCAGCCAATTGTGAACTTGTGGGAATACAAACAGACTCACCAAGAGCCCTGCGACAACGATAATCGACAAACGCTCACAACTACTTCCAAACGAGCGCTTTAAATAGTCAAGGCCATCGAGTGTTTTATTCCATGGTTAAAACAAACGGCATCCCGAAAATACTACAGAATCCAGTAAAGCAGGAGGCTTTTTAGGATTTTTTATGAAATTCCGTAAAATTGAAACAGGAACCTGTAGGTATTGAGCTGAAGACCGTTAAGAGAAAACTGGCGACCTGGTTGATCTATTGAAGCGGTTTGTTTGAAATCGGTCTGGAAAGCTGCCGCTTTCGAAACTGCTGCTGAATTTTGGCAGCATCTTAGTCGTTTTTATGCGACATCGACCTACATGCAGCGCGTCTGGGCACGTTCCGAATATACCCTTGGAAAATGCCTCCCCAAGAAGTACGCCCTTAGCTACAGTTCAACCCATCACACCTGAACAGCGTTCACTAAAATTTGTCACTGTATTCTGATTAATGCATCCGACGAGTACACCTCAAGTAGAACCAAAGAATTACAAACCGGCTTATCTCAATTTGGTATCACAAAATGCGCTCACCTGTCCTACAGTAGCTACTTCGTGTCCTGTCCCAAATCCTTCGTTGTATTTTGTGCATTACTCAGAACTACTGTTAAGTTCACCTGTTTTCCAGCCCAATTGCCTCCATAGTTCCCACCTTCAACTCCCGATCCACTTTTGATTGTCCAAGCACCCTTAAAATACAGCGGCATCTAATTCAGACTAGCTATCGTAAAGAAGCTTCCACCTGCACGTATTACTCGATCAGTCTATTTGTTGAAGCCTATATTACGGGCAAAGTAACTTGACATTTCAAGTGGGATCCAAAAGGTATTGAGAGATCTAACAGTTTAATTGAATAGTAAAGAAGCAGCCCATTATCTGGGCTCGACTCACTTACGGAGCAGTATAAATTGGGCTCTTTACAATTCCATGCCTGCCATATTGCAAGAAATGGGAAACCGCTATAAACACTGACACCCAGTGCCTCGTCGTCCCCTTCCAAGTCTCGAAACTAAACATCCAACTTTGTTTCCCACCGTTACAAAGCCAAAATAGACAGTAATCTAAAAGGCGAGGAATGGCTTCTCAGTGATATTATCACCCAGTCGGTCACTGATAAAAATAATAATAGGTTCATTCCCCAACTCGTAGGTGTAGACATTTTCGATGGAAAGATATTCCTAATGCCTACGGCCGGAGGAACACAGTAAATGAAATTTTTGAACTTGTGGAAGGGGGTACATAAACTGTAGCGGTAAACCGGGTCGATTAAATCCGAACGAAAGGTTCAGCTAGTTGGAGCGACCTCGTGGGCTGGGTGAGAACTTTGTTCGTAGTTGCAACTACAGGTTCGATTGGGCGAGAAGTGAACGTCAAGGGTTAGAAGAAAATAGATGTGGTAGTGCTATCAGACGAGACACGGCAGTGACATGCCATTGTTGGGCTGACATCTTCAAATTCACGGACAGCCCCTTAGCGGAGGTCAAGGTTACGGCTTTCGGACAGAAGATGGGCATTCCTGTGGCGATTGGATAAGGGTTAGATTGGCCCTCATTTCCACTTTTAATTTCCATCTGTTAGGTATCATACCCAACAAAACACAGGAACTCGTCGTTGGTCACAAACCCCTCCGGCTCCCAAGGTCACCACTCCCAGGTCCTGTCCTTGATTCCCTGTACTCCCCGCATCATACACCAAAAACAAATTATTACTTACATATATCCCAGCTTATCCGTCATACTTAGCTGACACCACACAGTATCCACGCCCTATCGTACTGGTTTGCGTAAAACCACATCCCGACCTTCCCAGCTCGGTCCAGCTAGGCTTAAAGAACAACGGATCTGTATTAACTTGCATCCTGCCGGCGACTTCACGGCCCGCCAAGTGATCTCCAAAAATGCAATGCTTGCTCGGCTTCCACTGCTAGTTATCTCTCTTTCGACGACAAACGCTGGTTATTTTTGCGAGGGAGAAAGATGATGTGGAGCCCAAAACCGCTTAAAGGCTAATTCCCTATCAAATAATCACCGGAAGTCGAAGCATATCCTGCTAACCAAACATCTCATAGCTTCACATAGTGTGATTTCAGGATGACACAAACCTTTGCCACCTAGTCAACGATTTCTTTTTGTTTTAGTCAGCAGTGTAAGTGAACTTACCGGGACCTGAAAACAAGCACGGTCGCCTGACACATGCAACTAAGTAGGCAAGCAGGGTAGGAAATAGTCGCGATCGGATAAATGTGAACACTAATTGCTCGGTTAGGAAAGGTATCTAGTATGGACGTTTCTGAAAGAAGACAAATTTTACTAAAGCTGAGAGTGTTCAGGAGAGAAGCAAAGCTATTTTTGACCCCATTTCGGGGCCACCACATGATGCAATTTGAAAAATTCCTATAGACAATTTTTCGAAAGCAATGACGCAGCTAATGATTACACCGTTTTGGCTTCACTCCAATCGCCTGATTACAATGAGCTTGCTGAGAGCTGATGCCCTTGAAGCAGAGCAGAGATGATTTCCTGCCACTTGCAAACGTCCTTCCGAATTCGACAGACAATCAGTTTGCGATGTTTTGGAACGGCGTGGGACAAGCGGCGCGAGCAATTAGCAGCACCCTGACTTTCAAGTGGACAGAATTCGCCAATTAACCAATCGAGCTTACTGAAACTTTTGAGGAGATCTGTATGCGACAGGTCAACGATCGTTGTCGACACTTTCGGCTTGACAACAAGCGCAACAAACGCTTTGATCGGCAGTTGCATTAAAAGTTTATACCTTAGGTTGCCAGGAGCATACCAGTTATGGTATAATCGAGGCTGCGGGGAAAACCGCAGTGCAGATGAGCCCAAAACCAGGGAAGAACGCCTATCACTCATGAGTAATTCTAAATTGCGGAAAACAATAACTTCAGCTGTGAGTCACCGTTTAGCCATAGCGCACCCGCCCTGCATGTCACCATTCCATTCCCATTGTCTGAAATCAACCGGCATTTCACTTGCCCCCTCTGCGACTTGCCTGTGTCTGCGTTTGTTTGCCGTTTAACTTGTTCGAATTGACTGAGCTGTTTTTACTGGCCTGGCTTCCCTCCGACTAGAAAAAATAACCGGCAGCAGCAGTATTTTATTATTGCGCAAACCGAATTTATGACAGCGTGGATGGTTTCCGCCCTGGAGATCTGGGATGAAAACCTCGTGTGGTGGACGGGGAAGCCCTGCATGGAGGGTCTGTCTGCTATGTTGCACCATGGTGCTTTCGTATACCCGCCACCTCCCCCCAGAAGCACGTGTGCATCGCCTATCGCCGGTGGTTCTGAGGCCTGCCTTTAGATTAGGGAAGTTTAAAAAAATGCACTGCTTGCTTCTGCTGGTTGCGGCTGGTGTTGGACTCGTCTCGAATGAGTTATTTATCTGGCAACACCATAAGAACTACAGATCACAAAAGACTTGCCTTTCTTCCGTCAAAAAACAGTATACCTGGGATAGCCTGAAGATACTTTGCGACGTCCATAGCATTCATCGACGTGCATAGCTGTAGCTGCTTTTGTCAGAATCAAGGCTACACCAAAATCCACCTCGTTAACCAAACAAAAATACACGCTTATCTGCTGCTCGCAGGAGTGGACACTCACAATGTATATACATACATGTATATACATATATATACATACATACAGAGATTTCAAACCCTCCACTACCAGCGTCCGAGGCTAATGACGAAAGTCTTCGTCGCCATGTACCATTTCTAGATTAAGTCCGATAGTCATGCTTCGGGGATAGGTGACCATCTCCTTACGTTCAGTTTCCCTCCTAGATTGTCCTAGTATTGTCCAACTCACTAATAAACTTCGGAAAATGTACCATCTCAGAAGTTCCACCCTTGCCTGTCCTTACGTGTTTGGTTTCCCTTACCACCCTGTCTCTCTGCCTAGTAACATCGAATCATCCTATGTGTCAGGTGGGATAATGGCATATATTGGCGATCTTAGCTTGACTTTGGTGACCAGATTACTGAGTGCAGTTCCATCCTAATCTCATCTCCTTTAACCACTTGTCGTCACCACCCGAACTGTAGCGAACATGCACTTTTTTCCCGATTAAAGCACTATATCCCGCTTGATGACTCCATCAAATCTCCCGGCCTTACTGATCTCAAACAAATTCACCTATTTGGCCGTTATCCACTCCACCCGATTTATGCATCACACCTGCAAGGATTCCCGACCGGACAAAAAACAAATACTACCTGCGATATTGCATTGGGCTTGCTCTCACTGCGGAATCCCCTGGCAAACCAACAACATCCCGCTGCTCACAGAACTGCACATCCTAGCCCAACTACCTCAATCACGACGTCCGTCATGGGGCTGTTTAGTGCAGTCTCAGTGCAGTGACGGTACGGCACCGCTCTGTCCAGTTGATAGCACGCCCACAGCTGTTCACTTCCTGCTTTGACTGCGCCCTCCCACCCACTCGTCTCCTTACCTGCAACCACGACCCAGGTCTTCATCTGGCCCCAGCCCCCACCGGGATCCGTTCATTCCAATCTACCAAACCTTCCGTTAGATCTAAACATCTCGGTGACTTTTATTATGTACTCCTTACCCATTCGGTCATCTTCCGTACAGTTTGCGTTTCGTCTTGAGCAGTTTTCCTTGAGCCGATGAATTCATGAAATGAGAGGAAGATATATGTTAGGTTATCAAGATATCACCATGTGATAGGCAGTTGGGAAACTGAGCACAGTACTTACCACACAGTGGAAGTTCTTCAGCGGTGACAATCCCGTAGCGCTGTTTGCAAAAAGCCACCTTCAAAGCCTGATTCGTATTGCGTGTTTTCTGTAGCTTAGTGCCTGGTGACTGTAAGGTCTCAAGGAATACTTAAATAAAATGCACAAACAGACGAACAGTCAGATGTCGAGTACTCTTGTATGAGTCACAATAAATCATCTTTGTCCCTGTTCTCTAGCTGCCGCTCTGCAGTGTTAGTCCTAGTAGTAAGACATCAGCTCACGAGTATTTGTGCTTTGATCCAGGTCAATATCATAAGATTCGTTCATTGCGGACAGGTTAACAGGAACACTTTTGCGTTTTGTTGACGGGTCAGTGACCAAAACCAAACATGAATAATTCATTTGCTGACTCGCCTTTTTGGCAAGCCTGGAGAGCATCACCGTACAGCAGCCGAGGTACTTAAACACAACAAAAGCTTCTTCAATACGAGGCTTAGTCAACTACGCAGGCCGTCAGCGCTGTTGCCGGTAGCTTGGAAAAAAGAGTCTTGCAATATCAGCACGAATGGGCTAATGCCGAGTCCTATTTTTCGGATCTCGAGAATAGGTTTTCCGAATAATCATCGTGATAGACACGTTCATTACATTAGGGTTCACGGTTCCAGCTTTGAAGAAGGTGACGGTCGCAAATTATGGTGACCAATGCCCGCAAGCCGGTGTTTCCATGCAATGCTTGACATCATCGTGCGTACTTCGGTCCAGTTTAGTATTAATAATGTTTATTCCCAACTAGTAGGTGGCATAACCTCAGGTATTATCATAATACAACAATCAGAATAAAAGCATGACTGGAGGGATTGGTGGGTACAGGGGATCGCGCGGAAAACAGACAATGTAGCAAACAGTAGGCGTTAAAACCCAGCCTTACATGCACACCGAAAATTTCTCTGAAACCATAGCTCGGAGGAGGAAAACTTTAGCAAACTTTCAGCATTTGATGGCATTTATTCGGTCCCTCAAAATCTTCCCATTCGAGCGCAGTTTTGTTGAAAGTTGTTTAAACGTACTCGAGGTCCACAATGGACGCGGAATTTATATTTTAATGGCTGCCGATGGCTTCGCTTGATGTGTCTCTGATGACGGTGGAAAATTTGTGGAAGATCCGGTTTCTTTACGTGTTTTCTTTTGCGCTGCATTTGAAAATAATCTCTAAACGACAAGAACAATAATTGCGCCCTCTAGGTCGCCGTAACCTCAAATTTGATAACCTTTTAACGATCTGTGTATGAAAAGGTCTCCTATCGTTTTGGCAGGTGTCCTGCCAAATCAAGTCAAGGAATTCGACAGTAAGTTTTTTGCTTTTCTTATGATGGCCAGTGCAAGCTATATCGGGCGCAAGGCTATACCGAAACATCGGTATAGAAATTGGGAGAATTAGTGTGTCTATAGGCAGAACAAGCAGACAGCACAAGGATGTGGCCAGTGCTTTCAAGTTCCGGCATAAATTAAACCGATGGAAGCGGTCTTGTGAGTGCACGTAACACCCTCATCCGGTAACTATTATGGATATGGTGAAATACGGGCAAACCATTAGACTGGATATGGTAGCCGCGGTACCGTTATCGCGACACCGTACTTGGGTCCGTGGACAGCCCCGTACACGAACATCTTGGGCGAGTCGTTTAGGGTTGTTACTGTAGTTAGGATTCGCCAAGGAATCGTCGCAAATGAAGACCGGCATGGATTAAGGATATTCTTGGGTTCATTGAGAGCGCACGGTGGTTCATTTATGTCATTTGGACGAGGCAATAAGACAGCCATGTCTACATCCGGCACTCAAAATAGGAAAAGTCTCAGAAAGACTGCTAGAAAGCACTATGATGTCAGTTAGACTGTGGCCCGAAATAACAAGCAGCCAAAAGTGGTCACAATTCCTGACTAACCAACGTCTTCTGGACCTCGGTTTTCAAATATCTGATGAAAACCTTGTCGAGATGGAGTGAGCAGACGTCGTTCAAAGAGGAGGGAAGGGTGCAGGTGTTTTTTAATGAACTGACCAAAGCCATCTTGTCCTTTGGCATGCACCTACAAAGTGTAAGGTGATAATAATGTTTATTCATAACTGGTGGGTAGAATGACCAGGCAGTCCTGATTATAAGATTACATTCAGAATAACGCATGAGTTTGTTCGTAGTTGCAGCTGATGGATCGAGTGGGTATGGCAGTGCCGTGCCATCATTGCACTGACGTACTTCGGTTTCTGGACAGCCCCGTAGCGGACGTCATGTTTGAGATGATTGGGCTGGGATGTGCAATTCTGTGAGAACGGAGCTTTTGAGTCGGTCAGGGGAATCCGCAGAGGTGGGACGAAGCAGATATTTTTCTGGTCCGTTTGGAGATCTCTGGGGATGCAAATCACTGATCAGGTGGGGTGGATAACAGCAAACAGGGCGTCCAAACCGGGTATTGCTGATGTTCGAAGCTTAGGAATACTAGGGAACGGGATAAGGTCAGTAAAGCCCGGTGAGTTTAAGGAGATATCTGATAGGATAAAGTGCATTAATACAGAGAAAAAATGAGCGTTTACCACAACCAGGATGGTGACAACAGGTGACTAAATGAGACAGGATAGGAGTAGCTTTGCACTTATTAGACTAACGACCAAGTACGGGTTGAGTTTGCTAATAAATGCTACTATAGTATAAGAGATCTAGAGCAAGTCGGCATTCGCACGTAGAGGTTAGGGAAATCAAACATATGCTTACTGACGGAAGTAGGACCGCCGAGATGATGTACCAGTTTATCTGGAATTTCTTGCATGAGTTTGACACTGAACATGTCACTTACAGCCCATTAGAGGCATGCAAATTCGTGAAGCGTTATATGTGCATTCGAAGTTGTATTATTCCTGGTTGTTGTGTGATGGACGAGGTCGATACAGTAATCCGCAAGGCTCGGTTCGCGTTTGCTGATTTGAAACATGTATGACGTAAATTGGTATATCCCTTAATATCAAGAAACGTGTATATCACCCTGCAGTACGGGCTGTTTTTTGTATGGCTGTGACGTCTTTGGGTGTTTAACTACCGTTGTCTCAATCGTAGACGTGTAGGCATGATTTTGGAACTGATGAATTACTATACTTCGGCATGAACGATTATTTGATTGCGACCGAATCCTATCTGACGGGCATGGAATAGAACCTCAGAATAGTCTGAACTAGCGAACGGCTTCCAGCGTACGTGCCCGAGATGGTGAAAATTTCAAACGCAAAAACGTTAGCTTATTGCTTTCTCAGAAAGCAGCCACTAGCTGACAAGACTACCAATGCGGCCGAGTAAAGGATGGCTATGAGTTGACTCTATTAAGCCATGCTGTATTGGTATCGGGAAGCAGAATTGGAGTGACGTTGGGGTTGGATCTCTAACTGAGCAGACTTGACACCAAGTACCCGCCCACTCACTAGGTCCTCGTTACCGCTGCATCCATGGGAGCACGTACCATGACGTACGTATCCCTTAGATCCTAGGGCTCAAGTGTATACCACTTGATCTTACAAATATACACCTCTCTTTAGCCTTAACCTCGCTGCGCCCAATAATGCATATTGTTGCCGAATCGCGCTACTGGATAATCTATGTACACACGGCTCCCTCGTTATCGCCAATGGGACTAATTGAGCAATGGTGAGTTTACCTTTGTAACATTAAGACTCCAGCTTGAGCGCCGACACCGATTTGAGATTGTGGAGAAAGGGATATATTAAGGACTTGGTGAGTTGTCCACTAAAACTTTGTTTAATTATGTGTTTTAAATGATATCGCGGAAGATATGTACGAGTCATAATTTATTATGCGTTTTTTCTTTCAGAAACCCTGTCGAATAAAAGCGGCCTCCTGAAACCGAGAACTGGACCGATCACAAGTTACGTTTGTGCAAATGCAACAAGTAAATAGAAGTGTGATTTGCTAGATGTGGTTGTGCATTTTTAGGCATGGGGTTGACAGACGGATGACATGTAAGGATATGAAAGACCGCCTTTAGTCGTTGAATTAGTCTATTATGAGACATAGTTGGGGTATTAGTCAGTTACGAACAAGTGTAAGGGCCCTTTAGTTACCATAAGTAGCCACTGTAGGCGACATCGAGTATGGTTATGAGCGTGGCCGGCCGTCGTTGGCCATCGGGTTAGCTGCTGAGCTTAGTTGAGGCCTCATAGTCGGCGTTTCACATAGACACAGGCCCGGCAATTACGATATGTAGCCAAGGTAGACGATAATGTCTACAGTTATGAGTATGGTGGACCCACGTTGGGCTATAGATTAGGATACCGCGCATATCTGAGGCCTCATTTTATCGGCCTTTTTTATAAATGCTGGCCTGGTGTTTACTATAGACAGCAGACGCAAGCGACAGCGCACACAGTTAGGGTATGATGGGTCGTCGTTGGCCGTTAGATTAGGGTAGCGTAAATGAGGTTGAATAATCAGCGTCGCATACAGGCACTGGCCCAGCGGTTACAAAAAGAAGACAAGGTAGGCGATATCGCGTACTGCTATGAGTATGCCGTCCGTCGTTTGCCGTTAGATTAGGTTTGTGTGCTTAGTTGAGTCCCCGTATTCGTCGGTTCGCATAAATACTGGCCTGGTTTTTAGTTTAAGTAGCAGAGATAAACGACAAGGCGTAGAGTTATGAGTATGACGGATTAGCTTGCGGCGCATAATCAATGCTTCATAGTCAACGCCGCACATGGATACGGACCTAGCAGCTACGATGCCCAGACAAGTTAGGTGACGTCGAGTACGGTTATGAGTACGGCAGAAGAGATGGATCAGTATTTAGAACGCGAATTTACTGACAGGAAGGTTCGTGGTTCGAACCCGACATCTGCCTCTCGACTTCCTCTGTCTAGGCTTGGGCAACCTGGCAGTATCCTAGCCCTTGTGCTTTCTTCTGGTTGCATGGCAGCTAGGCGCCAAAAAGGTGCCACAGCTGAACATTTTTATGACGGGCAATCGGATTAGGCTATCACGCATAGTGGAGGCCTTATTTTCACCAGCCCGCATAGATACTGGCCTAGTGTTTACTATAGGTAGCAAAGATAAGCAACGTTGCGTACAAGTACGCATGAGAGACAGTCGTCGCTCATTGAATTAGGTTACTGTTCATAGGTGAGGCCTTACAATCAGTGTCACAGACGCGGGCCTAGCAGTTACAATAAGCATTCGAGATGATTGGAAACGCGTACAGTTATGAGTACGAAAGGTCGTCATTGGCCACTGAATTAGGTTAAATTAGGTGTAGAGGTGAGGCCTCATAATCAGTGTCCCACGTAGACACGGGCCTAGCAGTTACGACAAGTAGTCCAGGTGAGTGCCAATGACTACCGTTATCGTGATAACCGCTTTATGCCGTATTCCACCTATGGTGAGTCATATTCCTGATAGAAATGATACCAATGTGTTGGTAGTTTACCTAAAGCGACCTCCTGAGGCTGTACTGTCCACAGGCTAGTGATGCAAAGCTGGGAAAGGCAATCATCCACAGAGATTGCACTCGCATCTCCACTGCACAATGCATGCTGTTTTCTGACAATGTTGTGCTTAATGGAAGCTGAGCTCCATAAGAAAATGTGTTGTGACGAAGTTCGCTGAACAAAATTAGCCGCTCACTAGAAGCACACCCAAATTATTTTCGCCGAAACTATAGGGTTTTTGAGGTTGTGACTTTTACCGGGAGTTAGCCTAATCCATTTGCACTTGTAGGTGATATGTTGCTCATAGCATTTTGTTTAAATGAGGGAAATTTCAGGGTCAAGGACCATCATGGATTCGTATTTTGATACTGTACCGCATTTGAACTTGACTGTTCCCGCTTACACATGTTTAACATATGCCCTTACGTGTACAACTCTCCCTCTCTCTTCCAATTACAGGTATCCCGGACGAGTCATTACGGGCGCCGGACAGGGAAGAGTAGCCTGCTGGTACACCCCCGAGTGACTTTGATCCGTTTTTCTGTACTTCACGTGACCTGTACCCGTTGTTCCGGTTTCGGTTCCGGTGTCGAAGACTTGTGTTTGCAACGCGGGGGTTCTGCTTTCCTGTCCGTGCGTCGTGCATGCTGTGCCTACACATGCTTTTATGTCTGAACTAACCTGGTGTACCCGTTGCCTTACAGCGTATTGCGTCGACTCGCCCACGCTACAATACCCGTTTACGGGAGATAAAACCCAAAAACGCACTTTACCATATTTTGGCGTTCTTTAAGAAAAAATAATATTTTCGGAAGATCAGTGCAAATTCCACCCAGGAAACTCGACCACTTGACGTTTGGTTGCTTTACTCCCAAACGAGATAATTTTGTTCATGAAGACTTCGTCTGACACATTTTTCTTATGGGCATCAAGCTTCCGCATTAAGCACGACCTGTTGTCAGAAAACAGCATGCATTGTGCAGTGGAGATGCGAGTGCAATCTCTGTGGATGATTGCCTTTCCCAGCTTTGCATCCACTAGCCTGTGGACAGTACAGCCCAGGAGATCGCTTTGGTAAATTACCAACACATTTGTATCGATTTCCTATTAGAATATGACTCACCATAGGTGGAATACGGCATAAAGCGGTCATCATGATGACGGTAGCCGTTGTCACTCATCTGGACACCGTTGTCCAACGACTTGCGCTACATGTGCTAGACCCGCGTCACTGCTTCACGGATTCACGGATTGATACACAGGATCGAGGCTTTCGCCCAAGTTTCCCGGGTCGGTTTTGTTCTTGTCGTTCAGCAGCTGTCGTTCACCTGAAAGGCACAAGTGAAAAAAAGTGTTAGCACTGCTCTTTAAGTTCTCAGCGCGGGGCAGTATGTTTGCCAGCGCGAGGACTCGCGTAAATAAGTGTCTAATAGTGTTTTGAACTGAGTTCTAGAGGGAGCGTGGACAACCGTCTCAGGAAGGTTATTCCACGCAGCAACTACCCGAAATGAGAAAAAAGTTTGCCTAATGAAGGTGTGCGCTCTGAGCTTAAAAATCTTCTTACCGTGTCCCCGCCGTGTGTTTGCTGGGTCAACGGTGAAAAACCTGTTG
This sequence comes from Clonorchis sinensis, assembly GCA_003604175.2. Taxonomy (NCBI): domain Eukaryota; kingdom Metazoa; phylum Platyhelminthes; class Trematoda; order Opisthorchiida; family Opisthorchiidae; genus Clonorchis; species Clonorchis sinensis. The sequence goes on from CM030375.1 coordinate 26,300,552, forward strand.
GCCAAGCCTTGTTCAAACAGGGCGTAAGTAAGAATTAAGTCCCCTCGGAGGCGACGATACTCAAGGGAAGAGGTCGAGCACCGCGAGACGCGTTTCGTAGTCCATGGACTTGAGACCGGCAACCATTTTCGTAGCAGCTCGCTGGACACGCTCAATGAGGATTACGTCTTTCGTGCGTCCTGAGTAGACAACCGGGTTGGCATATTCAAGGAGCGGTCTGACATAGGCCCCAAGAGTATTTGGAAGTCCGTGCGAGTAATACGAGGAAGGTACGCCGAATCATCCGTAGAACAGCGAATGCCTTCTGAGCCGATTTCTCAAGGTGCAGTGAGAAGGACAGGTTTGGAGAGAGCCAGATACCCAAATCCTTTTTGGCATCTATCCTCGTGATGTCTTCTGGTCCTTTCTCACCATGCATGACAAAGGAGTTCGCTGAGTCTCCTCCAAATGACATATGGACGCACTTTTCGTCATTCAGAGGAAGGTGCCAGTCCAACGACCACTGCTTTGCGGCGTCTACATCAATTTGGAGGGCACTGGCATTGGAACTCCACGATTTCAAGTCGTCCGCAAAAAGTAGACATGGACTTGAAAGAACATCTGGAAGGTCATTGACGTATATCAGAAACAGCAAAGGTCCCAAAACGGAGCCCTGAGGAACTCCAATGGAGACCGGCGCCGCAGAAGAGTAGGTCGAGCCTACTTTCACTCGGAATGATCTGTCTGATAGGAATGCCTTGATCCAGTGTAGGATTTTCCTTGAATCCCGTAAGACTAGATTTGTGGAGCAGGAATGGTTTGGGAGAAATCCATGTTGAGCTGGAGAAATCAAGTTGTTGGAAGTAAGGTGATCTAGAATGGCTCGCTTCAGAATGCGTTCCATCACCTTGCATGGCACGCTAGTGAGGCTTATAGGCCTGTAGCTGCCAGGCGATAGTCGGTCACCAGTTTTGTAGATTGGCGTGACAATCGCTTCCTTCCAAACAGAGGGAAGGTGGCCTTCGTCAAGCGACTGACGAAACAGCAGATGGAAATGAGTTGCCAGTGTGTACGACGTTTCCTTCAGGATCCTTGGTGGACTTCGTCGGGCCCCAACGCGCAGAATGGGTTGATCTTGTGCAGGAGTTGACGAATGTCCTCCACCGTGAATACCAAGTCGGTTAGAGGCCGTTCGTAGGTACGCCTTGACAAGGTTGGATGTGACGAGGACGCTGGGACTGAATACAGACCTGCATAGTGATCTCTGTAGAACTCAGATACCACTATTGGGTCACTCGTGGGTTCCCCGTTCCTGTCCCTCAAGGAGAACGCGGATGGCTTGTTTCTTCGGCGATGCCGCATGTATTTGAACAGCACATTTCTGTTCTTCCGGGCGAGGTCTAGAATGGTGGCTTGTTTTCGTATGTTCCATTGGCGGATTTCCGATTTACAGCGGTTCCGCATTTTACGAAATGCCAGCTCATCTTCTGTCACCTGTAGTCAACTTTTTGAAAAATAGTTGTGACCTCTTTTCGAAGACGCCGGATCCTTTTGGGTAGTTTACGGCTCATCCGACTGCGTGCTGGTGTTTTGGGACGAACATCGCGTCAGCCTCGTGAACTTTCTGGACAATAGTCTTTCACTGAGGCTGGTCCCAGTTTAACTTGGTCAAGAAAGATGCGCATTCCAGAAAAGTCTGCACGGCAAAGTTTCGAATCCACGTTTGGGGTTCGATTTCTGCCCAATAGCAGATGAAATCAAAGGTCGTATGAGGTGGTCATCTTCCGGAGGACTCAAGGGCTACAGCAGACCACACCGAGAAGGAGAGAATCCAGGGCGCGCAGCCCTGGATGCAAACCACAGTGCATCGCAAAAGGTGCAGGAGTGGTGTCAGAGAGGGCAATCGGGATTGGCAGGGCCGCATGTAAGTACAAAACAACCCCGCCAGCCCTCCCTCGTTTTGACTCAACTCGAAAAATAGAGTAGCCGTCTATTGAGATCTGGTGTGAGCCAGGTCTATGTGAGTGCGATAATGGGCGGCTGTTCAAAACAAACTGACTGTTTAATATGCCGCAAAGTTTGTTGAAGAGGCTAAGGGAGTTTGTGGACAAGCATTTCAACACTGTCTCTGCTGCCTCCGAGGTGAGGAGCCGAGAGTTGTGTAACCAGGGTGGTTAGCAGGCTTAATAGCTGCACGTCGGGTTTGAGTCGAGGGCTCCGAAGGGACCTTTGAGGCATACTTGTCTGCTCCCTCGATTGGTGGTTTCGTGGGTTGCTTTTCATTTGCAGGGTTTTTCGCCCTGTGGGAGCCCTGTTTGCGGGGGCCTATTACCTTTGGTGGACGAAGTTTTTTCCCCGTGGGCGAAAATTTCGACCATTGCTACTTGTAGCCCTTTCAGCAACGTCTTATGGACGGCCAGGTTTGCTGTTGCTCATGGGGCGATCCTTCGTCTGTTTGGCTACTTGGGCATGTTGGCGCGGTTTGGTCGTAAAGTGTCTCTGTGAGGCTTTGAGCGCTGGTGGCAGCACCGAGTAGTTCTTTTGATGGTGCTCCCATGTCAATGTGCGACGCTGATTATGAGGCCTCACCTATACACGATAACCTAATCCGACGGCTAATGACGATCATCATTCTCATAACTGTATTCAATATCACGTACCTTCGCTACATATCGTAACTGCTAGGACTGTGTACATGTGTGACTGATTATGAGGCCTTACCTATACACGACAGCCTAATTCAGTGGCCAATGACGGCCTTTCGTACTCATAACTGCGCGTACTTTCAATCTTCTCTGAATGCTTATTGTAATTGCTAAACCCGCGTCCATGTGCGACGCTGCATCTGAGCCTCACCTATGCACAGTAAACTAATCCAATGACGAACGGCCGTCTCATACTCATAACTGTACGCGATGTCGCTTATCTTTGCCACCTATAGTAAACACCGGGCCAGCATTTTATGCAGGCCGGTGAAAATAAGGCCTCCACCATGCGTGATAGCCTAATCCGACGGCCTGTCATAAAAAAATTCAGCTGTAAGCACATATTTGGCGCCTTGCTGCTAGGCAGCAGAAGGAAAGCGCGAGGGCAAAGGATGCTGCTAAGCACAAGTATCACGTAATAAACTCCAGACAAACTGGTCCACCATCTCGGCAGTCCTACTTCCGTCAGTAAGCATATGTTTGATTTCCCTAACCTCTACGTGCGAATGCCGACTTGCTCTAGATCTCTTATACTATAGTAGCATTTATTGGCAAACTCAACCGTGCTTGGTCGTTAGTCTAATAAGTGCAAAGCTACTCTATCCTGTCTCATTTAGTCACCTGTTGTCACCATCCTGGTTGTGGTAAACGCTCATTTTTCTCTGTATTAATGCACTTTATCCTATCAGATATCCTTAAACTCACCGGGCTTTACTGACCTTATCCCGTTCCACAGTATTCCTAAGCTTCGAACATCAGCAATACCCGGTTTGGACGCCCTGTTTGCTGTTATCCACCCACCTGATCAGTGATTTGCATCCCCAGAGATCTCCAAACGGACCAGAAAATATCTGCTTCGTCCACCTCTGCGGATTCCCCTGACCGACTCAAAAGCTCCGTTCTCACAGAATTGCACATCAGCCCAATCATCTCAAACATGACGTCCGCTACGGGGCTGTCCAGAAACCGAAGTACGTCAGTGCAATGATGGCACGGCACTGCCATACCCACTCGATCCATCAGCTGCAACTACGAACAAACTCATGCGTTATTCTGAATGTAATCTTATAATCAGGACTGCCTGGTCATTCTACCCACCAGTTATGAATAAACATTATTATCACCTTACACTTTGTAGGTGCATGCCAAAGGACAAGATGGCTTTGGTCAGTTCATTAAAAAACACCTGCACCCTTCCCTCCTCTTTGAACGACGTCTGCTCACTCCATCTCGACAAGGTTTTCATCAGATATTTGAAAACCGAGGTCAGAAGACGTTAGTTAGTCAGGAATTGTGACCACTTTTGGCTGCTTGTTATTTCGGGCCACAGTCTAACTGACATCATAGTGCTTTCTAGCAGTCTTTCTGAGACTTTTCTATTTTGAGTGCCGGATGTAGACATGGCTGTCTTATGCCTCGTCAAATGACATAAATGAACCACCGTGCGCTCTCAATGAACCCAAGAATATCCTTAATCCATGCCGGTCTTCATTTGCGACGATTCCTGGCGAATCCTAACTACAGTAACAACCCTAAACGACTCGCCAAGATGTTCGTGTACGGGGCTGTCCACGGACCCAAGTACGGTGTCGCGATAACGGTACCGCGGCTACCATATCCAGTCTAATGGTTTGCCCGTATTTCACCATATCCATAATAGTTACCGGATGAGGGTGTTACGTGCACTCACAAGACCGCTTCCATCGGTTTAATTTATGCCGGAACTTGAAAGCACTGGCCATCCTTGTGCTGTCTGCTTGTTCTGCCTATAGACACACTAATTCTCCCAATTTCTATACCGATGTTTCGGTATAGCCTTGCGCCCGATATAGCTTGCACTGGCCATCATAAGAAAGCAAAAACTTACTGTCGAATTCCTTGACTTGATTTGGCAGGACACCTGCCAAAACGATAGGAGACCTTTTCATACACAGATCGTTAAAAGGTTATCAAATTTGAGGTTACGGCGACCTAGGGCGCAATTATTGTTCTTGTCGTTTAGAGATTATTTTCAAATGCAGCGCAAAGAAAACACGTAAAGAAACCGGATCTTCCACAAATTTTCCACCGTCATCAGAACACATCAAGCGAAGCCATCGGCAGCCATTAAAATATAAATTCCGCGTCCATTGTGGACCTCGAGTACGTTTAAACAACTTTCAACAAAACTGCGCTCGAATGGGAAGATTTTGAGGGACCGAATAAATGCCATCAAATGCTGAAAGTTTGCTAAAGTTTTCCTCCTCCGAGCTATGGTTTCAGAGAAATTTTCGGTGTGCATGTAAGGCTGGGTTTTAACGCCTACTGTTTGCTAGAAATTGTCTGTTTTCCTTGCGATCCCTGTACCCACAATCCCTCCAGTCATGCTTTTATTCTGATTGTTGTATTATGATAATACCTGAGGTTATGCCACCTACTAGTTGGGAATAAACATTATTAATACTAAACTGGACCGAAGTACGCACGATGATGTCAAGCATTGCATGGAAACACCGGCTTGCGGGCATTGGTCACCATAATTTGCGACCGTCACCTTCTTCAAAGCTGGAACCGTAGACCCTAATGTAATGAACGTGTCTCTATCACGATGATTATTCAAGGAAAACCTATTCTCGAGATCGAAAAATAGGATTCGGCATTAGCCCATTCGTGCTGAAAATGCAAGACATCACTGTGAGAGTTAAGTTCCGCACGTATATCAGTATAACCAGACGAACTAGAAATCCAGAATTCAGTGCAGCAACAAGTAGCACGTATGTATTCGAATTGGCGTATGTGTACAGCATATGGAATATTAAAACAAGAGAATAATGAATAGAGCAATGAATAGTGTCAATCATGTTCATCACATCCGCCACACCTTGAATGAGCGTGTGGATGTTTATAGTCCAGTGGTAGTCTTGATCGCAATCTTTCGGATCTTCTCGGAATGGAAACTTCAGACTCTTCACAGGTTGTATGTTCTTCAGATACGTTTTGTTCGGATACTATAAGATCATCTACAAAGGGCTCATTAGTATTTGAAACAGCAGGAGTGCCGTTAACAGACTGACCTTTGGTATTGAACTCAACCTGGTCAATGTGTCTCCGGTGGCAAGAGAGATCATCCAAATCAAGAATTGTGACCATCCGTTTGCCATTTGATGAAAGTACTATTCCTGTAGCAGGTCGTAAATCATTACCCTTGAAAAATGTAACATCAGCCGTTTTGGCACAGTCAAGGCTTGTACGCAACGAACGAGATTTAAATAGAAGTGCGGGACTCTTCCCAGTAACAGAATGAACGGCATTCCTGTATTGCATTAGAAAATTATCAATCCCATCCAATTCCACAAAAGTAGTAGGAGAGAATGAAATAATGGCAGATTTCAGTGTTCGGACAAAATTCTCAGCAAGGCCATTCGACTGGGGATGTCGTGGAGCAGTAAAGAGATGTCGACATCCAAGACCTTTAACCATTCCTCGAGGAATTTTGCAGTGAAGTGCGTGCCGTTGTCAGTGACCAAAACAGTTGGTACACCTTCATGGCTGAACACTTTCCTCAATGCTTGCTGTGTGAATTCGGCACTTGGAGACATAGAAAAACTTCGGGCCAACGTGAATACGCGTCAATAACAATTAAAGCATAGTATTTACCGAGAAAAGGACCACAGTAGTCGGCATGAACTCGTTGGAATGCTTCACAAGTGACTGGCCACGGATACCACTGTGAAGACTTGTTATGAATCTTATGTACACATTTAACACAATTCTTAGCAGTATGCTTGATATCAGCATCCAGTTCTGGCCACCAGCATGACAAGCGTGCAAGGGATTTCATTTTGTCAACACCCAAATGACCAGAGTGCAGATCTGCAAGAACAGCCGCTCGTTGAGTCGGTGGAATGACAACTCTATCCTCAAAACACAACAAACCATCCGGAGTAACGGACAAGCTTTCGCGCCGACAGTAAAAAGCAGGAAATCGGCGTCGTTCTTGCTGCGTCCAGCCACGTCGTAGTGCAGAAAAATGGGAGCAAAATATCTTTTAGTATCAGCAACAAGCGCATCCCGCTTGACTGGTAATGGTTGAATCAATAAACAATCTGAATTGTTTGAATCAGAGTCGCTTGATGGAATTCTTGACAAGAAATCGGCATGGGGAATCATTTTTGCACTACGGTGAACAATCGTGTAGGTGTACGAACTGAGTGCAATAATCCACCGTTGCACCATAGCGGCAGATGACTTCGCTAGAGATTTTGTTGGATGATACAAGAACTTTAAAGCCTCGTGATCAGTAGCAATGGTGAAGTTTGATCCAAAAAGGTACTTATGGAGCCGTTTGACAGCCCAATATACAGCAAGTGCTTCTCGTTGAGTCTGAGAATATCCACGTTCGGCTTTTGAAAGCCGACGGGAAATGCAGATCACTGGTCTACCACACTGTTCAAGGATTGCTCCTATTCCAGTGGGAGAAGCATCAGTAATGATGGTCGAATGATGTTTGGCGGAAAATGGTTTCAAAACAGCTGAAGATAACCAAGCAGTACACGCAACGTCTTTTCATGGTTGGAGGACCAACAAAATTGATTGGCAGATATAACATCAAACAGGCAACTTGCATGTTTAGCAAAATTGGGAATAAAACGAGAGTAGTACTGAAGTGCTCCTAGAACTGAACGCAGTTCTTGTAGATTGGTTGGTGATGGCGCATTTACTAAAGGAGATAGGCGGTTTGTATCGGGTTTAAAACCGCTGCCATCCACAATGTAACCAAGGCATGAAAATGATGGGACACCAAAAGTGCATTTGTCAGGGTGAATAGCTACATTGAACTCAGAAAATCGCTTCAGTAAAGACAACAGACGCATATCATGCGTAGCTTTGTCAGCAGCGTGCACTATGACGTCATCTTGGTACGTCTCAACACCCTCCAAATCTTTTGCAATAGTATTCATAACTTGTTGAAATACAGCCGGTGAAACGTTCAGACCAAAAGGAAGGAAATTGTATCGGAATAACCCAAAAGGTGTGTTAATCACGGTAAGGTTACTAGAGGCTTCGTCCAGTGGTATTTGAAGGTAGGCATCTTTTAGATCGATTTTTGAAAACACACTGGAACCTGATAAACGATATAGTACATCTTCGGGCTCTTCCGTGGTGCACGTACGTTGTAGTAACCGCGTATTTAGCGTTAGCCGGTAGTCACCACAAATTCTCGGAGTAATACCATCAGCCTTTAGTGGGGTAACTATCGGAGTTGCCCAATTCGATGATTCAACAGGAGTCAGTATTCCTTTCGCACACATTGAATTTAATGCTTGACGAACAGGCTCGCGTAAGCCAAATGGAATAATTCGTCTCTTAAGAAATATAGGATCTCCTGTAACTTCGAGTCTCACCTTGGGTATTTGCATGCCACCTGTAGCCTTAGAACATTTAAGAATCAGTTGTTTGAGTTCATTCACATTCACAGAAGTCAGTAAGGTGATACTAGTTCGCAGTGAGCGCAGAACTTTGAGTCCGATAATCGATGGTCCCGAGGTTGAAACCAAAAATTACAATCGATAGAGGTACCTTGGGGCAATCTCACAGGAATCGTGCAACTACCAACTAGAGGTACGGAATGTCCAGTGATACCACGAATGTTAACATCTGTAGGCACTATCACGGCACTGGGGTAGAATACAGTTAGATCTGATTGTGGAATAATGGACTCAACACTACCAGTGTCAACAATGAAGTCATGCTTTTGACCAGAAGCGGATATCAAAGTTTTAAAAACATGTGACGAATTCTGGGACAAAATCGATAGAGATAAGGTAGAAATGTCTTCAGATAATGCTTTCACTTCGGTATTTGGGTCAGAAGTTAAGTGACACATTTTTTGACTTACAGACAAGTTGAATGTGTCCCGTTTTACCACAGATAAAACACGGCTTGCCTGTGAGGGCATGAATATCTGGAATGGTTTCGTCCACAAGATTCACATTTCCCAAATTTTTGAACCATCGAATTAGAGTTACGATTTGTGAAGTGGCGTATTGATGGATTTGGGGCACGATAATTTGTTCGAGGTTTGAATTTGTTGTTCGTCTGCATCCTTGAATCATTTCTCTTAGAATATTTTAACAACACTGCTTCCTCAGTCTTCGTTACATGCTTGACATCTTCATACTGCTCACACATTTTCCGAATAGTTTGAAATTTCTGATCCGGACAGAGCAGCAGCTTCTGCTGTAATTCGGGCAGTTGAATGCCAGCAATGAGCCTATCACGCAGTTGGTCTTCCAATTGGGCGCCGTAGTCACATTTGGCTGCCTGTGTCTGCGTTTGTCAGGCGTTACTCTATACTGATAGCCCGAATATGTAACTCAGTCACAGAATAGAATCAACACGTTCCTTTGGAACAAGAAATTGTCCTTTCAACCCCTCTCAACACAAGTCTTTAAAAACACTTCATACTACACTCTTCTTGGCTGCAGTTTCTCACCTATGGCGATAAGAAATCTTGCTAAATTGGAAGAATCCAGCTGAATCAGAGTGAAGTTTGATACGTGTAGGCAGCATCAAAATTTTAATCGTAGGCGTCGGTGACTAAAATTACAGGAACAGTGGTCTTTACAGCCAGTTTGGTGGACCTCTGTAAAGCTCATCATCGATTGTTTCACTATTCGAGCTGTGAATTTCGAGTGACCAGCGTGTACGTCAAAAGAGTGGTACCGGTCGTGTTCGGTCAGTTCACCACCCCGGAATATCACCTTCCCCGCGTAATTTACGGGAGAGTACCATTGGCCGGGGTCAAGCAAAACGCTTCAAAAGGCATAGTTAAGAATGAGTCCACCATCTGGATGGACCAGTGCAAATGATAGCAGTCAACATTCTGTACCACAGACAAGGGTAAACGCACATGCTCTAGCGCCGCACTGATCTAACCCTGCTTGTGGTATCGGCAGTTATTTCCACCGACTGAGGCTGTCAGATGACAAGGAGTGTCACCGTCAGACACTTCGGGGGATTGACAAATTGAGTCTCCTCTAAGGATGCTTTGGCTGTAAGAAGTTTTAAATACAGTATGCCGAGTCACCCAAAAATCAGTGGTCCGCCAGTCAAGTTTACTTTTATTATTTTGATTTACAATTTCTCAATTATTCCAATATTTTCCACTGTCCAGAGCAGCCTTACAACCCAGATAGTACCGCATGAAAAAGTAGAACTTGGTCGAAACGACGACTTTTTCCATGGAAGTGAAAGCATGATGTGAACGGGGAAGGAAGTCATAGTGACCGCAGAAAAGGAAACCACCAAAACAGACGAACAGTCTAAGAACTGGGAATCAAAACACCCGCATACAGCGTCTTCCCATTGAGGGTTAACAAGTGCCTAGGCGAAATGTGTTCCAGTTGTTCATTGGTGGACTTGAATAACCGCAAGTTGGAGCTGGTGGACCAACCGAAAACACATCGAATCTGGAATTGAAGAAAATTGGTCATAAAAAAAGAACGGTGAAAAGGTTTTAGAGAGAGTGTTCGTAAGTTCACCAAATCCTCAAACACGGGCTTATAAATAGACCGTTTTTACTCCAGAAAGAGACACATACAGATCAACACGGTAAATTTAGGCTTTGGGCCGAATGAAGACGTTAAATACGCAATTCGAAACAGTAAATATTTTCACCGACAATATTAAATGTTTTTAAATCTTGACTACTGTCGGTGTACAAAATTTTATTTGAACCAGTCGCTTAATTCACACATCCCCAAAGATGCCTCCACTGAAGAACCCACAGCAGAGGGTTCCAAGTAGGCATGCTCATGCTGCCTACTTGGAACGGGTCAAATAACCCACCCATCCAAAGCAGTGATCCCTCCAGAGTGGTTATTGCGAATTTGTGCAGTGTTCTCATGCAGCATCAAAAACATGCTGAACAGGTTCTACTAGTCGAACCAACAAAAGGGCTTCGATCATCATTTCTACAATTCATTGGTGTAGTACTTATTCCATCCGTAACGATACATTCGTAGAATCTGTGCGCTAGCTAATTGTAACATGAAAAAATGATTTATGATTGGGGGCGAGATGACTCAAGTGGTTGGAGCGCGAATTTACTGACCGGAAGGTTTGAACCCAACCTCTGTCTCTCGACTTCCCCTGTCTAGGCATGGGTAACCTGGCAGTATCCCAGCCCTCGTGCTTCCTTCGGGTGGCATCGCAGTTAGACACCGAAAGGGTGTTACAGCTGAACGATTTTTTTATCCACTCGCGGTTTGTGTCAGAATCCGCTGAAATTTTATCAACATCGCGCTCATGAATAATCTGGTGGAGGGGGTTTGAAGGCTTCAAAAAGATTGACAAAAACACGTTCGCAAGCTTCAGTTTTCGCTGGAAGCCTGTGACATTCACTTAATGTGTTTTCATCGCCACTGCCTTAATGAACAGTTCTGCATTCCCAACTCAGAATGACACACATGTCGTACGACGCAGCAGTTGCTTGAAAAAGGTAAATAAATGTAAACATTGATTTCACAGTGAAATGGAAAAAGTCAAAACAGCCTTTAGCTCCTTGCTGAGAGGATGACAAACGGATGGAAAGTTTGGAGACATGTGTCTTGGGGGAATAACTTAGGTATGCGTAAGACGGTAAATCATGTAGTTTCAATAAAAATAAAGGAGATTTCTCACCTTACGGAGAAGATCGTCACTATCTGTGACCAAAAGATTCGATTGTGAATCGGACAACATAACTGAACACTTTCTGCCAGTTAACCTATGGATGATATCCACATGAGCGTCTGCGGCACCGTGCGGGTGTGATAAAACAGGCATCGCTGGGGTTGTCTTTGACGGACTGAAAGAACCGTCTGTACGAGAGAATAATACCAACTCGAAATCATCCGGTGGAATCTGTGAGACAACAATGGTGGAGAAGGAGTGACCATCTGCAAGAACGTGAAGGAAGAAAATAGAGGAGGGAGCAGACGAGGGAGAACTTACGGACACAGTTTCACGGATAATCTCCGCACCAAGCGTCCATCCCGACGGAAGGGCAGCACACCCAAATACGGAAAGTTCCTGGTCACCAGTTGGACCAATTCGCGTGGGGGTAACCGTGATGGGTTGTTTGATGGTAGACTGGATTAAGGGCATATGCTTGCTTGTTGGAGATGCAACACGCTGTAACACTGTGGAGTCAGTGGACACAACGATGACAATGGGATTTTCTGGAACCAGCTGGGCCTAAATAGACAAGCGAGGCAGTTTACATGACCCATTAGGAGAACTATGATCACGGTGAATTTAATGTTGTAACAAAAAACGCCATTTTCTCCTAAATACACCGTATAAAAACACAGTAAAATATATTAAGCCGTCCATCAGTGGACACTTAACTAGTTGGATCAGACTGCTTTGTTCCCATTGCTAAGTTACCTTCGTCCACATTCCTTATCAAAACTGGCCCTGTATAGACTGTTCAGGAGAATTTCCACTGTTAGTGACCTAAGCATGTATCGACATTCGTCCTAGCCTATATACCCTATCATCAGTTCTGAGTGCTCGACAAGAGTGATATAAATCGTACCAACCAAGGGTAACAAGGCAGATTTATAAGCATGGAAGAGTGTCCAGGGAGAGGCATCAAATGGAGCTATGTTCCCACACGCACTCGAAAGGAAAAACCGTTCATCACCGACACGACTGCCTTACCTTCTTCCGCGTGCGCTGGATACGATTTACCAGTTCCCTGGCTAACCGTTCCTCCTCCAACTCTGGGTCAGCAGTTGTATCCAGAATTACAAGCAACCCACGGGCATCCGAGGCCGTTTCGTAACGCTGCGTGACTGCAGCACCTGTTTTCACTTGTTCCGTTTTCGCCGCAACCTTGGCTTTCTTCTCACCTTCGGCAACTCCACCTCCACTGGTGGTATAGACCACAGACAAGTCATCTTCATTGAGCACGTGGCCACAAACTGTGATCGAACCGGTCTAGCCGAACAGAGAGTATGAGAAGTGAGAAAAACGATGATATTACATTGCTATGCAGATTTCATTGTGCAGACTAGCTGCTCACGTGGAAAACTACGAGAAGTAGAATATCTACAACCTAATTATTAAAAGACAATATAGAATACTCACTTCAAAACTTCCAGACAAATAACTATATGCAATGAGCAATTATGAACCGACAGCTGGCGGTCACAGCTACCCGTAGCAAGATAGTGTGAACAAGGAATGACCGAAGTGTTTTAACGCAGTGAGGAAGGATACGACATAGAAATTTATGGAAAATCTCAGATTTCGCTTTGCATGAAAGAATTTGATTCCTGTTTACAAGGGATCACTTAGCGTTGAGTTCGATTTTGGTGAACACAACTATCCGAACCTGGTTCCCGAGACTGCTATGATCTGCGGCAGTGGAAACTAACTCAGGAATTGTGATTTCCTGCTGTAATGCGTGCGAGAGCCACTGTGTGGCCTGCAAAATCGCACAAGAAAACTCTCGATGCAGAAGGGTGTGATGCAGGGTATTCGTTACACGGACAGGTTAGTCCCTTTCGCACGATAACCAGTAGTCGGACTGAACAAGAAGTCCAAATGTAGTTTGACGAGAAAGTCAACCCGTACAAAAATGGTCGGTTCCAGCCACGAGTACGCTTTATCCAATATGAATAAGCCAATTGCTTTGAGATACAACGCCGACTATAGGAAGCACTTTATGAAAAGCAAATTAAACGGGGAAACGAATGATGCGATTCCGAATCTGTTCATTAGAAATGGCCAAACAATGTTTGGAAGTGTGAACCCTACGTCAGAAGAAATCCTACAGAGAGGTCAAAACACAGTAAAAAATAATCGGCAAGACCAAAAATGTGTCCTACTGTCGGGTATCCAAACGTCCTTGCGTCCTTGATAAAACGCAAGGAAGCAGGAGATAAATTATTGATTACCAACATGATCAAGCTTTTGGTCGCCTGTTACGTAGAATACATCATGAGTGTGTTGTGCTCAGTATCCTTTTACTGTCGCAATGCACCGAATATATTCGGTTCACCTCCACAAACCTGACAGCCTCGAGTGTTGAAGACGACGCTTCATGTTCATCCGGTTGCTCACAAGAGCAATCGGTACTGTGATCCTTGCTTTCAGTCACGTTGGGGTCTTCGTATGACAAACGCATGAAGATGCGAACGTGCTGCAATAAATGTTGACACAACCATACCTATGAAATTTAAAGTTGCTGCTGTGTTCCAAGTGAGCCTAAGATTGTAGTCGGCTTCACGTTGAAATGCTTACATTGGTTGAAATCGAACTTGTCGGCACACTCTCACAAGCTACTTTCTTGCAAACAACTGCATTCTAAGCATTCAATGGATCGTGTTATCCGTATTTCATGGTGTCCATTCAGTTTTGTATACGAGTTTAAAGTGAGTCTGCCATCAAGCGGAAGAGAGACCAGCTAGATGCTGCGAAGAGCAGCGTTTCTAGCACGGACGCTGAAGAACCGCTTTCAGGCGTCCCTTGTTACTCTCATATGTTGCAACCACCTTTGTATCCTACCGAGACAAATGTGTGATCCAATTCTCCACAAGCAGCAAACATCGTGAACCTGAGATTTGCTGACCTACAGATGCTCCGCGATGTTCCGTATTGACAAACGAGTAGCCTTGGCTTTGTCGTCGGGACACAGGACAGATTACGTCCCCATATTCATTTCTCACGCCCTTCAGCGTGCAGACGACGTTTGATTGACGACAAGCTTCCGCGGTCTTCGCTCATGGAAACTAAGTAAAAACCTCGTAGTTAGTTCTTTACGTTAAACATCCGCATATGTATAGATTGCATTAACAACTTTATGAGTAGTGTATTCCGTCTGGAGATCGTATTCCAGTTTAATGGACGATCGGTAACGGAGAGAAACCCTGGAGACAGCACTTGGCAATACCAACCTGAGGCAAACGGCAGATCCGTCAGAAGCGTGACTAGTGTTCATTAGTACATCTTGTTAGTGAAATACACGATTGCAAACCACAACTCACTCCTCTTTAGGTAAGCCAGTGGACACAAGTCAATAGAATCTTGCCCAGTGGAAGCCAGAAGAGTTTTGCCTGTGGGTCTGTTCCCTATCCGACGACAACAAGCTTTTGAGAGATGCAGAAGGTGGACAAACGAACCCCCTACGGGTAGGTCTGGTTGTCATGCACATGAGCATTTGAATGGGAGTTCAACATTTACTACTGAAACGTTATATACAACGAGTAAGTGACACAGCGGGCCCGCAAAGGCTCAGTGGATAATGTCACTCTGAAGAGAGTTGGAAAACTTGGCCAAAATAACTGGTCCAGTTGACTGGAAGCAAGTGGTAATCACAGTCACAGATGGGCGATGAAAAATTAACCGTAAACGGGATTAGTGACTGACTACAATAAGAAAAGGCGGTAGGTATAAAGAGCAAGAGAATAGCAAAGTCATGGATCTACGTGAATGAATGAAATGTTTTGACCTACAAAGCTAGTCACATTTCGCTTTTGCGAACACAGAAGTGGGTCAGAACAATTTATCTACAGCTTCTGCAATGTGCTTGCATGTTGACAGATAAAATCAGTCAATGGGTTAATAGTATGGCGAGCGTCTAAAAGGTGTTGGTCCAGAGCCTATTTGGGGTTCAGAATTCGGCAGAGCATGTACGACTGGTTGGCCCTGGTTGCAGACTGCCCTCATCTTGCTCGGCCCATTGTTGTTACCAAATCAATAAGCTAGAGTGCATTGGGCGAACGGGATTTATTTCTAGTTTGTTCCCATTTGCGAAAAGTGTCGGGTCAACAATCTAGGACTGGCGATAACGTACTCAGACTGACGAAAAAATAGGCTAGTACCTGAACAAACTTTTCCAGTTCGGATGAAGGCATGTTTTTGACCGTCTCCACCACACTTTTGTAGTCTTGTTTCAAACGCGATCCGAGAACACGATGATTCAGTACACCACGTAATTGCACACCATAGCGTTCTTTATCATCAGTGACCGTCAGAATACGGACATTCAGTTCCTGAGGAGAATTAATGAGAAAGAGGAGAGTACGAACAATAATGCATGCACATCTCGGGGGGTAGATGCAGAGAAAAAATTGAACAAGCATGCTGCTGAAAAACAACGGCAGTTCCCATTCTACACATACAAAAACAAAACTTTTGGTTCACACGGGGATTATCCTGGCTTTCACTATCTCCACCCCAACGTGACTGTATTTGGCCGTGGCAAAGAACAACCAACATCCAGTAAAAAATCGTTCAGCTGTAGCACCCTTTCGGTGCCTAACTGCCATGCCACCCGAGGGAAGCACGAGGGCTGAGATACTGCCAGGTTGCCCAAGCCTAGACAGGGAAAGTCGAGAGGCCGAGGTCGGGTTCGAACCACGGACCTTTCGATTCGCGCTCTAACCACTTTGGCTATCTCGCCCCATCCAGTAAGAAGCGATGACAAACCTCTCCTGATCCGAGACATTGAAAAAACACAATATGCAGCATCTTCAGGACTACTTCGACGAATCCACTGCTCGGAATAACCTCGAAGTCTGCTTCAGACTCCATCGAGATGGTGAAACTTATCTAGGAGTCGACACACCCCTGAGCTCAGTGTCGTTTTGTTCACTGAGCTGCACAACCTGACCACAAACGTTCCACTAAAAGGGAGATGACACCATCAGTGCGCACTTGGAAGATGCTTGTGGATATACAGAAAATCTAACCCAACGTACTGACAGCCATGAATTATCTTCAGTGGATCAGACGGAAACGTACGTATAAGACCACCTATGGGCAACGCCAAAACCCATTGGCTGGGGGATTCCTATGGGAGATATAACTGTACGAAGCAGGCAACTGCTTCATTTCATTTTGTTTGTTGTTGTGTGCATGGATATACCACAAACCAAAATGTTGTAGTTTTTACAGGAACTTGTCACGTGGTCCTTCTGCTCCATCCAATTGCTCAAAGAAGCCTACGAATGAGTTGTGTTCTGTAGATACAGTGTCAAAACTGTTCGTTAACAATGCTCGAAATGCCTAGTTTCTGTTAGCAGCGCGTCGGTCAACAACTACACACCGTAAACCAACGCATGGCAAACAACTCAAATGGAATTCTGACGAACCGGTTGAAAAAAGGAGTCGACAGTCTCATGAATACAGTGGTATTCGTCGCTGTTGCATATTTTGGTCCGTCGTTGCTTTAGGTCCTGAGATATTTGACGCTAGCATTTAGGAATCGCGCTTTTCTAATTGGCAAAATCAGTGAGTGAAAGCCATAACTGATCCATCCTTTTTCTCTGCCTGAATCGGCTTCACATTGTCCTACCGCGAATCGTCGGGAGGCTGCAATCTTCGATTACTAAGCTCCACGCCTGCTGTAACGGGTAGCATTCAAATGCTGAAGACCGTGTGGATGATGGTCACATCAGCAGGACAAACGGACGCGAAATCTCTGCTACTCATCTCTCAAACCATAATTTACTCTGAGAAATCCGCGACGGGAGCAAGTCAAAGCACAGTGTGACGCACAGTCTAGAGCAACTTGGCCTCCACACTATTTCAGTCAATGAGTGAAAGCTGGTTTCATTTGGAAAGATAGATAAGGTGTAAACAGATGGTTGCAAATGGCAATGGCAGCTGACCGCTATGAAGATGTAAAAACGAACGGCCAGATGTCTATGCACGGCTATAGGCGCAGGGGGTATCAAATTGTTGGAGGTCAACAGCATCAGTTGTCTATAGAAATCACATTTTAGCAAACTCAGTTTCCGATATCGCGAAGCAGAAATGAAAATTACCTATTGTGAGGGAGTGGTCTACACGTGTAAACCTTATAAGAATGACGGAGCTGAGCCGTTTTAAACTTGCACAGACACATGACTCTTCGACTTGGCCTCTCCATTGGTCTGCTGCATCAGTTTTGAACACTAATGACGTGCTGTCCATGATGATGACGTTTTGTCCGTCGCAACCTTAGTTTGCCTATTGCCAAAGTACAGAAAAATCATTCAGCTGTGGCACCCTTTCGTAGCCCAGCTACTTTGCCAACAGGAGGCACGAGAGCCGGGATACTTCTAGATTGCCCAAGCCTAGGCAACAGCAGTCGAAATGCTGGGGTCGGATTCGAATCACGGACTTTCCGGGCCGTAACGTGGCCCCTTAACCACTGAGCTATCTCGACGCAAAAGTGGTGCTTTACTTTGTATCCACAAAGCAGCTATTCATGTGTTGACAAAGGTACTGGCGTTTACAGAAAACCTGTATAGATATGCTGAAGTCGAAATCCGTGGATCTGCCTGGCCTTGTATGAAATATCGCATATACTCCATAAATAATTTTTTGTTTGAGGACACTGAATTCAGGTAGATGGGAGATGGATAATGACAAATGGAAAAAACGTCCAATTGTAACACCATTTCCGTGCCTAGCTGCCATGCCATTGGAAGAAACAACCAGTGTTGGGTACTGCCAGGCTGCCCAAGCCTGGACAGAAGCAGTCGAAATATCGGAGTTGGGTTCGAACCAAGGACCTTCGGAAGTTCATGCCTTAACTACTTAGGATAACATGATAGGTGCAATTGTGCACGAAGTAAACAGCTGTTATATGGGGATTTTCAAAATACCGTCGGGCAATCCTCTCACTGAATTGAAATTAGTGCCGATTCCCGGCTGATAGAAGTATGTAAAAGAGACTGTCCGCCACTGCGAAACGCACTTGTGTGGCTAAGAGCAACAAACAACTACGACGGCTTCTACAGTGTTTTAAATCTCTGAAATGGCCAGAGCCCGGACATACCTCGACAATGTAGGCTTTCGCTGACTCAATCTGTTTACGTACGACCGGGTCAGACTGGATAACTATGGCCTCGTGTAGCGGAGCCTTTAGTGGCAAATTGACACGCGTCCGGATGATACGGCCCAATTCAACTGTGGCTTGCATCCAGGCAACTGTTTCCTCAATATCAGTAAAGATCAACGCCTTATTCGCTTGCGGAACGGGAAGGAAATGAACCGACTCAGGGGCTCCGGTCTGACGACAATAGCCAATCGGGAGACCAGCATGATCTGAAACGGGATAAAATTAGCAAACAGGTCAATTTTCATCGAACGAAAAACGTTATCGTGCCCCTGGCTTCCAAAAAGGCAATATCGATTGGGCAATCTTAGTTCACGCAATCCTTATTTTGTCTTGGACTCCTCGTCTAAGATTTAAGAATGTGAGGTATAAGGGCACGTTTGTTCTCCACACAGATATATACGAGACCATCGCATACTGCTACTACCTACCTTTAAGGTTCTCCTTGAAGTCAATCCGTGACCGTAAGCGCTGATACAGGAACTCCGTAATGAATGGAGTAAACGGAGCGAGAAGACAAATCATTTGGAATAAGACGTGAATCAAGGTATGCAAAGCAGCACGCCAATCATCTTCGTTCTTCGCTGCATCACCCTGGCGGAGAAAATAGAAGTTGCATGTTTTCAGTTTGAAAAACAGGTGTTAATCGCATAGCCCCCCATAATAGCACTCGCAACAGGCATTTGAATACCATTCGACTGTAGAAGAATTATGAACCTTGCCCCCATTGGAAGAGGAGACCAAACTGCTGGAGACCTACCGCTTAACGGTGATAAGTTCCGCGGAGGAGTGTTCAGGAACATAGTATACGTCTTTCGCAGAGCGCTAGAAGATACATGATTGAGGATCCTACCAGAGCGAAGCTGTTAAATTGACAACGTTTGCACGAGGTAACGCACTGTGGCTCGGTTTTTCAACTGCAATATGAACGCGACTGGTTGAAACGTGAATCAAGATTGACGAACACTTTAACAAGTTGATGGAAAGGCAGAAAGAAGTTTGGATAAAAAAGACTAGATACAACCAACTGTTCAGTACTGAAGAGTTAGCAAATACGTCAGAATACGTGAGCTAGATGGCAGCAGAGGAATGTTTGTCGAAATTGAGACTTCGTAGGACCGAACCCAGAGAACAATCCCTTGAATAAGATCGTAGGAAAAACTGCCTGAAACCATAAGGAGTATCCGTGCGCGAGGTGTGAATAAGTCCGATATGATTTAAAGCGAATCCAGCGAATACTTCAAGCTTTCTGAGTCGTGAATTTGATTCTGAACTGGCGGAAATCCTGGAGTTTACGGACGTTTCTAACACTATCCGGCAACAATGTTTTCGGACATTTGAGGTCCAATTCAAAGTTACTGCGTAAAACGTACTATTGTGTACGCAATACGGGATGATTTGAATTCTTGATTTGTGCATTATAAAACCTCGATGTGGAGTAAATCGATGTACCGTTCAGGAAAACCACTTGATCAACCCAAGTTTCAAAGCCATGTAGATGTATTTCTACCAGGTCCATGGTTTGTCAGCGTTAGTATAAACCATGAAATAGGACTACTGAACTGTCCACTGGTCAAGAAACTCACAACTCACCTTCAAACGTCGACGATTCATCCGAACATACCAATTAACTAAGTGATCGATGAATTTCACCAGCCGTGGGACGACCGTATAAAGTCTGTATTCTGCAATGTTTGGAAAGTAACGGGGATGTAAGCATGGTTGGAATTCACATAATTAACATAGGGTCCACCCGGAGTAGCTTTAGTGTATACAAAAGGTTACAGAGAGGTCTGTGACAGGCAGTTGAAAAGCAATTCGATAACGGTGGGGAATTCATTTATGTGGCCAACTTGTCCGCTTTCATAGCATAACACAACGGGGAAGGTGAAAAAAAATCTTAACTTGGAACTGCCTTTCTCGTCGATTATGAGGAGTGACCCATGTCAACCTAGTTCGACTGAGCGACTGAACTCGGACACTGTTCCGTCTGACATGAAATGCCGAGAAAGGGTTCTCAGATGAAAAGTACTGGTCAACTACACAATGAGAGCCACTCTCTAAATCCGACAAAATAATCATGTGGTAGTACGGGTAGTTAGTGGTGGCCCTCGGAAAAACTAAACAGCCATGCGGGTCAATACCGATGTATTTGCCTCAATAAGACAATGGCGTATGGAATCTAATGACGTAAAACAACACTGCGTTCAAGAAATACACTCATTTGCAAATCAATTTGGTTTTTGCGAGAGACTCACCTGGAACCCAGCTGAATCTCTCGTTTGTGATGTTTTCAGGCAACTGAATGTGCTGCACCAGGCCGCTTCATGTTCCAGTTGCTACGATATTCGAGATATCGCGATAAATGTATATACGTAATGCACACACTCATAAGGAAACCTATCGTGGGCTGTCGGAGAATTTTCAGCAGCCTTATGAGTAGTGCATTAAGTATAAACATTGCGTTCACTTGTGAGACCCCAATATCAATACGCCTTACCCACCGCAAAAGTTACCAAAGCAAAACAGGGAACACTTCCTTCGAGAGAGAATAGCGATCCAAAAATACCTGAATGGGTAACATGAACCCGTGCTTGACTCAAAACTGATGTGTATCGATTGTAATTGTTTTTGGTTCCAAATAAACCGCAGCAGACCTGCTTACTTGGTCTCATGAAGCTTTTGTATCAAAAGCGAAACGTTGCCCAGTCAAAGTATACCGCTTGTTTACTGGTGGTCGATCAGACGGCAGTTGATCTGTTCGCCGAACTTGGCAATTGGCTTGCAAACGTTTCGTCCCCAGTCGAGGAGATATCGTCAGTGCGCAGTTGAGTGCGCTTGTTTACCAAGCCCTTTGAGAAACTAATGCATCATAATCATCATCGACAGTATGAAATCAGTGTTCAACACCGATGCTTCACTGCCGTAAAACTAATTATAATTCAAAGAAGTTTCCCAGTTGGTTCTCAGAAAACACCTTGCTGAAACAGCTAGCCAGGAGCACCAGAATAGTTTACATGAACCAACCGCACGACGACAATTATGGATACATATTTTCAAAGCCACATATTTAGCAAAACCTATTCGTTAAAATCCACCTGGGTAAGCCAGCCACTCCGCGTATCTGTTTGAGCTGCGCAGTTCTTGTGAACTACGATATTCAATAAACACTATGATGTTGGTTACTTTCAGGCTACGTCTTAACTTCAGGTTGAACGTCACAAAAAATCGTAGGAAAATCTCACCACCTGGTAAGTCCAGGTGCACACTTTCTACGGCAAACAATACATCGGGTGATATAAGACCGTGTCGCCTTCCTTGCACTGCACAATCCAAAAGAAAAAAGGGTATTTTGAGAACCCCAGTCATCCATAGAGAAAAATTCCACGTGACACTGTCTGGCAGGCGCTCAAATTCATAATGAAGCCGATTTCACATCCGGGTCATCGTAGGGCGTGAATAGGCAACCATTCGGAGACGAAGATGGCTACCGAAAAGTAACAGATTCGAAAAAAAACAAGCCAACGGGGACCGTAGTGAATTTTTTTTGGGGAAACTGAATTTTTCTCACCGAGAGAGAACTCACTACCGACAGTGCTACGGAAGTAGTGACGACTTTCGTCACGCATAGTTTACGTTAGAAAAATCTAAAACCGCAACATAGCCACTAAGATCTTGTTGTGAAACGTCAACCCTGTCAACACACGAGTAAGTTACAAAGCCGCGGAAGACTGGAAGACGTGAGCGGCATGTCAGTGGAGCAAGCTGCACCCGTCCACCAAAACGCGGGTACACATGTCCTAACTGGCCCAGCAAGTGACAACCCACTAAAACATTTTCGGGCAAGTAAGGTGGGATTAGGATAAAAGAACAAAATACGCCATAAAAGCAGGTGGGGTGAGATTCTGACACAGAAATCCCTGGAAGTTGTACCTATTGTTCAAATAAGTTGTATCCAAATGAAAATTCAAAATACTCTCATTAGGTTACACAATAACTTGGTGGTAACGGGAAACCCAACTGAATCTCTCGTTTATATTCCCCTTCAGCTATCTGTCCTGCGCAAGGCCGCCTCATTTTACAGTTGGGACGATATTCGAGATATCACAGTGTTGCCTAGACGGAACACACCACTGGCTAAAAACTCTTTGAAAGTCCACCAGCCGTTAGGCGCATCCCTTCAGTCTCCCTTAACCTTGTGTTCTACTTGAAGGATATCCTAAACGAAAAATTCGAGCAGGACTGAGTTGAGTCTTCCATTAAAACCAAATTGGTGCGCATATGAGTGCAAATCCCGTCCAACCTGGGTTCAATTAGAACGTAAGGTTGACGGAAAATAGGGGACTGATCCTGATGAGCCGCAAGGACAAAACCGATCGTAGGCTATCAAAGAGATTTCAGCAGCCTTGTAAGTAGTATGTTCGGTCTATTCCCACTAAAATTAGACTGCTACTTTTCGGTGAAGAATTGTATCATCTTATGCTATTCAAGAAACAATGCTTGTCACTGTCGAAGTACACACATTTCCGCTGCTGGAACAAACACGCACACAACACAATATTTCACGCCTTTCAGCCCATGCTGAAGATTTGACACGCCAACAAATAAGTAGATTGTCTGGGAACCGAAGAGAATTCGCCTGAATGCACACACACCACCAAAAAACCTCCACAGACAACTGATCAAGCTAGGTGCCTCATACGAAGGACTAATTTGTGTGTAGTGCAAGACCCACTTATTTAAAAAAAACGCTCTAGGTTCGGTTTATGAGCATAACAAGCAGGTGGCACTGTGTTTTCAAAGTTTTGGCACGAATTAGGCGAATACAAACAGAATCAGGCTTTGCGTGAACGACAGAATCCATCGATCCATAAAGTTATCTGTTTGAGGAACTGAGTCGGGAGTCACGGTGAACGCTTGTCCTGTGCTGCGTTCGTATGGCACGATAGAAGACTGGAGAATGAAATAAAAATGAAGAAATTAAAAGATATGGTCAGGCTTCAGTCCGGCAAACAGACAAATAAAACTAATTTAGAAAAAAGGGCACCGAAACAAACAGGCGCGGATGATTCGCATTCGGGTATCTGAAGCTAAGCCCGAAAGGGCGCAGACGCGAGTAAAAAAATCGTTCAGCTGTAACACCCTTTCGGTGCCCAACTGCCATGCAACCCGAAAGATGCATGAGGGCTGGAATACTGCCAGGTTGCCCAAGCCTAGACAGGGGAAGTCGAGAAGCAGAGGTGGGGTTCGAACCACGGACCTTCCGGTCAGTAAATTCGCGCTCTAACCACTTGAGCCATCTCGCCACCCATACGCGAGTGAAGCCTGACCAAACGGTCCAGAGACTTGAATTAATCTCAAGCAAACGACTTCTGTAGTGAACTTCCAGCAGGACAAAAAACATGGCACTTTGCACAGCAAGTTGAAGACATCTCGCTGCATCCTATTAGCGCGTATTGGAGTAGAAGGCAGATAAGACTTACTCCAAGAAGGGGCTGTCGTTCAGCGAGCTGTTCCCCACGCTAGCAGAAGAGCGTCATTCACAGAAAGTCTCCTATGTTTACACAATCCGGGTCTCAATTTTGGAATGACAACAGTCTCCGTACACCGGGGTAGAAGTTTGTTGGATAACTGCAATATAGTCTCAATTGCTGGGTCGGCATTCACAAAGTATCTGTATGCTAGCAGGTGGTACGCTACAGAAGAGGCTTATTGCGGTTGTGAACTGATTGACACGGAGTCGTCCCCCTCCGATACAAAGGTTGGCGAAGATGGCCCTACGAGGTAAACGGTCCTTTGGAAAACAAAGTACGCGGCCTAACCAGTCTAATGAATGAACTTACCCGAAGACAGCCTGGAGTACTTCAGCAGTACTTACTGGATGCTGATATTAGATCCGGATGATGCCTCGGAGACACCGATCGTCAGACGCAAAGGGCTTTCGAACGTCTTCCACACGCGGCGGCCAAATCCCTGGACCGTAAAGTACGATAGATCCGACTCTACCCCAGATAGTTAAGCTGATGTCGCGTCGGTGCCACAGATGTCAGAGGTTAGTAAGCATTTCTCTGTCCGTCTCAATTCGGGAAGTTATTTCGTCTTTTGCCAGTCTACCGGGACTTATGTAGCTGTTCAGAAAGACAAATTTATCCACCACATCGATCGGTCCATCTAATAACAATAAATATAATCGTTCAACTGTAACATCCTTTCGATGCCCAGTTGACATGCTACTCGAAATAAGCACGAGGGCTGGGATACTGCCAGGCAGCCCAAGCCTACATAGAAGTCGAGATGCACAGGCCGGGTTCGAACTACGGACCATCCGGTCAGTAAATTAGCGCTCTAACCACTGAGGCATCTCAAGCCCAACCGGTTCACCTGCAAGTACGAGATTTACTTTTGTATCTACCTAACCTTGTAGCAACACTTTCCATTCACAAGTGCAAAGCGTATACCGAAACCGAACTCTGCAGCAGAACTAATTTGCTTATTTAAAATAATTGGCGAAATTAAAAGGTCTGGTCGTCGGTGCAGTTATTGTCCGTGAGGGAGCGCCCCGGGAATATTTCGATTCTCGAGGTGTTGCAGGGAGGTAAGACACAGCAGCACATCGATTACGAAGTTGAAGAGCAAAGGCGCTAGAGGACATGCTGGGCTGACACCACTGGGTGTGGTGAACTTAGGGGAGGATTTGCCGTATGTGTGTCCGCACCCCCTAGAGGAGGCGTATAAAATCCTTTGTAAGAGACAAGAATTTAGAAGGCACACACTTCACTGGCAGACACTGCCACAGTTCCTGACGATCAACAGAGTCGAAATTAGATCTGGAACCGAGAAATACTATCACTGTCGATCGTCGGAAGGAGTGGCGCAGTTCCAAACATTCAGCAAAGTGAAGGTATGATCGACACAACCCCGGCCAGGGTGAAATCTAGCTTGATTATCGCGGATCTGACTTTCTCGATGACGGACCAACCTGTGTAGAATAATGCCAGTGAACACCTTGGGATCCACAGTCAATACGCTGATGCACTGGTGGTTTTCGCACGATATTCTTGTACCTTTTCTTAAATATGAGACACACCATCGAGGTGCTCCATTTGTTGGCATTTTCTCCTCATTCTAAACAATTTGGAGTAGCCTAGTTAGGTTGGCCACGGCGAACCGGCCGCCTTCTTTGAAGAGTTCAGAGTACAGCCTTGTTGCGCGGGGGTAAGGACAATGAACGCTGGATTTCTGTCGACTCTGGTTCAGTTAGTCTTTCCAGAAGGTGAGTTGATGGAATCCAGTTGAATTATTCAGTGTTCAGTCCGTTGTTCAAGACAATGTTTCTGTGGATGAATTGAGAAGATAGTTCCAGCCTCCTTCGATCAATTGATCTGAATGAACTGAACGGCTTTGCATCAACCGGCGTGATCCAGAAGGAAAGTGATCAAATATGCGCGTCCTCACGATACCCTAAAACGGATGCCAATCTTGTATCCACCGGTAGCTGACTGCCACGTGATTCAAATGACCACGGTTGGTTTGCAGTTTGTGGCCCCAAGTCACATAGCGTGAGCTATTCAGCTGAAACTTCGTGCTGTCAGAAACAAATGATGTTGAGCACATAACTGAAGAAGTCGTTCCCCATTATCTGTGCGGTGAGCGTCAACCCTGAATCGGCCGCAAAGATGGGCTTCCTCAGGACTCGGTCGGCCATTCTGAGCGTGTATATCACCTGCCAGAATCACCATAAATGTGCTTCTCGCTGACCCAAGTAGCCGCGACAAATCTCGATAGAGGCTGTCTTTCTCAACCTCGGAGCTACCGTCAGTCGGAGCGTATGCTGACAGAACAAACAAATGCCATTTACCACATCGAAATGCACTGATCTTGACTGAACCAGTCAGCCTAATGAGACAGAAACGACTGTTTACTGTGACACAGTCCAGTAAAGTGAATTCAGCGTTGGCGCCAAACGCGAATCGCCAGAGATATCATGAGCCATTGAATTAGGACCAACAGAAACCAGAAGAGTGAAGTGGAAGAAACCTGGGTTGGCCCCGAGACGACTTGAGATGTATGGCCGAACTGGGGACTTGGGTGCGTGTTTCGGAGAAACAACATACACCAATCGAAAAAGAGGACAAGGTCTGAACAAGAGCTATCTGTTACCCAGGTTAACACAGTACAGACGCTGAACGCAGCAATGCGGAACAGATCACTTACATTTAATAAAGATTCATTTCGATTTATATTACTGGGCAGAAGTTTAGATACGTCATCATCATCATCAAAGACAACAACATCAGTGTTGACACTGATGCTTCACTGCCTTACTGTCATGGTTGTACGAGGGCTGGGATACGGCCAGGGCGCCCACACCTGGATACCTAGCTAGACGGTTGACAGCTAGATGAGTCAGAACTAAGGTCAACCGCTGGGCGATCGGAGTGCGCGGTTTTTTGGACCGACCTTTTCTATCTCGTCCTTCCTCGGGGAAGGCAGCGTCGCTACTTTCATAAATATGGACATTATTGTCTGTCGTATGCCTTCACACTCCTATCGCAGAGGACAGTACGATTTTACCTCCAAACAGCCTCGCGTAATACGATTTCTCACAGTAGGGGAACTCGCTCATCTTCGTCGGGCAGCCCCTGGTGAGAAACTTAATTCCAGGAGCCAGGGTAGTCCGCAGGATTATTACAGTAATGAAACCCTACCAAGATGACAAGGTCTTAGACTTAGGTCGGTATTACCAAATGACATTATTTACACTAGTGTAGACAGCAATACTTGCGCCTGGATAACACATATCAACTGGACAAGAAAGCTCCATTGAGAAAACAAAAAACGGGAGTTTTGATGAAGATGATGTTGCACGAACCCCTAAACGACCTGATGCACAAAAGTAAACCAGAAGAAAAAACAAGCCCACTGAACAATATGGACTTGATTTGGAAAACTCAAACTCACTTCGATCAGGAAACGGAATGCATTGTACCAAGGCAAGAACACATCTTTGACAACATCATGCACTCCGGATTCGAAGAAGCGGAGATTTTGTGCACGGACCACAGGAGAGTTGATCAAATAGAGCCGCAAAGCATCCGCACCATGCCGCTGAATTACATCTAAAGGATCTGGATAGTTTTTCAGACGCTTGCTCATCTTCTGACCATCACTTAAATAGAATGAGAGGAAGGGTATGGGGGAATGAACGAGTAGTGTGTGTGTGTGTGGGTTAATCACATTACTGGTCAACCGTGTGACAGTTGCTTTCCGCCAATCTTTGAATCCGGAAGAGCAAAGGTGTCCTTGAACAAAAGAAGTTCATTAAGAATGCTTTTCCTTCGCTTTGTGAGTCACAGGGAACTCGAAAACTGGAATAATGTGGGGCCTACCAAGCCCTAACAAAAGCAATGGAAACGCTGGGGACGGGACGGAATCTGTCATCTGGCTTTGGCGTCCTGACAATCTCCAACGTCTGAGGACTCAAGACTGGGTGGTATAGGACGTCCTGACGATAAATGTTCCCCAAGCAAACGGTAGGAAGCGTGAAGTGGAGTTAGTAACAGGTTACTTACACATGAGAAAGGACACCAGTAGAGTCAACGCGTCTGCATCTTTTATCTACCGCTGTTTCGAACAGCAAGTCGCATCAAACACAGTATTGAGGAAGCCGTTTAAGATCATGCCTTACAACTGAACCATCGTAAGAATGTGAACTGCAATCGTAAAGCAAGCACTTTGTGCGCTATAGTCAGTGCTTCATGCCTCCTGCGTGTATTCATGATATTCCACTAGTCAGTTAGTTTCTTGAGAGAAGTATTTTGCTGCTGAAAAAATTGCTCCTTTGGAAAAACAAAAGGTTTAGGTAATATTTCCTGGGGACTCTATCCGAAAGATAGTATCCGCTGTCTTACAAAGCACATAACAAGATGGCATCTAACAGAAAGTGACCACGTTTGAAACAGGAGGTCAGATACTGCAGTCCTCACCCAAACCCTACTGCTAAGAAGGGGACATGAGCAGCAATCCAAGGCGGATGAGGTTCCCATAAAAAGCAACGCAATGATAGAAACCAGCAGCGTCTAAAAACGCTGATGGTGAACCCAGTCGCCCAAACGACAGTGACAAGTTGTCCAACAACCTACGACCGAAGGGCGAAAAGGGTAAAGATAATCGAACGGAAGAAAACCTGCCAGACAAGCATTCTGAAGTACAATGTCCACGAAAACATAAATGTATTATTGTCTAGACGTAACACGCTACTCATAAGGTTGCTGAAAACTTCTCGGCGACCTACGACTGGTTTCACACTTCTTGGGGCCTATTAGGTAGGCGCAGTCTCCGATTCGTAGTGTATGTGGCCACCGGTGGCTAACACCGGATTTCTAAGATTCCGAAATCGGGAAGGATACCACAAAGGAATAAAAATTCTTGGTTTGAACGAACTAGATTCAACATTTTTGACTATTAGATGTTACCGCGGTGGAGGACGAATGTTTAGTAGCACAGAGAATGAGGTGTCTGGACATCATCTGGTCATGAGCCAACGAAAGGTTGGGGTATTAAGATATACTAGGCTACGTGAAACGTCGTTCCCACCTGACCTGAACGATACCATGGTTATGGTAGATCCCGTTGAAGACTGGTAAACTTTAAGTAGTATAGGACACTAGATACTGGTTGAGGAGGCCACAAGATATGGCTGCTAGTCGATGTCAACGGCATTCTTGTAGTCAGTTCCTATCCCGAGTGTCAGAATGACTGCCTGGAGGTGTGGGCACCTAAGTGTGATTGTAATGGGTCAGCGTTAGGTCCATTATCCATCCAATTTTATTCTTTTCAACACAAGAAACCCTTCAAATAAATTATGGCTGTGTCGCACCGAAACATCATTGATACCGTGTTCTGGAAGATGTTGATGATGATGGAATATTGGTCCAAATCGGTCGTTAACCCAGACGGCGATTTAGCAGCAACTTGAAATACACACATCGAAGAACTCCTTCCAAATACGAGCCGTTCAGTTACTCATTTCTGCTATTCACACTGATCAGTATGGGAATATCATGGACACTTTGGAACTGAGGTTAAAGAATTCGTATCCTGCGTTAAAGAGAGCGACTCAGTTGAAGAAAAAACACTAAACACACTAAAAAATGAAACGCAGCGGTTGGATGCTACATGGTGAAAATGACGGAGGCGTTCTCCACCCTAGGAGAGTTCCTGTTTGCAGATCTGATACGCCATACTCAACGGTGAATACTCAGACTGTTTTAAAAAATCACCCCTCAGTTTTTAAATAAACAGGCCGGTTGGCTCGTGATTTCTTTCCAAATACTCGAATTCGAGAAGCAAGTCTTCTCGATTAAGCTGATGAGGTGAGGGGACGCTAAATTGCTGAGAGACAGAAACCCCGGTAAAGTATCGGTGTTATATGCTTACGCGACTGTAAATTGCGCCCCATTCCGTTTCAGCATGTGAACAAGAAACCAGAGTACTTACGATGCTAAAACAATACCATTAACAATGAGGTGTTTGAACGGCGGTTTGTCGAACAGAGCCGTGGACAAGACCAGTAAGGTATAGAACCAACCACGAGTTTGATCAATGCCCTCGGCGATGAAGTCGGCTGGGAAGCGTTCAGCAAATTCTTTGGCGTTTTCAAAGGGATAGTGGACCTGCAATCAAAAAGCCGAAGGGAAATGGTCAGACAGCGAGTTTCAGGTGGCAAGACAGTTGATCCGCCCTAATAAAAATCAGTAAACTAGGACAGTTTTTAACAAGGTTTTACCCAACAAATCTAAGTTGTCACGAACAGGAGATCCATGGGATGTCACTGAACTAAATGACCAATAGCATGAGCCAGGCAAAACAAGTGTGTAAACGACAAGCCGGCTGCTAAGTTTCAACTGCCTCGTGAGCGCGCAGCCACAGTGTACTGTTCTCATGTACCCAAATAAACCAACCAAGAAAGTATGGAATACGTGGGAACGGTGCAGCCTATTCAGTTACGGTGATGCCAATGCGGTTTGCTTCCCATGACGGGATTCTCATTAGCATTCACGCTCAGCTGGATAAGGCTGCTAACCAATGCCAATGGCGTTCGTGCTATCAGTTTGTATTCAACTTCAGGGACTGTTTGGACCTATGGGCAGTTTAGACTGACCAGGTGTCTTGCCGGTCCACTATTTCTTCCCACCTGTAATTGTGACAGTGAAGCAGCAGTTCCAAAAGTGATGAGTTTGTCTATTTGATTAGTACTTGTCAACTGCAGGGATGGAAGCTAATCATGTGTGCACTACGACTGACCTCACCACATCGTTTACCAAACACCGTAGCCGCGCAAACAGCAGAGCTGGACACTCGTCCACAAATGACCTAAGAGGACGACTCACACTCACACAAACGCCTGTTGACACTGCGAAAATCCACCAGACAGAGTAATTTACTAACCCTAAAACCTACTGTTAGGCCAATAATTACACATGGTGACTGGCCTGTGTTACTGATTTGTGTGCGTAGTACTTCTTCGCTATCAGAGGAAACCAGCATAGGAGTGGTTTCGATGATTTCCGGTCTCTTCACACCAAACAAAACAAACAAACAGCAAACACCACAGGAGAACTTATGTGCTTCATTGCCGTATTTCACACAATATGGATACATAGATCTCGCTTCACAAGAAACCTCGGTTCTTGGCGATCCAACTTTTGCACTCAACCCACATGCTCGTAAAGTATTTCAGTGAATGAGCAGGAAACACAAGACCTTCAGTGAGCAACATGCAAGCAAACACAAAACAACCGACCTGCGGCTGGTTAGTTCTTTCGTCTGTGACCCTGACCCCACTCTGCTTGATGAGTAAGTCTAAGCGGGCCTACCTCTGCTCATCCAAAATAGCACACGAGTAGTAGGCATTTTGTGTTTGAACGCTGTTAGTTCAACCTGGTCTACATCAATGTGGTGCACTTCCTCCATGAGACTGTCTACCTTCAACGATCAACTTTGTACACCTTAGTGAAGCAGAGCAACGGAGAGACGGCCTACTCACATCTCAGGCATGGCGCACAGTTTGGAGCAAATACAAGACAAGTGACGAAATACGAACAAAAAAGGGGGAAACACCTCCACCCGAAACTAAAGATCTTTCATTGGTTTTCCAGACCTGCATATTCTTCTATAATCCAATCACTGCCTTGGTATATTGATAATATCTGACGGTCAAGACTTTAAAGAAGGCAAAAAACAAATTCGTGACTGTTGCATCCCGGCTACGTTTTGGCTCGGACCTGCAAACAAAAGATACATCGAGTCAATGAATACATTCGCTGTTTCTAGACCTTGCTTCTAAGCAAGAGGGATCACCATATCCACCTGGCTGT
This sequence comes from Clonorchis sinensis, assembly GCA_003604175.2. Classification (NCBI taxonomy): domain Eukaryota; kingdom Metazoa; phylum Platyhelminthes; class Trematoda; order Opisthorchiida; family Opisthorchiidae; genus Clonorchis; species Clonorchis sinensis. The sequence continues at coordinate 26,332,474 of CM030375.1, forward strand.
TAAGAACCTTAGTAAAGGTAGTTCACGGCAGGCCAAACGTTACGACTAAAACGTCATACCACACAATGCTGTGCCTGAATTTATACACTGAATAGTTGCATTTCACCTCGCGTTTTTGTTTTCCATGACTTTCGGATCATCATCAGGTAGGGGATTCCTGATGACATGAGACCGCACTCCACTAAACTGACTACGAGGAACAGTGTAATGCAGACAACGTGAACACTCAGTGTTAATGCTCAGGTTGCGCTCAAGATTGCTCAGTGATTAGGACGCAAGATTACTGACCAGAAGGTTTGTGGTTCGACTGCTGCATTTCAACTGCTGCCTGGACACTTGACAGTAACTCAGCATTCGTGCTTTCCTCAGACGACATTGCAGTTAGGCACCGAACGGGAGTTAAAGCTGGACAAACATTTATGGACGAAATTTGTGGAACTATCGAGTTTGGTAAATATTTGCGGAAAATTGGCCTTTTTCTCTGGCATTTCACGATTAGATAAAAATCCGGTGTTCTGAATTGGCAATTTTTTTCCTGTCACAGGATCGACACGTCCACGAAAACGAGACCGACTTGCGGCTACTGACTGACGGCTACTTCTTTAATATGCGTGCAATTTATGCACTGGCAAATTTCAGTCTTTTCATGTCCAGTTGTTGCAGTGAAAAACTGTTCAGCTGTAACACCCTTTCGGTGCCTAGTTGCCATGCCACCCGAGGGAAGCACGAGGGCTGGGATACTGCCAGGTTGCCCAAGCCTAGACAGGGGAAGTCGAGAGGTAGAGGTCGGGTTTGAACCACGGACCTTTCGGTCAGTAAATTCGCACTCTAACCACTTGAGCCATCTCGCCCCCTGTCGCAGTGACACCCAGGGTAATTGCATCAACATGAGTTCAAGCGACAAGTCGACAATAACGGTGCGTCAACTCACTTGAGCATAAGGCATCGATCCGGATTCGAACCAACAGTCGAACACTTCGGAAACGCGGCGCAGTACACCACGTCCCGTGCGGGAAGGAATGGTTAGGTGATCTATGCTGGAGAAATACGGTCAGAAGTGAAATTACGATGAGCAACAAGTCAAGGTGATCAGACAGACACGATGAAATAGCTGCGACAAAAACTCACTTTTCCCGGTGCAAATCCGTCACCGTAACACCGGACAATTTGGACAACTCATCAATGGAGCCAACGCAGACAACCTCCTCCAAATCTTCGCTCACCCAGAGAGGGACTGGAGTACCCCAGAAACGATTTCGTGACACCGCCCAGTCTCTCGCATCGCGTAGCCAATTAGCGAAACGACCCTCTCGTACAAAGTTTGGCACCCTACAACAGAAAACAGCAGGAAATGAAAAAGGGAAGGATGTCCCTGACCTGTCCAACAAGTAAAAGAATCATCTGGGCGGAGATCTAGTCAATATCAAAGAAGGGCGGGAAGAATACTCCAACGAGTTTTGCACAGCGCACTGGAAATCCGGTCTAATAACTATAATGCGGGAATATAGATGGCTTTGAGTTTTTATGTAGTAAACCAATCTGAGTGCGTTCCAATCCATTCTTCCTGATGGCAGCAGCCATGGTTCCCAAAAGGCGCCAGATAACGCAGCACTCGTTCATACCCTTTTTACCCGAGGTCCTGTCCAAGACCTAAGTTGACAGTTACCCGTTCTGACCATCTTGAAGCTCTAGGACCGGGGTCTCTTCATGCTCCGACTGTCTCGAAGTGTTCATGCCGTTTTTATTCTGTTGTCGTCACCTACAGAGTATCTGACGATGGATTCTCCCTCCTCGCGTGAACCATAAAATATACACAATCCATTGATCACACACTTTCGAATGAAATTAAGCAGGCGCGACTTACCAATGACATTTGTCATTGTTTTCCAAAAGTTTGTCTATTAGACACTCGACACGAATGAACCATGTGGGTACAGCCTTGTAGATCAGAGGTGTGTCGGACCTGAGAAGTGAATGGACAGCGTTGGGAAATGATGGAAGACTACAGAAAAAACGTCCGGTTAAAATTTTCAGAAGCAAAGGAGAACTCAGCCATTGCTGACCTGGATCAAATGACTGAATTTTATAAGGAAATGAAACGACAATCTGGGGAGGGCTACCGATTGAGTTGACCGTTAAGTCGTACTTGTTTCAAGTAAATGGACAGAAAAGAATACCTGCCCTCTTTTTACACCCCGTGTGCTACCAGAGGATGAACTTTCAACCTGACAATCATCCTCACCATCACCTTTTTCGATTAGATGAGTGTGGCTGAGGGATTCACATCACTTTTGTTTGAACAGTCCCTTCCTGTCCAAGACAGGCCAATCACATTAGTCAAGCGTGAACGCGTTCACCTGTTCATAAATAATTGCGGTAGGTCCACCGTGCACTGGTGGCGTAGTGGTAACATGCTCGCCTTCGACGTCAGATGTCCGGAGCTCGAATTCCGGTGCGACCAATGAGCTTTGATGAGGATGTCCAGTGTTCCCTCTCACAGAATAAGTGCACCAGGACAGGAAGAGGACGAGTGATGTGAACCTAAACTCAACGTGATAAACGGACACAACATTCTGGTAAGATTGATGCTTAGCTGTCAAATAGCTACGGCAACTCACTTACAACCCCGTAGCAGGAAAAACAAAATAGAAGGGGAATGAGACCAGTGTTAGCCCACCACATAAGAGAGATGCATGTACCTCCAAATCGGACAACCTGGAGAGAAAGTGATAGGAAGAACGCCATTGACATCAGCTAATGGCTACGTACCGACCGTCAACACAATTTTGGACTTGGTTAATTCAACTTAATACAAATGACTTGGTGGAAAACATAACCAAACTGGGCAACTTTTGTCAGAAATAGTTCCCAAACACAGGTAGAGCACGAAAACGTCATAATGGATAAATGGTAGCGCACATTGTGAGAATAGTCAGGTGACCAGTTAGATACATCAATTTAATTACACTACGGATCTTTTACCTTTGTTCAATTCTTTGATTTGCTGAGTTGGATCAGAACCACCGCTGAAGCATGGCAGTAAACGTTAGCCAGGTTCTCTAGATATGCAAGTATCGAACCAAGTCAGTCGTACCTATCCTCAGATATGAAGTGGCTCGGGGCCAATTCAGTCTCAGCCGAACCTACATAAAAAACCAACTCACCTCCAACAGAACGGATAACTGTGGTTAACTGTGCTCTGATGAACCATTCGGCCGCGTTTCTTCAAATTCTGACAAATTAGCTTGTCAGCTTCCTTCACGTACATGCCAGCGAAGTCAGTGATCTCAGCTGTGAAGCAACCTGTCGCGTCGACTGGGCATACGATGGAGGCGTCTTTCCATATAATTCCATGAGCTGTGCAAACGCGATAATCATCCTGTGAGATAGAAATGTAATATGTATAGAATAACATATGCATAAAACAAGGGAAAATTTACGTGTAGTTTACAAGAGTGCTTCACTTGGCGATCAGTTTGCCACAAGCAGATGAACCAAGAATTCTGCAGCAGTGTTCAGCTGTAACACCATTCCGGTGCCTATCTGCCATGCCTCCCGAAGGAAGCACGAGGGCTGAGATACCGCCAGGTTGCCCAAGCCTAGACAGGGGAAGTCGAGAGGCAGAGGTGGGGTTCGAACCACGGACCTTCCGGTCAGTAAATTTGCGCTCTAACCACTTGAGCCCCCCCCCCCCCCCCCGCAGCATTCAGGAAGAACATCAAAGATAGGGACGTTAGTTCCGGGGACTTTTGAATGGGACTTTGCGAACAACCGCAGAATTAACGTTTACTTTCTACCTCCTAACTACAAGGGTTCTACTTGCGGCAAGAAAGTAAGTGAGGTTAAAAAGACAAAGTAGGGCATTTTTATACACGTGAACGAGGAGATTTGATACGCGTACGAAAGAAAATGGGTCAAGTTAGTTCAAATTTGTCAGATGCGTAGGCTTGTTGGGCTATCCGAATTCGTGGCCAAACGCTCGACACAGTTCAAGATTGTACTCAGGACCCAATATAAATTGATGGGCCACGTATTAGGCGGAATACCGCGCCAAAACCGGCCTACCACTTGCTACGGCCAAGATACTTAACCTATACACGGTTGACCAAAAGATCAGGTCACTTGCCGATTCTGCATCAAAGCGAGCTCTGATTGGTCAACAGCAAATCATGATCCGGTATCCGCTGAATATCGGTTGCCAACGACGCGTCCAGAGGTCCGAATTTCCAGAATGTTGTCGCGGCGTACACGGCAAGCTGTACATGTTTCTGATCTGGTTTAGGATGCTTACACAATTTGTGAACTCTGAGTGGTTCTGTTAGTGCTCTAGTTAACAGTCGTTGGACTGGAATATCAGAAGCGAGAGACACTAATAGGATTTGAGTATTAGGGTTAAATAGATTACAAAGTTGGGTGCACCTTATGAATATCAATACAATGTGAAAAAAATTAAGCGTACAAAAATGGGGAGATGTATCAGGGTAACCGTTACAGTTCTTTTGTTGAAAACGCTAGTTTGGGAGGATCAGACCGAGAACTGAGCTGAGACACTACCGTTATTGCACCGGCGTACACAGAGTAGGACAACAACCTTTGTCATGATTTTAAGAGTACCCGAAAAAAAACAAGATTTTAGTTTGAAATTAACCAGCGTTAAATAAATGCCCGTCCAGAGGGAGGATATACAGTGTTTCCACCTGAGCAGGATCTGCCGGATGGATGTGAGAAGATCGATCGCAAGATCAATAATATGAGGCCATAGTCGAGTTTTCAGCAACCTTATGAGTGGTGTGCCCTGTCAAGAAAATAACACTGACATGTGTTTTGTAACTGTCACTGACCAGAGAATAGGTAAAGCAACCAAAACGGCGGACCCTTTCAAAACGTTCGAGTTATTTGAAACTTCGTCAGAAGTTCAATGCGATTCCTATAAAGCCATGAACCTTGGGAAACATCGACAATCCATCGCTTCAAGAAGGATCGTTACCGAAGGGAGAAGGGGCTAGACCATTCTATATTGTAAATTTTCACAACGTCTGGTGTGAGACATCACATACAACAATGTAGTTTTAAACATCATATTGGCCCTTCACGTGATTTTCAACATAGGCCTCAGGAACTCACCGGTTAAGTATGATCGTATTCAAGAGGCAACCGGTTTTGTTAGTCTTGAACAACGCATCGTTATTAAAAGTTCTCCAGCTGCTTATTATGTAACGACGTCCCCGAGGTTGCGCAAAAATATTTTGTGACTTGTTTCCCCCTGATTGATTTAGTTGCCGTCTTCGCTTTGATCTGCAGGCAGGATGGTTTTGACTTATCGGTCCTAATTCAAGGCAAGCTGTAAGTGTGACGTGCTAGGCATGAGACGTGACGATACCCTGTGAAGTAAGCTGATAGCCCGTCATTATGTCCGAGTGAGGTCGGAAAGCCGTAATTTCGAAGAATGAGTTCAGCTGCGCGGATACTAAACATCAATAGTGGTGGTAAAAGAGCATCTTTTCATGTCTTGTTATCGATGAAGCGACAGGTGTACAAATCCTTCGAGATGGATGTTGACAACCATATGGGATTCGAACCCGGGTGGCCGAAACGGAAAAGCCCAATGTTAACTAGCAAGCCATCCGTGGCCAGCTTTCTGATGCATAGATGTTTTGTACATGAAAGATTCATTTCTTGTTAAGTAAATATGTCACAAAAAACTAACTAGGAAACGTAAAGCAGAGCCAAGCGATCACATGACATTTACGATGGCTTTGAAGAACCTGTGTGATGGAAATACGATAGGCTTTCCGATGAAGTTGCGAAGTACTGCAAAAATTATCAGTAGTAGAGCAATCGGCATGAATAGGAGGTCGTTGTATGCTGATTACACTACTGAAAATGTGACTAGTACTAGTTGCAACTTTCTAGGCCATCACTCGCCATGACCCTGGGGTACGTTAACGGCCATTCGATTGAAACAGTCAATCACACTTATCTACTGATAGTGTGTTGACCAGCTGGACTCCGTTTATATTTCCCAGCGGACGCCTGGGAACCAAAGAGCAGCCAGAAACAATATACGCTTGCTTTTTCCTCTTTTCAGCGATGCGAAAATATTTTACATCCACCAAACTGTTTGACTGACATCCAACTCCACGGTGTCATTACACTTAGACCATAGAAATTACACTTTGTTATAACATTCTACCCACGCGCGACCATAAATTAGTGTTGGTAGTCGTAGAGGTTTATGGATTTTAATGTAGTGAGTAATGTAAGTGAAGACAATCTGTGCTGGAAAGCCGAAAAGCTGTTTCCTCCTTATGGGGAATCATCAACAGCCCACATCTGACGAAGGGGCCTTACTTACCGGACGAAATCTCCGTTAAAATTTAAAAAAAACCACATTACCAAAATAGAAAATAAAATAATCATCTAATTGCAGCACTCTTAAGGTGCATAGCTGCAAAGCCAACCGAAAGAAAAACGAGGACTGAGATATTGCCAGGTTGCCCAAGCCTAGACAAGAGCTCATAGGAGGAACAAAATTCGTCCAATGAGAAGTCATCAGTCGACAAGCTATTCAACAAATGTGACAACGTGATGTATCCTGTCTAAATGCGATTTAATCACACTGCCAACCACCTTTTCGTGGTTGAACGGTTACGTGTTCAAACCACAAACCGGGAGGTGACGGGTCCGTGGATTTTTATGAGACGCGCACTGCTGATGACTCCTAAAAAGTATGAAACAGCTGTGCGATCATTCTCCGGTTTTCAACACTTACAGGACGAAATCCCCAGTGAAAAATTAGGGTCCATTGGTGTTTTGCAAGAGGGCGGTTAGCGACAACCCCACCGAATGCTTTCAGTGACTTTCTTCAGCACCCAAGGGGCCATCATTAGCTGAAAATGCTGACAAGTGAATAGCACGCAATAAGGCGGGTGTAATCCTTGTCTGCTCCCCAAAAAAAACAGCTGATACAAAATAATCTATGGTTGTCAAATTTCCAGCCAAACAGGGAGACCAGAGCAATCATACAAAGTACTAACCTCACCAAAATAAGGAGCCTGGTGGACGACGCCAGTACCCACATCCTCTGTAACATAGGTATCACAGAGCACTCGGAAAGCGTTTCGTTCCTGTTTCAGCTGTCAAGAGAAGAAACAGAGATGTGACATAAGAAACAAATGCTACGCAGAGGGAACTGAAAGTGGCGGTGCTGAATGCTGACTTACGTGAACGAAATAGTCGAAGATAGGTTGATACTTCAGTCCTTCAAGCTGTTTGCCGAGGAAGCTGAAATGTTACGGAATTTCATGAGCGCACCAAAACGAAATCCAACTAAATAACATGGTAATTTAGTGATATACAGAAAATGGAAAAACGTCCGCACGATTGGTGATCAGAAATGCGGTGCGAGGCGATCTGTGATTCCCTTGACACGGTCAAATTACCATCGTGAAAGAAAATCCCCATGTTATGTCCTGTTCGCTCGGCAGTGGCGGAGGAAAACACGTGTGAATTCAATCACTATACGAATCCCAGGCTCTCCGAAGAAGTTGGCTGGACTCTATTACCAAATAACCTCGAATAAGGAATCATAGACGTGCGATATCGTACAGAAAAAGCATCCGTCCCTCAACTGTCTCTGATAGAACACTAAATGAATGAGATAAACACCAATGGCAAGACCCAACCATCGGACGCCTGCGGATGAGATATGCCTTATTTAACATGACTTCCTGGTTGGTTCGTGAAGCCCACTTAATTGGACGCTAAAGCCTTACTTCAGACCGCTTCGTCAAATTGTACAAGACTTGTGTAAAACATCAGAGTACGGTTAAACGTGTACTGATCCCTAGTTAACCTTACTTTTCTATAACAGCGCTGAATCGCCCACAATAACGTCATCCAAGCATCTGTCTCCATAGTTTCCTGAGGTTGTTTTCAACACTGATGAATGAATTTAACTTTCGTGTGCTCCCAAAACCGAGCGCTAATTTTATTGTGGCTATTTTCTGGAACGGAATTATCCCAAACCATGGATTATAGCAATGCATCCGCGCCATAGAAACTCAGTGTAAATAGTGTTCCAGTTTTGTTTTTTATCAGAGACTCGGTGTTGAATTACTGAATGTAAAAGTGGTGAGCCACCCGGCCGACAACCACAAGGGTTGAATTCTCCAACCGAACTAGATGGGCCTTTCTCGCCAGACGGCCGAGGGTCGTCCGCCAACCTCTCTCACCTACCGACAACTGCATGCAGCCCAATATAGGTTGGGTTTCAGGTGAAGGTGAACAACAGAGGATCCGCTACAAGATCATATGATAAACCACATGCATGCACAGTGACGGTACCCGTTCCACATCACTCCGTTTTTGTGACTTGCAATCGCAAACGGTCCAGTTTTGCCGGAGCAGCATGGGCCGTCGTATGGTTCAGTCTGATATGCCGGCGGGAGTGGGAACACGTTCGGTGTTTCAAAACAATTTCGGAATTTCAAGCCGGAAAGACGCATGAGGCGTTCGAAACTATTTGGTTAGGATTCGGTTTGTTCACTGTTCCAGTTTGATGGACATGCTAGATTCTCCATAAGGATCATGACGTTATTAGAGATATTTTCACTCCCAAAATTTTTCACACTAAGAGCCGAAAGATATGGGGAGATAATATGCCGGGTTGATACACCACTCCAATGTAGATGTTGATTCGAAAACCTTTTACGCTTACGTGACTGAGTGCAAGGCCTGAGTGTTCAACTAAAAAACCACATACCATTGACGATAAGGAGAATAGGGCGACAACAATAGTGGATTAGAGGCTGTTGTGCTGTCTGGCAGGGAGAAAAACAGCACAACCAGCTGGGAAACTAGTATATACAGTTATGGCAAATCGTGTTTGTGGGCGTGTGTCTGGCTGCATGCGATGCTAATTGGCTCATTGACTAGGCGAGAGACTGAACTTGGATTCAGTTGAGTTTACCGTTAACACATCTTAATTTACAAATTGGCATTTCCCCAAACTTCGTTAAATTTGGTTTGCTGTTGAGGAGAATGTTCGTAGTTCAGGCAGCATAGGTGGTAGTAGGTTTGTTCCCTGAACCATGGAGTTTGACTGTAGACGTTTCATTACCCATCGAGGTGGTATAGTATTTTCATAGGGAGCGGAGAGATTACGTGCGCCAGTGGTAATGCACAAGCACAGATGATGTCACCTCGATTGGTGATGAGACGTTTGCAATCAAATTACCCAGCTCAGCGTGCAACTTGATGTTCACATAGATCTTACGGTTGACGGAAACTTGGAGACTGTGCCTATCTGATAAGCTCCAGAAGACGAAACCGGTTGTCGGTTGTGGAAGAGTTTTCAGCAACCTTGCGAGCAGTCTCCTACAACTTCAAATATACTGTGACATGTTGAATATCGTACCAACTGAAACATGAGATGGCCTTTGCGTAGCACATTCAGTTGAATACCATAAACGGGAGATTCAAATGAGATTCAGTCAAGTATCCCGTTAACGTCAACTTAATTTGTAGGTGAGTGTAGTTCGCTGGTTTATGGGTTATTTCTGTGAGCAAGTCCATGACGTGATACTCAGTACCAAACACAGGCTGATCGGTTCTTTGACGGTCGGAATTTCGGATTCCACTAGTTCACGTCTGTAAACTGACATCCATGGAAGGGAATGGGTTTCCAACCTCAAAGAAAAGCAGCTGGTGTATACTACAAGAATACAGATAACAGGATGAGGTTGTAACAAGTTCACCACTCGAAATGTTGCTCATCAGTACTTGACAAGCACTAGTCTGAGAACTCATCACACAAGAACCGACTCCGTTCTTGTTGTACGAACACAACAGAATTTTTATATCCTGACACAATGTAATCTAACATAAGCGAACACATCACCTCCATTTGAACTAAAGCCTCAATCTAACAGACGGTAGATAGGATGCAGGCATGTAGAGGACGAATCATGGGGTCAATTTTACTCTAAGGCAAAGGCAAAATGGAAACATTCACCTGAAAAAACCAGTGAGTTCTAAACATCAGCTGAAATTCCAAATCAGTGAAGCGTTAGCCTGATAAGCATTGTGATTCAAGCTACCATACCAGGGTTACCGTCGAACCCAGGCGCAATGCGTCCAAAAAGTCTACCCCGTCTTATTTCAAGCTCAGCAGCGTACGACAACGTATCCGCCGAAGGAATATACAAAATACTACCGAACTTCCTGCAAACTTGTCGATTCTGAACAAAACGCATATGCTCAAAAAGCAATTCACTCTGTCACATGTCGACTGAGTTTGTATGCTGTTGGTGTAAGATGCTGTAGCTCTGACCAACACGGCTAGATGTTGGTGGCCTGAAAATCCAACCGATCGCACGACCAAACGATAGTGTATCTACCTTCTTCAACGGTCGGCCCGCAATAACAGTCCTAACATGTCGCGGAGTGACGACCATTGAACCTACCATCATTAGGTAAACGTTGTTGATTTTTACGTGACCGGAAAACTCAGCAAGATCTGTTTGATATTTTGGTACACTGAAAGGTAAGAAAGCGATTTGGTATTCGAGAAATATGAGCGATAGAGACTAATACCGGTACTCACGTTTCAATTATTTCGTATCCCGTATCCCGATACAATATGGGGAGACGAGCATTCATCAAAATGAACGTGCGCTTCAGTTGCTTGTCTGCATGAACAACGAAACAAAGAACCATAGCAAATGATAAATCGCACGTGCTTGGTTCAACAAGTAATAAATTATTTTACATTTAACAGTTACCAGAAACATTGATTTGGGAGACTTTGCAAAATAACCTGTGTTAGTGTGTACTTCGCGGTCTAGGTGAACAGACCGGGACACATTAGCTGATCTCCTCCCATGGTTTCAACACATACCCATGCCGATATCGTGCTCTGTTGTTTCTCCGGGTTGGTATTCGGTTATATCAACGCTGACTCGCGCTGTCTGGGTTTGATAGGAAGCTGTGAGGCAGAACTCATCAACCACCTACTATAATAAATGATAATGTTGGTTCAACTGTATCACCGTTTCGAGGCCGAGCTACCATGCCACCATAAGGATGCACGAGGGGTGAGATGCTGCCAGGTTGCTCAAGCCTAGATAAGAGCAATCGAGATGTCGGGGGTAGGTTTCGAACCACCCTCCGGTCAGTACATTCACGCTTTAACCACTGAACCATCTCGAGATTACCTACTACAAACTTCACCTTGTTTGGAACTCATGAGATAGGGCTGATTCCCAAGACCTCTAGTTAACACCAGGTCAAGTACCCAATGGGTATCCTGCTGGGCCGATTTTTTATATAGACCTGACATTTTGGGCGGATTTAGAGAGATACGAGTTGCTTTCCCAATACTCCCATGCAACATCCGCCGTCGAGCGGCATCACCAGCCGGGTCGCCTTACTTGCTGAAAATAGCAGGGCGGGTAAAAAACATGCTACTGCTGAAGTCTCCCTTCTTACACTTTACCATATTCCCACTCACCCCCACGTACCACGTACCACCAAATTTGAGCACTCGCTCCGCAGGTCCAAGCCCTAGCAGTGACCACTGGGTTCGCCATGCATCATAGTCAGATGCAGTTGGACACGTCGGAGTAAGTGTTGTACTGAACGATCGAGTGCGAGCGTCTCCACTTGGTTGGATGTCCGCGGAGTCACCCCCGTGCAGAGTTTGTGAGGAATCATCATCATCATCATCATCGACAGCATGACATCAGTGTTGAACACCGATGCTTCGCTGCCGTACAACCATGATTTATTTGAAAGCCCTATTGTGAAGAAAAAGAATAAAGATGGACGGGGAGGGGACTTATTGCTGTCTTACTACAATCATTCCGAGGTGCCTACACCTCCAAACACTCATTCAGGCAATCTGGATAGGAACTGACAACAAGATCGCCACTGACATCGGTTGGCAGCCATATCTTGCAGCGTCTCCAACCAGGCGCAGTGTGGATCACGCGGTCCCCATCCTGGAAGGCGAGTAGCACCGACAGCACCCAAGCGTTTCATGATTTCTTTCATACTCTTCTGCCAGGTCAAGGGTTGGCCACCTCTCTGCTTACGCCACTCTGAATTGGGCATGGAAAACAGCACTCTCTTCGGCAAACGATGATTAGGCATGCGCAACACATGTCCCAACCAATGTAGCTTCTGGTGCTGGACACATTCTTCAATGGAAGTACCCGTTGCACAACCCAAAACTCGCTTTCCAACTGCCTCGTTACGGATTCGCCGACACCATCCCACACGAGCTATGGTTCTGAGACAACGATTGTCGAACACCTGAAGACGTCTCAGTTCCGCTGCTCGAACAGGCCAAGTCTCACAGCCATACAACAAAACAGCTCGCACTGTAGCTTGATACACACGTCCCTTGATATTCAGGGACACACCACTTTGACGCCATAGGTGTCTCAAATTAGCAAACGCGACACGAGCCTTGCAGATTCGCGCATTTACCTCATCTGTCACACTACAATCAGAACTAATACAACTTCCAAGATATGTAAAACGCTCCACAACTTCCACTGGCTCTCCCTGGATTGTAAGTGGCGTGTTCAGTGACTGCATGTCCAGGAGCATGACCTTACACTTTTTGGGTGCAAAGTGCATACCAAAGGACGGGATGACTTTGGTCAGTTCATCTAAAAACACCTGCGCCTTCTCCTCCTCTTCAAAGATAAGAACGATGTCATCTGCATATTCCAGATCGACAAGGTTTTCGTCAGAGGCTATTTGAACACCGGGGTTTTGGAGACCTTCCAGCGTTCGTCTCATTATTTCATCGATCACGAAGTTAAACAAGAATGGGGATAGTGGGCATCCCTGACGGACGCCACTTTGTGTACGGAAGCTTTTGGAGAGCTCGCCGTATACTCTCACACGTCCGGAAGTCTTGGAATACAAAGAGCTTATTATGTTCACGAACTTCCGGGGCATTCCTTGGTGGGCAAGCGTGTCAAGCAGAACAGACCGGTCAACCGAGTCAAATGCGCCTTGGAAATCCAAGAATACTAGAATTGTGGGTCGCTTATACGTATGGCGTTGTTCTAGCACCTGACGAAGTGTGAAGATTTGGTCAACGCAACCTCTACCAGGCCGGAATCCCGCTTGCTGCTCTCGAGACAGTGTCTCACGAGCCACCGTAAGGCGACGAAGCACAAGTGACGCCAACAGTCTCGTTACGACCGGGGTCAAGCTGATCCCCCTGTGGTTGCCACACTCACTACGAGCCCCTTTTTTGAAAATGGGCACTATCAACGACTCTCCCCAGTTGTCTGGGACAGACTCCTTTTCCCAGATGCAGGCAAACAGATCAGACAGGCGTTGACTGAGGATTTCACCCCCATCTTTGAACAATGCGGGTGGGAGGTCATCCGGACCAGAGGCTCGGTGGCGCTTGAGAGAACATATGCAGTCATAAACCTCCGAGGCCGTAGGTGGTTCCACGTTCACCGTCCAGGGTTCTACGTCACCTGTGGGTTCCAGATGGGCGCCAGCTGGTGGCCATCGCACTCTGTTTATTGTCTGCTTACGCTCCGAGGGTCTGTAGCTCTGGATCTGTCAAGGAGTTTATATGGGTGCTCTTACACAAGAGACTAAAAGCTCACACATAGTCGTGATTACTGGTGACACGAACGCTCAAGTAGATAGACTAAGCGCTGCTGAGGGCTACCTGTTCAGCTGTAACACCCTTTCGGTGCCTAGCTGCCATGCCATCCGAGGGACGCACCAGGGCTGGGATACTGCCAGGATGCCCAAGCCTAGACAGGGGAAGTCGAGAGGCAGAGATCGGGTTCGAACCACGAACCTTCCGGTCAGTAAATTCGCGCTCTAACCATTTGAGCCATCTCGCTGCTGAGGGCTAACTGGGTGGTGGTCGTTGGTTGGGTGGAGGACGCACAGAACGCGGACAGCGTCTGCTTCAGACGTGTGCTGAAATAAAGCTGTTCCTTTGTAGTACCAATTTAGGGGAACAGCGGAAATCGTCTGACAACGTCGTGCTCACCAACAAACCAGCCACGAATCCAAATAGACCCTATCGCCGTTAGCTACCGGTGGCGAAGATGGATCATCGCCTGCCGCTCTTTATGGACTCCGAACATGCACTTGTGTGCTGCTATTTTCCATCGCACTTTTTAGGTCTACGCAAAGCGCGCAGACCTCACTCAGCCATTAATAAACTAGTGAACCAAGAAATCAAAAGAACCTCCCAAAACTGGCTCCTAGAAGGCCTCCCAGATGGTCCGATGTCGGATATTAAAGACCACTGGGAACAGATATCCAAAACACTACTCAAAGCCGAAACATCTGTGTGCGGTACGAGCCGGCCAGCATCACCCGTGCCTTTGCTGGAGGCCCGAGGCTGGATTCCTTCAGTCCGCAACCACAACTCAACTCGACACATCATACGACGCCAAGTAAAACTGAATATCCAAGCACACTGAGAAACTTGGTGGGCCAGAATGGCCGAAAAAAGGAAGATGACAAAAAATTCAGGAAACGCCCGCAGGCTGTTCCAGTTGGTTTGTTCGACTGGTCCTCGGGAGCCTCTAGTGTGTAAAACTATCAGGGACCAAGATGGATCTCCGATATCCAACAAAGGAGAACGTTTGGACCGTTAGGTACAGCACTTCGAACAGCAATTCAATTGGCCACCTGCTATCTCCAATCCGGAAACCTGGCCTTCAACAGAAAGGTGGAATGTGAATGTGGAATCCCCTTCTGCCTCAGAAGTGCGCGTCTCCACTCAAGCATCGTCGTGTTCCCGGAGCAACAAGGCTTCTGGCACCAGTGATTTTCCACCCTGAAGCACACGAAGCGCTGACTCTTAAGTATATACTCCACAAGCTACGCTAGTTAGAGCGTGCGCTGAGTACGCCAGATTTTCGCTTTCTTCCCCGAGCCATTTTTCCCAGACACGCTCACAGCGGATATGGCTAACAGCTGATCAGCTAATGAGCTGGCAGTGATGTGTGAAAGCCTCGACCAGTAAACTCAGTCGCATTAGCAAATACCATCTCGCGCAGCAGCTGTGACACATGGTGCACAAGGTCTGTAGCTAAATAACTGGCAGTCAGTTGATAACTGCCACTGGGTGGCTTTTCTTGTGGCCTCAAGGAATGACATTTGGCCACTTCCGAGTGTCAACCATGTGTAGGTCTTGGAATAACCCGCCATTGGTGCCAAGTCAGTCGGCACGATTTGTGTTTGCGGCTTTGTTCAAACAACTGTTCGAAAGAGAACAGCGCAACTCTAGCGCTTTGGAGTAAACTATCAAAGTTTTACGATGTTGTAAATACACTTCAAGAAAGCGTCAGCAACCAGCTTGAAGTTCATGCCAGAATATGAATGTGAAGCAATGTGGAGTGACGAAGCAAGAGATGTTTTACGGGCATGTTGTGCACCTGTTCCATCAATTCCTTCTGGGACGAGATCACCGCAGCCTTGTACTTGTCCGGGGTTCCGTCAGTGACACGGCGACCCACAAGACTAGATGTAAGACAGAACACCGGCGCTGTTAAAATATCCGAAAATTGTAATTCTGTCCACGTCAGGTGAAATTCAGCGTCCGCGTCAACTGTGAAGCCTGGCGTAGACGGAAGACTAAGGAAATGGAAGAATCGAAAAATGCCTGGAATACCATAAAATTATTTCGGCTAGTTCGTGCGACCCGTCACCAGAAAACGCCAGTGAGGGAAACGTTTAAGGATCAAACTGACGTCACCAGCTTCAATAAAGGACGCCTTAACCGCTGGGTCGAGCACTCTGAAGAACTGCCATCACTCGTGTGGATTCTCGAACTGCACTAAAAGCCTGGAAGTTAAATCTGCAACCCTCCACGACCTCCGAGGTTTTTTATTGCTCATATTTCCTCAAACGTCACTTAGCCCCTGGGGTGATCTAAGACCTCTCACCCGCACAGGTCGAGGATCCGGGTGAAGTTTTCATTAGGTATTTGCCTGGCCAGTTTGCTTCCGTCTGGAAGAATGTTGTCGCAGACCACTGGCGGATCGGTAATAGTGCACATTTTCGAACGTGGACCCTGGTGGAGGCGCTAATCACCTCAGTCTTAACGAGACTCGGCGGCACACATCCTTTATCGCCTTACGGGCGAGATGGTTCAGTAGTCAGACCGCACATTTACTGACCGGAAGGTCCGTCGTTTGAACCCGACCTCTGCCTCTTGATTCCATGTCTAGGCTTGGGCAACCTAGCAGTATCCCAACCCTCGTGCTTCCTTTGAGTCATCGAAGGGATGGCACAGGTGTTTTCGAATTAACTAACCGAAGTTATCCGGTCCTTAGGCATGCGACTCGTACCCATAAGGTGCTCCCGGAAATGCAGTCACTCAACACGCTACTTACAACCCAAGGAGAGGCACCTGAGGTGACGATATACTCATTTTGGAAGTTCCATGATTCCCCGTTCTAATGTGACAGATGAGGTTAATACGTTAAGGCTCGAATCGCTTTCACTAATTTGGGACATCTATGGCGACATACCCCGACCTCTGCATCTCGACTTCTCCTGTCAAGGCTTGGGCAACCTGGCAGTATCCCAGCCCTCATGCTTCCTTCCGGTGGCATGGCAGTTAGGAACCGAAAGGGTCTTACAGCTGAACGTGTGTATCAGGTAACAATATGGGCTGTTTTATAGGAGTGAGACGTGGCTTCTTCAAGCAGCGAAACTGAAACGTCTTCAGCTCTTCGACAACCGTTGTTTCAAACTATAGCTCGTGTAGGCTGGTGCTAGCAAACCCCCAAAGAAACATCTACAAAGCAAATGCTCGGCTGTGTAACTGGAAGTTCAATCGAGGTCGGGTGCGAACCAGGGACCTTTCGGTCTGTAGGCTGGCGCCTTAATCATTGCGCTATCTCGACGCCCATGCATTGCGGATGCCAAGCCATCGTTTGCAGAAGACCTCACTGTTGTCCATGCCCATTTTAGTGGCACAAACAGAGTGGTGGCTAACCTTTGACCTGGTGGAAGGGTATGAAAAGTGCCACGAAAACTATGGATACGGGGTCCGTGTGCTTCCCATGAGCATGCTTGGAGACTGCTGCATGGTACGGATGCTAACCGACATTAGCAACAATGTCTGTTTCCATCCAGAGTATCGCACCGGGTGCCTGGAGGTGTATGTATTTGGGAATGATACTGATAGGTTAGTACTGTCCCTTCCCGGTCCACCTGTATTCTTTCCTTCAAAATAAGACTATCATAAAAATTATGGTTTTACACAAAAGAAGCACCAAACCATTTGTTCCGGAAAATTTATTCATTGAAAGAGGGCGTATAAACTCAAACTTGCACTTACCATAAAGTTTCACATATTCCTTATCTGGATGCACACAAAGAGCAAGATTGCTCACTAAAGTCCAAGGAGTAGTTGTCCATGCAACCAGTTCCACGTCAGGATGATCATCTAAGGGGAAGCTCACAATGACTGCATGTATCAAATAAGAGTTTTCAATTTTACTTGCAGGGTCCTGCACATCACGATAGTTCTGGCCGGCTTCGAAGTTGGACAGCGGAGTTGCACAAGCAGTGGAGAAGGGCATTACTTTCACACCGCGATACACAAGGCCCTTGTCAAAGAGCTGCTTGAAAACCCACCAGACGGACTCCATAAACCATGGATACATTGTTCGATAATCATTTTCGAAATCAATCCAACGTCCAAGCCGCCTGGTCACGTGCTATGCGTCTCATAGATACAGAGCAAGTGATAACTAACAAACCTCCCACTGTTCGCTGTACTTCATGACGATTGCTCTACACTTATCGTTGTACGCCTTAATGCCCATCTTAGCGACATCATCAGGTCCGGTTATTCCATATTCCTTGTCAACTTCATATTCCTAATCGTGACTTCAAAATAAGAACAGAACATACAACAGGCAAGCCATGACAATCCCATCCAAATCGACGGTCAACATGGAAACCAGATTGATGTGCATATCGTGGAATTATATCTTTAATGGTACCAGCCAAGAGATGCCCGTAATGGGGGAGACCAGTTGCAAAGGGCGGTCCATCATAAAACGTGTAGCGCGGACGATTGGACGACTGTTTCAAGCATGTTTGAAATATTTTTTGCTTTTCCCAATATTCAATTATTATGACTTCTTCCTCGGGGAGATTTACGGAAGCAGGCAGCTGCGAGATTTCCGGCATGGTGAAAAAGTCAAGGCAGTGGGCCAGGGCCAATAAATTTGCGGCTCAAGGTCATCTGCAGAATCATGATTTGATGCATAGGGTCGAGGCTCTGGGACCAATGTAACTGGGCCTAGGCGGTTTTCTCCAGTACCATTGAGTGTCGAAGGAAAACTTTTGCTTCAAAGTGTAATATCTCGCTGTACGTGTACTCAGCTGATTCTTAAACGCACATCCCAATTTTCTCTGAAACCATAGTCTGAACCAAGGAAACTATTTACATATGGCTTTGGCAATTGATAGTATTTTTTCGAGAACTTGAAATCCTCCCAGATAGCCGCAGTTTTACCAAAACCTGTTTGAATGCTGCCAAAGGTCCACTTTGGGCGAGGAAATTATATTTTTTAACGGCTGTCATTTCTCCGCGTCTCCGTGATGACAGGAAAACTCTGTGGAGAATTTAGTTTCCTCACCTGTCTTCTCCTGTGTTGGATTTTGAAATATTCTGAGTACATAAACACAGTTAGGTCGTCTTTGACCATGCAAACTCAAAACGGAGCAGCCATTCGCGACCTACGTAGAAATTTTTTCCGCCAAACAAAGCCAATGAATTCGCCGCAGTAAATAAGCTTGGTTGATAATTTTATGATAATCAGCTCACGCTGTATTGGGTGCGCGGCAAATCTTTATCGTCACCAGCATGGTGCCGCCTCGATGATGCAGTGGTGGTCTGCTGGAGCGCACCACGGTATACTTTCGGTATAAGTTCGGATGCGACAAGAAGAGCAGGTGGCTGAAGTGGTTACCAGGGTTGCCAGGTAGTCGACATCACCAGATTTGATAATCGTAAGAGACATTCAGCTAGATGTAGTAGGGAATGGCACTATGGATTTGGTGTGAACGGGTGTGGCCATAGTTGTGTAGGGGGCGTTCGTTAGCTAAAAGGCGTGGCACTATTTTCACAGCTAGCCGTGTAACCACCTATGCAGCTGGATGAGAAGGGTAGATGAGGCGGTTTCTAAAATCGTGGTTAAAACGTACGGGCCTTGGCATTTAGCGGGTTTAAAATGAAGTGGTTAGCTGACAAGCATTTTCGGAAGAGGGGTTATCATGCATTATAGCTTGTTAGGGCAAAGCAGGGATTAGAAACAGTTTCTGAAAAATTTCAGTAATGCTCATTTAGCGAATGGGTGAAGGAGTTGCAGAAGAGGACAAGTTAGCAGTCAGGAGCTGTAGTGAGCAGTTGTGTACTGACTGGGGATTCAGACAGCCTTCTGATATACTGTTCCACGCGAAAAGGGTTGCTAACTAAGTCCAGAGGACTTAGCAGTTAGAAGCTTGCAAGAACAAGAGGTCGGAGAAAAATGTGAGTCGCATGGACGTGGTGCAGGTCTGTACTACCTAATGACCTCAGCATGGCGCAGTTGCACCCTATGGAAACGCGATCTTTTCAAAGTGGACTTCTTTAGGGGCGTCGCATCATGTGCATTTTGTGAGTTTCCGTTACACTACGCGTGAGACAATTTTTTACTCTGCCATAAATTATGTTTTGGAGTAATAGGATGATGTCCGGGGATAAATGCTACAGCCGAGTCAAGCTTAAGCCAGCGGATGGAGGAGTTCAACACATTCTGTTCACTTAGATAATAATAATAAAGCTTATTCCTAACTAGTAAGTGGCATACCGCCAGGCATGAGCACTCAATAACAATCAGAATAAAGCGCGGCTGAATGGGTTTGGGGGTACTAAGGATTGCGAGAAAGAAGAGAGCAGTCATAAACAGTGGGCAACAGACTTGGCCATGCCTGATCCGGCGTGGGAAATGAAACACAGTTACCAGAAGTTTATAATAATAATGGGTTTATTATCCAATCTGTAGGGAGCATGCCGATTCAGGCATGATCGGGTCGTTGCAACCTGAAAGCGGCAGGCAAATACAAAACGGGTAGGAAGTCACAACCAAAGAAGCATGCTTATTACGTGAAGAGTCATCGCAGATGCGGGAACCCAAGAAACGAGGACAACGGGCGTGAGGTAGGAGAAGCCGGTTGATGTGAACTAAAACTGAAAACCGGCGCTAGCCAGGAATGACCTTGGGAAGCCGAGTAAATGGCTAGAGTCACAAAAAGCGGAAATGGAGATGGAGATTGAGGGATTCGATCACGAGACAAATGGCAAGTTTCGTCTCAAGAGTATGGTTTAAATTGAAATTGAGTAAACTCACTGATGTCACTCTTGCAGGGAAGTCATGTGTAAAGGATAGTTTTGATAAGAAGATAGCGCCAAGGTATAGGCCCAACCGAACACCGTAAAGGAAATTGAACTTGTGGAAGAGGAAACCCGAAAATACGACAGGAGTCTAGGTTGGTTAACTCCGAACGATAGTTCATTGGGTTCGAAGAGGCGGAAGGTGACAGTTGAAACATTGGTTTGTAGTGGCCACTACGGGCTCAGATAGGCCAGAAATTGTGGTCGAAATTCTGAAGAAAACAGTTACGGGAGCGCCATCAGACTGGGTATGGCAGTGCCATGCCATCATTACACTGACATACTTCGGTTTCTTGACAGCCCCGTAACGGTCGTAACAGTTGCTGCTATCGGACAGGTGGTACGCAGTTCCATGGCAGCTGGATCTGGGTTAGACGAGTAGATCGACACACAGGCTGATGCAGAGCCACGGAAAATTTCCAATCAGTAGGAGGACCATGTGAGTGCAAACCGGGGGCAAGTCAGAGTGAATGAAGTGCAAGAGCGTTTGCGCAACTACAGCCGAAGTTTGAAGTTTGGGAAGAATCGGGATGAAGAAGGAATACGATGAGAGCAGTAGCATCTGGTGAGTGCCAGGAGGCACTCAATAGAAAAAAACCCAAAGGGGATGACAGCAAGCTAAGTGAACCCAGGAAGAGCCGGGTATTGTTGGCCGACCTAGGAACCGGGTACTAGCTGGGTCAGAGTAGGTGTTTAATTTTAGCAGGTAAGGACTAAGCCGCCGAGGCGAGGAGGCTAGGCGTTGGACTAGTTGGAACAGGCGATTACATGGTGAGGTTACAGCCCTCTCATCCACACACACATACACACAACACTGGTGCGCTCTACTTGACAAGGCGGCTCACACCAATGCTTCGTCTTCTTTTAGCCATAGTACACAGGCTCTGAACATCTCCATTCTACTCCCATAGCCCAAAACGTAGTTGACGTTTCATTTGCCTCCGCGACTTGCCTCTTCCAGCAGCTGTTTGCCGTTGCTTGTTCGAAATGACTGAGCTGTATTACTGGCCTGGCTTTCCCCCGACCGGATAAAATATCTGGTAGCTGGAGTTTTTTTAATGCACAAGCCGCAATTATGACTGCTTGGTGACTTGTCACCCTGCAGATCTGGTAGCATGCACGAGGGATGAAAACCTCGTGTGGTGGACGGGTACGTCCTGCAGGGAGGGTCGCCCTGTTACGTTGCACCATGGTGCGTTCGTATACTCGCCACCCCTCCAGCAGCACGGGTGTATCGCCCATCGCCGGTGGTTCTGAGCCTGGCCTTTAATTCAGGAAAACCAAAAGAGCACCGTTGCCGTTTGTCTGTAGCTGGATTGGACTTGTCCCGGTTGTCATTTGTCTCGCAACACCAAGAAATACAAGCGAATGACAGGTGTCTTTTCGTTTGTCTTATATATATATATATGCATGGGGTAGCCTGAGGGTACTGTGTGAGGCTCACGGCTAATGTCGACGTGCAAGGAGTTGCCACCTTCGTCTTAGTTGGATCACACCATCCCAAGCTCACTTCACCATCCAAACATAGCACACACGTTCTATCCTCTTGTCATCTATAACGATCATATGCACAAAATGCAAATAAATTATTATTTCCTGATTACAACCAGTCACAGCTAGCATTTAATGGCTGTTCTTTTTGCTATGCACCATTCGTTTTCTGGAGTTGACAGCAGTGACTCGGCGACTGGTGATCCTTAATCCTAATCTCCTGTTAGGTTGACGCAGTAGATCTCAGTTAAGCCACGGTTCTTATCCATTTTCTGGGAGCCTGTTGCCTATCCGCTTTTTACTTGTCTACTGTCACTGCTCACATTAACCCCTTTCTTTGCACAACGGAGACCCTATGTCATGATTCTTTGGTAAGCTAAAAACTGCCGCCCGTTCCAACTAGTCCAACGTCTAGCCTCCCTGCTAGCTACCTCGACGACAAAGTTCTTACTATCCTAAAACTATGCACCTACTCTGGCCCAACTAGTACTTGGTTTCTAGATCAGCAAACGTATCCACCTTCCTGGGTCCATTTAGCTTGCTGTCATCCCCTTTTAGATTTTTTTCTGTTGACACCGTTGTATCATATGCCTCCTGACACTCGCAACATGCTACTGCTTTCATTCTACTTCTTCCTCGTTGCCCCTCTTCCCAAGCTTCAAACTTCTACTGCAGTTGCCCAAACGCCCCGTAGGACTGTTATTCATTCAAACTGGCTGGTCCCCGGTCTACACTCACACGGTCCTCCAACGAAAGGGAAATTATCTGTGACCCTGCATCCGTCTGACTCTCTGTGTCAATCCCCGTCTCACCCAGATCCAGCTGCCACAGAACTGCGTATCCCTTCTCCGATCGCGGCACCCTTGACGACCGTTACGGGGCTGTCCATAAACCGAAGCATGTCAGTGCAATGATGGCATGGCACTGTCATACCCAGTGTGATGGCACTCCCGCAACTATTCTCTTCAAAATCTCGACCGCAACCCTCGCCCAATCGAGCCTGTAGTCGCAACTTCGAGCAAATTTTTCATCCGGCCCCGTCTCTGGGACGAGTTCTTTCGTACCCGATGAATTTTCGCCCAAATTTGGCTAGCCTGATTTTCTGCCACAATTTCGGCTTGCCTCTTCCACAAGTTCAAATCCGTATACGATGTTTGGTTCGCCCTATGCATTAACACCACGTCCCCATCCAACCTATCTGCTGCAACTGACTTCCCTACAACAGTGAGTTTGCTTAATTTCAGATTAAGCCACATTTTTGAGACAAAACTCGCCATGTGCTCCCTATTCATTATTCTATCTCCATCTCCACTTTTGCTCGTTGTGACTCCGGCCGTTTGCCCAAGCGCCCGAGGTCACTCATGGCCAGCAATGGTTTTCAGTTTAAGTTCATGCCAGCCGGCTATGTCTTTGAACTAGTCGGACCTCATGACCATTGTTCCCTACAAGTTGGGAAAGCAACCTATTATTATTTCATCGGATATTTCCCACTGTTTATGACATTGTCCTCTTTTCGCGCAATCCGCACTACCCGCAAATCCCCCAGTCATGCTTCATTCTGACTGTAAACGTATGATCATGCCAGACGGTATGTCACCCAAAATTTGGGAATAAACATTATTATTATTATTATCTCAGCAAAAAATCTAATCATTTGGTTGCAGTTGTGCGTAGGATAAGTTAATTTAAACAGGTGCAGCAGACAAATAATAAGCGGTTGGGCAACTGCTTCAGAGACAATGGATAAGAACCGTAATTTAAGTAGAATCTACTAGGTCAACTCAACAGGACGGTAAGAGTATGGGTCGTTAGTCACCGAGTCACTGCTGCTAGCTCCAAGGAACAAATACTGCACGGCATAAACATTCGTTAGGTGCTTTCTGTGACGACTGGTAATTAGAAAATAATGAGGAATTTATGTCTATGACATCGTCCTTTTCTGCACAATCCCAAGTATCCGCAGGTCTTCTCAGTCTTTCCCTATTCCGACCGCAACCGTTTGATCATGCTTGACGGTATCCAACCCATTTGCTGAAATGAACATTATTACTGGTAACCGTCACGGACTGGTTTGGGCAGCTGCTGGCTGTTGTGGTCACCGATGGACAAGGCCGAGATGACGATGTCCTTTTACGGTGCGGTATTGTGCGTCCGCTTGGCCAAAATTTTCATTGCGTCGACACTGGAGTTCGAAGTCGCAACCAAGTGGGATTGGCGTCCATCTTTGCGGCCGGCTCGCTGAATGAGCGGGTACGCCAGATCTCGAGCCGACGATTGACAGTAAGGGCTTGTGATCGTTAAGGAGAGTAAATCGCCGAACGTAAATCATCTTGCGGAACCGGCGGATGGCAAAGTCTAATGCCAATGCTTCTTTCTCAATTTTGCCATACTGTTTTTCCGCTGGGGTAAGCGACCTGGATGCACTCGTGATCGCCATCTCAGTTCCGTCGCGTAATACACCGACGCCGCTAGCGGAAGCGTCGGTTGCTACGAAGATTGGCAGCTTGGGATAGTAGTGGATCAATTGCGTTTCAAAGCTGAGCAGGGACTTGTGCTTGCAGAAAGCTACTTGACATTTTCCCGACCAAACCCAAGGCACGTCCTTTTTCAGGAGGTGATTGAGCGGCGGTCGGACACTGTGCAATGCAGGCAGAAACGCTGGATAGAAGCTGATGAGGCTCAAAAAGAGCAAAGTTTGGTAATTTCCTTGGGAATCGGCAACTGTTGAATAGCTCTTATGTTCTCGGGATTGGGGTTTTGACCGAAGATATCAAAGATGAACCCAAGATACTTAACGGCCGTCATGGAAAACTGACAGTTTTCAGGACGGAAGGGAAGACCGTTTTCCTGGATGCGTTGAAGCACCATGCCGATTCGCATGCGCACTGCATCGGGAGGGCCAGCAGCAATCAGCACGTCGTCCAGAAATGCATGCTGCACCTGTAATATCGGAGGGGATAGTGTCCATCAGCTGCTGGAAGATAACGGGGGCCGTCCTAACCCCAAATGGTAGGCGTTTGTATTCATTTGTTGATGGTCAGCAGAGGTCGGATGTCTGGCACAACTTAGATATGCAGATATTCATCGACCAGGCCAGGTTTGCGAAACAACTGCCACCGTTCATAATGGTGAATACGTTGTCGGGCGCTGGCAGTGGGTAGTGGCGCTGTTCGAGAGCAGCATTGAGGTCTGCTGAGGAGTAGCCACAAATGCGAATAGAGCCATTTGGCTTCTTCACTAAGATGACTGGTACTGTCCATGCGGAATAAGTTACTTGGGACAGGACGCCTTGTTGATCGAGACGCCGACGTTCTGCATCAACCCGTGGCAACGAGGCGTACAGGACTGCTCTCTTGGTCTCTGGGATAGCATCCGGCCGGAGTCGGAGGGTTGCTTGTTTGGTCAAACAGCATCTAAAGCCAGACTCGAAATCTTTGGCGAAGCCACGAATGGCTGATCTCGAGCAGCAACGCGTGAACCGACCGCATTGCAGATGGAACTGTTTGGGATATCTGCCAACTCAAGACGGTCGAACCAGTCAAGGCCAAGGAGATTCAGTTCAGCAGCGGTCACGTAACACGACCCAGTGAATGTCGTTCCCTTGAAGGAGACCCAGCGTTGCAATTCTCCTGAAAGCCGCAAAGAACCACCACAGGCAATGACGGCAGTTCTGGAGGACCATCATACAGGAGGTCACCAAAGCGTGTGCCAAAGCTTCTCGGATATAACAGTGATGTCCAAAGCAGTGTCCAACTGCAGTCGGACCAGATGTCTATTGACCAGGACAGTGGGGAATTTCCGGTGAGTTGGGGCACTGACTTGAAACGTTGCCAGCAGACTCAAGCCCACCGGCTTGGAATTCTGGAGGCGTGGTTGCTGCTTGGAGGCACCATGAGATGTACTGGAGGAGCGTACCCGACCGAAGGTTTTGCACTGCCAACAGCGCTGTTGTTTGCAAAGGCACAGTCTGACACACTGCCAAGCCCCGCAGCGCCAGCACGGCGATAAGGGCTTCTTTTTTTGGACGTTCCGCTGACTGGTTTGGGTAGTTCCCAAGCGCAACGGATCAGAGGAGGACGGGCCAGTGATTTGAGAACCGGAGGGTTTGGTGGCCTGGCGAACCGCATGAACTTCGGAACCACCTTGGCCCCGGTTTGGACCTAAGTGGTGTCATGCTGTAGATTTGTCAACCGTTGGTACCCGGCAGCAATGGTGTTGAGCGTCAGTGAAGGGTTTTTCTCAAGCTGGTTGAGCAGACGCGTCTGTTGTCTGCAAATTTGGGAGACTGGAGGCTGAATATGAAAGTGAGGGATTTGAATTGGTCGGTTGCGAGCGACTTCAATTCGAAACGTTCGTATTCACGATTATCCATGCCATCGTGCATCAAAAAGTCGTCTAACTAGTTCACAGCCAACTTTAGACAGCGGTACCGCGTATTGAACTGAGAAGATCGTTCCCCAGAAGTATGCATCAGAATTTGCACCGTCATCAAAAGACCTGTCGCGTGGGTTCTGTGGTAGGATCAGGTTGCAGTGCTTGTCCAGCCCTGCCGGGCCAAGTCTACAAGGCAAGAGCCAGGCTTTCGATACATCGTCCTGCGCAGTAAGGTCGACTCGGAACATGTCCTCGTAGCGGCGACACCATGTTTCGAACGTGATGTTAGCGCCTGGGTAATATTTAAACTCCGCTATGCTATTCGCACCTGCGTCAACGTGTTGAATGGACGCCGGATTGGACGTAGCCTTACTAGCGGAAACCCTCAGCTGCGTGGGCATTCTGATAAGCTTAAGCGGTCGCTCGAGCAGTGTCTCTACATTCGCGGGATGCATCACGAGTAAACTGAAAAACTCCGTCGCCAAACGACGGAAACCGGTACGATCAACGACTATGCTCGCCTTGAGGAGGAGCACACGAATCCACAGGTATGACACGGGCCGAACTACTCCTAGCGCAGAGAGAGAAGACCAGACCCTCAGGGGGGGTTTTACTGCCTCAATGTAGGGCGAAATACAGTGGAAGAAGCGTCAAATATGTACATATTGGGCGAACTTGGGGAACCATAATTCTATTAGCGCACTCGAAGTCCAAGAGGCCAATTGGAAAAAGGCGTGGTCTTTTTGGATTGATGTGCGTTGGGTGCGCGAAATTTAAAAGTGCAAACTTTTAGGAAAGAAAACTGACAGCTACCCGGAAAATAAATGGTTTTGGGGAATATTGCTATCCCCAGAAACTTTATTGAATTATCATGTTTCAGTTCTGTTACCAAAGATATACACCTGAATATACACGTGGTTATAGTGATTATACATTTTTCCATTAAGCTGCCCATTCGAATGGTTGTGGGTTGCCGGAAACCAGGAATGGTGCGTCCAATAAATAAGCAAACAGTTCACCAACCGTGGTTTCGTAAATGTCAGGCGTGGTATTTCAGATGGCCAATGCGTACACTTATGAGAATAGACAGTTGGTGTCGGCCGTTTGATTCGGCTGTCATGCATAGTTGAGGCCTCAGGCAGCATCGCACACAGACCTAGGCCTAACGGGTATGACACTTGCCCAGGTTGAGACCATGAAGTCGCACACGACAAAGAAGAGCAATTGGTGGCCTTATTTTCAGGCACTTGTTTCGATTTATGACGTAATCCAGCTGAGCGACGTCGTGATTTTGGCGAAACTACCTCTACCGAAACTATGGGGGTTGTAAATTTGCAAATTTTACAGTTGCATGTTCCAGCGATCTGTCACTAACTATGGTTTTAGAGAAATTTTTGGTGTGCATCTAAGGCTCGGCGCAATCAGGAGCATATTTTAGCAATCTCAAGTTGATCGCCTTACGGGCAGTTCCGAGAACAGTAAACTACGTCAGTTCAAAAAGAACGCGAAAATCCGTGCTCCTGTGTTGATGGTACGTTCGGCATATTGGAAAAAAGTAACATGCGCAAAGGATGCTAGAGTGCATGAAATAATTAGATTTGTAGATTAAATTTACAGTTGTACACGAAGAAGGATAATGCTTCCCAACGCTTGACGTTTATATAATAGAAACAAAGTTGAACTGGACATCACATAAGCCACCCTTAAAGGATTTTCCCCAAAAAGTCGTGAAGAAATCTTGGCACAAGAGCTCTTTATAGGAGCTAGAAAATATTGCTCTGATAAGATATCAGAATATACAACAAACCTACTGTAATGTAACAATTACCGAAGTAGCTTCATCAAATTGCAATGAGAGACCCTCCAACGGGAGCACAAACGAGATGGCGTTCTAAAAACTCTTTCAATCGAGTCGTCGTTCCAGGAAAACCAGAATCTCAGGCTGCTGCGACGATGTTGCGGTTAGGCTCTCACAAATGTACTCAACTCCGTGACTTTATCAGGGTTGAATAACACGACGAATTTCAAATGTAACTAAAATTCACAAGCCGCAGCTTATGTCATTTCCTCCTGCGTACACCATTTTTATTGCAATTGTTGTGGTAAATGCGTCAGTTGCGCCTATCTACGGAGATTTTTAGGCATCTTTCATTGTTCCTGTGAATTAGTAACTTAAAAATCCCACGTAGTGCACTCGCGTGTCGCTTGCTGGATTGTAACTGGTGTGTAGAACCAAAACAGTAGCCCTCTACCGATACGGCCATCAACCAGTATATCGCAATCGACCAGGTATACCAACCACTGAGTAAAAAAAACCGAAGACAACATGACTCGGAATCGCAAGAGACTTTAGAAGAAACATACAAACTAGGAGCAGACAAATCCATCTACTAAGGAACGAATGAGCTTACTAGAGCAAAAGTAAACAGAAAATATAGACCCCTCGAAACATGGCGATGACTGAATGACCAATTATGAGAGAAGAATTCACCCATCAAAGGCAAATACTTATAGCAACGGAAGGTTTAATGAAGCAAAAGTAAGAGGGACAGACAACAACTTTATAGGACTTTATAACGCAGTGATCAGAGCGAAGAAAAAATGGAACATGGCGTGAGAAACTATGGAAGATATGGGCCTATTATAGACCACCAAATGTTGTAACTAGATTTAGATTGACTGCCGGAGGTGACTGAAATGTTGCCTTCGAATATTACCTGCAGCTCTTACAACAAGCTTGTAGTGAAATTTTAACTGGTGTATCTCATTCGATTAGTGAAGAGTAGGGGACTCTTGAGGCCTTTTTGAGCCAAAAATGCCGCCAACGGAAGGGTGCAGATGAATAGGATTTCTTAGCGACTGTGCACCGAATACATACGTTTATCATAAAAATGCGTATTTTTTCATGCAATCATCTTTGAGTTTGGAAGTGACTTCGGATTTGCATGCTCCCCAAATCCATTCTCTTTGGTCGCTTTCATGAGGAAGAAAGGCTATTCCTTAAAGTCCATTCACCAATTGTAGCAAACAGGTCTTTTTTATTTAGGCGTTGTGGAGAGCGGAATCCCGAGATTTTTGGCGAATGTCGCATGAATGTGTTTTTCGTGGCTATCTCCTTACGTATTTCCGGTTGATTCGCCAACTAAACGGACGGAACTGTTTACATGAGATATAACTTCCCCCAATGCAAAATCCCGTGGTTTTTTCGCATATTAGTTGAGAAAGCAAGTCGTATTGGTGGATCTCAAGCGCTCTTCTAACACCAGAAACTGAGTTGCCAGCCAGTAATTCTCATCTAGAGCTCCGTATATTTCATAGCAACAGTTGAGCAGCCAATAGCTTTCGCGCGTATAAACAGCACTGTCAAAAAGTTGAGTTTGTGAATGCAGCTGCTCATCGTATGATTGCCCAACGGGTGTTATTGGGTAACGTTTCTTACCGTCCTGTTTGTATCAGGGGGTGTTGGTGTCAGTATCAATCAAACTTTGTTATTAGTGAAGCTGTTGTTGGTTATCGGCCAGCAGGCTCGGTTGAAATGCTACCTTATGCGTTTTACTCGTCGATAATGTTGAAAAACACTGTTGAAACGCACCAAGTTTGCAAATAAACTTACCATGACTTTTTTCAGTTTGGTGCCTAATCCATTACATCAGACTATTGGCGAGTAATTAAAGTACCGCTGAGCCTGTTCCAATGTTGAACGGAAATATTTCTACTGAAAAGCGAATCATTTTCCGTACGGATGACACCATAATGGAAATTATTACAAAGTTTGATATAGATTCGTGCGGCGCTTGAACGAAGGAGTATTCAGTCAAGGTAGCATTTGGTTTACAATGTCTCACTTTTCTGCAGCCACATTCCTGGAACTGCATACGAGCTTGATAAATGGTTGCCCAAATATACCAACGCCATATTTTTCTACTCAGCTCCCGTGTACTTATCGCTGCTTCTTATAGTAAACTTAAATGAAGTTTATGAATTTTTCCAACTGTGCGTTAATATTTCGGCATCAAAGTTGAAAAGTTGTCTTGAGTACGCCGCTGTTCCGCTCTTCCCTCTGCATCTTACTTTTGCGCTAGAGCCGGCCATAATGGGTACTCGAAGTTTTCACTGCTTTAAAAATCTGCTTTAACCCACACTTTATTACAAGCTTGTTGTAGGAACCTGTGCCCATATTTCAGTACAACCTCTCAGGTGAATGCCTCAGTCAATCAAAGGCAGTTGGCAGCGTTCGGTGTGAATCCGGCATATCCCTCAAGCAGACCGTGGATCATCCGCGCAGAGCGCAAAACATACATTCCTAGGAAAACGACGATGAAATTTGCCTGACCTGTGTCATTTAGATCATCTCATTATTGTTCATAACAATCATCCTAATTTTTCAAGTTCATGGTGTTAACGAGGAATAAAGTTCAGATGAAATGAATCAGTGTACACAGTAGCAGTAATCAGTTGTTTGGGCAAAGTATAGCTGAATATATTGTTTTACGAAACATTGGTAAGTTGAAAAAGCGACGCTTGCAGTTTGAAGCGCACATTAGGGCGCTGTGGTATTTCCAGAAACTGAAATCAGAATATATTGAATCGGTGGCGACCATGATTGCCAAAATCGTGAAAGTTTTATGTATGTTTCTTCAAATGTGTACGTCAGGTCAAGTGTAAAAAGGGCATTATATTCACCACCACCAACAACGAAATTGTTCTACATAAGCTAGTCGAGAGGGATAAATGTTCAGAGACATTCCTCAAATTATTCGATCGAGCAAAGATTTATAGGTGACAGAACTTCAGCAAGAAGGTTTTTCCTTGTGTAAAAGGGCTGTTAATTAGATTAGTTGAAATTTATCCTGGTCGCCGCGAGCGGCTGACCACGAGAGCAATCAGACTGCACTTAGACAGGATTCAGCATCGCACATCGTTCGATCACAAGACACGCATCACGAAATAAGGTGTTGATTGGCTCTTTGGGAAACGACACCTCCCCTTCAGCTGTTTGTAGAGATTTGTCTGATTGGCACCTTGGTCAAATGTCGCCACTACGCTCCACCCTCCACAACCGAACACCCCCATACTGTACATCTGCTCCAATGCGCCACTGCTGAACTGGGATTATTTCCCTTTAACTACGCTTGAAAATGCGAGCGACAATCTTTTGTCCCATGAGTGTTCGAACATCTGAAGAAAGTTCAGTTCCACATGGACAATTGAAAGAGGTTGCATTGGAGATAAGGCACTTGATAAACTCGGACTTGGGATACTTTGAAATGTTGGCCATTTTGTAATTTTTCTACATGCTTCGTATTGCTCAAAGAATGAAGATTGCTTGATGACCAGAAGGTTGTTATCTAAATATGTTATTCCAAATTGGGCTCAATTTAGACATAACACATCACTCAGAAGGCTACCAAAAACTCGCCGATAGTTTAATGGGTAAATACAATTTAGTTAAAGCCTTCCTACGAAGTTGCCTGCACTGGGGGTATTAAAAAGTTTGGCGATGATGATTTTACAAAACCTCTATCGTTTGTTATTGGGGGTGCGTCATTTGTTGATTTTGTGGAGTTAAGATAACTCTGGAAATGCCATCAATTTTGCATTCATATTGCGATAAGGGGTCTAAATTTTATCCTGATTACATTGTTGAAATCGGCCTTATATCCCGAACGGTTCGTTCTAAAGTGGAACAAATTTCTTCCAGGTGATCACATGTTTTTGATCCCAATGACATGGTTTTGTAGAAATAGGGGTGAATTTACTTGGCAAATTACTCAACTGGTTTTGGGTAAGAAGTGGTTTATTTCATAACTTCCAAGGAATATGTTTTTAATTCACGAAACAGGCGGGTGCATTCTCATCTCCAAGCATGCCTTAAAAAAGCTTATGCACCTTGTCCTGAATAAGCATATGGTTGAGAGATTTACACTGCTAAACGGACACGGAGTTTTTGGTATTCTTTCCAAACTGTGTTAAAATAGTGAACTTGAGCACATTCCGATTGCTTAAAATAGTCCTAATGGAAAAGTGGCCCACAAAGCAACAAACGAGCATTTTGTGTAATCCTTACGAAAAATGCGCCACACAAATCTGAAAAATTCTCCGAAAAATTCTTGAAAATCAAGTATTTAAACGGTGAATCTAGACTGTCAGATAAGGCCACAAATTCTCTTGCTTATAAGTTCAGTGACCTTCGTTCCTTGATTTGTCCCCACCTAGTATGCATCCATGTAGCTCGCATTTGTCATTAATTTCATGCTACAAATACTGTCGAAGTGTGACACAAGCCGGATTGTTTTAAGCGCACCGTACATTCGAGCGGATTGACAAAAGCACTCCTTCAACAATTTCATCTGTACTTCCTCATTTGCATTTCTTAGCCTCCAAGCTATCTCAATTTAAAATCATGTAGGCTACAGTTATACTCTTATCTATCAGGCACCTACGCAACTGATATATAGCGGGCTACGGAATGCGTCTTCGGCTCCAACGTGGTTGTGGATTCTCCGGATTCCTATTTCGTTTTCAGTATTTAAAGTGTGATCCACTGGACAGTTGGAACGTAATGCTGCTGTTGTGCATAATTCCGGCACTTTATCGGTTGCCCGTACTTCAAGAGCTTCACGGAGTGGCACCTGCATTTCTGAGAGTCAGATGCAAGATGGAGGTAAATTTGTTGAGCTTACGACACGGAGTTTTTTCTACAGACGTCGTACGTTTGGTGCTGCTGCAGATGGGGAGACGGTTTGTACCAGTGTTAGTGTAGTCCTCGGTTGTCAAGCTGAAACATCTGTTTACGACTGGATAGCCTCCGTGCACCCTCAATTTCCCCGCCGATAAAACTCTCTAGTGTTTCAAATGCTAAACCCTCTTAGGATGTCGTGTCCAAAGCCAATAACAGAATTTTTGGAAGCTGACCAGGCTTCTGTTAACTAAAAAGTGCTTGGTTAAAATCACGAGATTTTAAAGGATAACTAATGGTCCTCAGTGCACCAGAGGTGAACACAATAATAAGGTTGAGCATCTACTGCAACTCCGTTCTAAACGCAGTGGATGCCGTTGTAACGTGGTACCTCTAAGTTGGTGAAAAGCTGTGGAATGGAAATAATCACGTTGATGTCATCTATTACTGGATAGGCTGACGCCTGGATTCATTTTGTTACGTGCAATATTTCGTCAAAAGTTCTCAATAAGCTCAAGAATTAAGCTCTAAATTTCGCGGTGTGGTGACATATTACGGAAACATATCAAGACTTACTATCAAACGTATTATAACCTGCCGGTTCGGAGGACACGGATCACAAGGCAGATGAGGTAAGCACATACACGTTTAAACAGGGAACCTGTGCTTTTGGCCTTTCCTGGCGCGTATGTCAAGTCCGCTGGATATCAGGCCGGTCACTTTCACCCCTAATGCAAAGCGCTCTTTTCTCTGCGGCCCAAGTTAACATTAAGTTAGACGACTAGCTAGACGGCAGCTCAAAAGTGGCCTGTATACAGGGACATATCGGAATTGCAGCAAATGAAGAAGGCCCATAAGGCTGAGATCTTGTTAGTGGCATCGGGTAATCCGCAAGGCTGTCACCGAATCTACTGGTCAAAAATAATATCCGAAACCTAACATAAAAAGGCAGACATCCTGATCTCCGAATCTGATATTTCGACAGCAGCTTAGTTGGTTATCTGTCTTTATTCACATAACTTCCACTCGGCCCTTTCGTTTGAGGCCCCCTTAGTGTGTGAATTCAAACTTCAAGTTACTTTCTGCAACTTTATTATTCCTTTCTGTTTAGGAGAATCATCAAATAGCTGAGCCGGATGTGTTTCTCCGAGATGATGCAAATCGTTGTGTTTAGATTGCTTGCACGTGCTTTGGAACAGGACAGTCTTCCATACAACGGGGTCCAATCTATGATAGCACGTGCTTTTCTAAAGCTGTTCCCCATACCTCTCCTAGTGTGCGAGGTCCATCTCTGACACATGAGATGCAAATCGCGGAGCGTAAAGCAGGGTTTTGATATGTACAAATGCCACTTTAAGTACTCCAGCAGTTACATGTGTGCCATTAGTCAGCATTTACTGGGATGAAAATTTATTCTATGGTTCCAGCAAAAAGAACTGGGTTTTGACAGCCTAGAGTAGATAGTGCATTGTCCCAGGCACATAGTGCCTGCATTTAGCACCCAGTTGTCTCACAGTATGGGGAAATCCGGCATTCATAATCACTCTTGTAAAATGAGCACAATTAGGGTTTCTAAACTTACGACACAATCTCCTTGTCTTTCACTGCAACATACAGACGATCAGGGCTGCTTTTCATGGCAGTCCAGAGTGTCCAAACTGAGTTCTGCAGATCTTTCGTGACTTCAAGTAGAGTGCAATGGTTTGTGTGCTTGACGAGCACTGCTAAGTGTAAACGTGTTGCACCGGTGTGGCTACTGAAGTAAACATTGAATGCTCAGTATTCGTAGACCATTGGTTGTGGTCGTTCCTTGATATCATACCCACACTGCAAGTTGGTTTGTGCTTTATCCATCTTAAGCACTATTCTTGAAGGATTCATGCTCTTCGAACGCATGTGCCAAAACTTGGCTCCGCACTTGATCGTAGGAAACGGATTTGTATAGTCTTATGGCAATTGTGTGGTTTGTAACAAGGGTCTTTGTGCAATATTTGTGGTGTGCGTCCGGTTCGTGGGTCAATGGAGGTCTTCTTACACTTCTGCAAATGTCGATGGTTAAATCGTATACTTTTGAACAGATCCAAAAGAAGTCCGAACCCAATGGAAAACTTGTCGTTTTACTCAGAAGGACATCAATTGGTTGGCATTTGCTTTAGAGGCTGGCTGGAAAATATGTATCTCACTATCCAGGGAACCAAGAGATTTATTTTTGCTTGTTTGGTCCTGTACTGGGCCTCTTGATCGAGTACAGATGGCCGATAAACCAGCCCTGATTGTTTACTTATCGTTTCATACATATCTCTAAATTTCCGTTTTATCGCAAAATGTGGGAAATGGTTAATCTGTAAAGTTTGCTATTTGTATGAAGAAATTTTGATTTCGCTTTGCAATTACAAGTTAACTATTCATCTATAAACAATCAAAAAAGACCTTCCCACATTTACTAGAATAACTGAAAACACTAATTTCGCCTCAATAATAGAAAAAACCAGTCTGCCTTATGGTGTGCGCTATAATGCATCAGGTTTGGTGGATGGTGCTTATTAGTGCGCCCTGTAAGTGTTGCTTCCACAAGTTGCGCCACGGCTGGAGAACGTTAAGTTGTTATCTGATAACGTTGACTGAACCTCACCGGATGCGTTCAATTTTATAACATTCCTTTTGACAGCACGCAGTTGAATACGGGGATATCTATAAATGATAGGAAAAATAACAGACCGATTTTATACTGATGGCAACAAGATAATCTCACCAGATGATTCTCCCATTACAAATTCATAGGTTCTCCCATGTAGCGCATCTGTTTCTCAGTGAAATTCCAGCGGCTATATAGAAATGCTCTTAAAATTTCACCTCTGCAGTTTGGCTTACATATTTCGGCGAATGGCTTTTATTACGAAGTATAAGTTGGACGTCCCGCACGTTAGCAAGGATCACTTGATAGACTTAGCCCTTTCATGGCGAGCGTTGCTGAAATTTACCCACTTAGATAATTTCAGATGTATTCCTTCGGAACTGGATCATAAGCGTTTACAATCAGTATTGATTTCAACTCTTAACACCGCATACAGTGAACGACAAGGAACAAACGGACACCCAAACCAAACCTGGAGTCTTTAGGCTCTCACTGAAAAGTGATCAACAGCGAGGACACAGTAAATGCAATCTGCGTTTAGCCCCCCTGAATCACAATGAAAACGCGTGACTGCGCAAAATTCTTTTATTGTATTGTTGCTATCAGTCGTTCACGGCTGTGTAGCTTTGATTTTTCAAACAATGGAGGACCTTCCGGTACGTGCAGCAAAGCCAACCGTACCAGCGTGATCATCGAAGATCAGTTGGAATGAATGTAGGAATGACATTCCCAGCATAATACCCACGGGAAAGTCGGCAGTTG
Source organism: Clonorchis sinensis (assembly GCA_003604175.2). Taxonomy (NCBI): domain Eukaryota; kingdom Metazoa; phylum Platyhelminthes; class Trematoda; order Opisthorchiida; family Opisthorchiidae; genus Clonorchis; species Clonorchis sinensis. Next base: position 26,368,876 of record CM030375.1, read on the forward strand.
TGTTATAAAATCGGGTACTACATATGGCCACTCCATCAATGATTGTCTGCGGGGAAAATGGTTGGCAATTTTAGCGAAAGGAAAGGCAATCGTAGAACGAGAGCAATGCAGCTGAGTCCATCTATCCACCTATCTATCTATATATCCATCTATCCATCTATCTACCTGTCTGTCTGTCCGTCAATCTATCTATCTATCTATCTATCTATCTATTTATCTATCTATCTATCTATCTATCTATCTATCTATTTATCTATCTATCTATCTATCTATTTATCTATCTATCTATCTATCTATTTATCTATCTATCTATCTATCTATCTATCTATCTATTTATCTATCTATCTATCTATCTATTTATCTATCTATCTATCTATCTATTTATCTATCTATCTATCTATCTATCTATTTATCTATCTATCTATCTATCTATCTATCTATTTATCTATCTATCTATCTATCTATTTATCTATCTATCTATCTATCTATCTATCTATTTATCTATCTATCTATCTATCTATCTATTTATCTATCTATCTATCTATCTATTTATCTATCTATCTATCTATCTATCTATTTATCTATCTATCTATCTATCTATTTATCTATCTATCTATCTATCTATCTATTTATCTATCTATCTATCTATCTATTTATCTATCTATCTATCTATCTATTTATCTATCTATCTATCTATCTATTTATCTATCTATCTATCTATCTATCTACCTATCTATCTATCTATCCAACCCTCTATCTACCTCTATCTACCTGTCTACCGATCTAACTACCTATCTACCTGTAAATATGCATGTATACCTATATGCAAATGGTTGATGGAATGCCATGTGCCATACGCATAAATAAACATCGTATTCACTCGTGATCAGGGATGGCTTGATTAAATTTTAACTGTTCAGTTTTTTCGTTATTTTTAATCAATCATTCAACTTGCGCAAAGGTTTGGATTTTAAAGCCAATTGTACTAGACTATCCATTATTTATGCTAGTTTGTGCAAGTTCGGAAAGTTTCATTTGGTCGAATCGCCATGAAGATAAAATTCTAGGATGTTTACAGAAAATAAAAGGCACAACCGAAGCAATCGTTCAAAATTTTCTCCGGGAATAACAAGCTTTTTCTCCAGCAACAAAGCAGCCACTGATTATCTGCGGCCAATATTTCTCAGCACTGCATTCCACAGTATTCATACTACCACCGATTCCACCGGTTAATAAAAAATCGACGCGTAAATCAAAGGCAAGCATCTTTTATAGCATCAATTTTGGATGCTTAGTCATCTGAACGCCCATCGACCAGAAAAGATCTTACCTGTTTTGTGTATTGTTTCGGCATAATTTGAAAAACTTTTCCTTGTATTTCGAAAGCAACTGGAGGCAGGAAAGGCAACATTTCACACTCGAACACATAAGTTTGGTATATTGTTTTCCAAATACCAAGAACATCGTTGATAGCCATGTGAATATCTCCCGGCAGATGTATTCCATCAGTACCCGTATCAAATGCCATTTTGTGATCCCCAGTGCTAAATCCTATATTAGAAATGAATATCCTACAGAAGGAAACCAAAAATAGGGGAGTTGTGCAAGCTGTTGTTCAAGTTAAATAACTCATTCAGCAAGGTTGCTTGCTTACCAGTTAATGCTCGTTTCCCAATAAGGCCCATCAATAACTTTTATGTAGGTCATATCTTTAGATATAAATTTCTCCAGATTGTCACCCAGCAGAAATGATGCACCACTGCTGCAGGAGAAAAAGGTGAAAAGCGATTGCTAACAGTTTAAAACTTTCTATAATACTGTTTTGATAAACAGAATAAGAACAGATGGTCGTTGAAACTTTGGTGTTAAAGGCGGCAGAAAACCCGCTTACTTCTGAAAACTGAAACCGAATTTCCGACTCATCAGTCCTTGTTGATGAATATGGTAGAAAACGGGGTTTGTGTGTTCTGGGCACGTCGATTGACGCCCCAATCCGACGATCCCGTCAAAAGGACTATTGTATACTCCTTCATCGCCCAAAATCACCAGACCAATAGGTACGCTTCTGATGAGCATACCGCCAAACTAGGATCAATAGCGATTATTTGAAATGATAACTTTACGTTCATGTTAACTGTTGCCTTCACTCCACTCACATCACCAGCTCCGTAAGTCTGATAGAAGAATTCATGACTGAAACGCAATGAGGTTTCTCGAACTATTTTCAGTAGGTTTTTTCCTATCCACAGGCTCTTATCCACGCGATCTGAGGGTACCCAAATGGACGGTGAACCAGTATCTAGCAACATTCGAAACGCAGTTTGCTCAATAGTGATTGTGCACAAATACCGAGCCTTATAACTTGACCGGACCAACAGGACTCGACACTTACCCCACCCCAGGGATGCAATGGGATTCTGAGCACACTCCGCCCAGTTCGTTCAAGTTTTTCCGATTCTTCCAAAATTCTATAGAACATATTTGGTGTGTTAGGTACTACTCACACATAAGATGTACTCTTAGCCAGGAAACTACCAGTGAACGCAATGAGAACGAACCACATAGATTAAATGTGCCGAATTTCGGATCAGTCTTTTCCTAAAATATATATCATTCAGGGGATAAGTTATTGACGTGAGTTGGTTCACACGATTTTCCAATCAACTATACACTAAAGAGCACCTGAGTTTTTTGTCATAGAATTCAGAGTGACCTGCTTGATGTATGGACCAGATATTGGAATATATGTGCACCACCAAACACAATGCGAATATCCCTGTATACCTTCCTCAAAAACCCATGAATTCATTTTCCTTGTTCCAAAAATATGATGTAGTACTGGGATCGTTCTATTCTGAACCAAGAAGTCTATATACCACAAATACCTCAATGTTTTAGATTTGGATCTTGACTAGACACAAAATTCGAATGTACCAAAATTTTCGCACAAATGGCGAAGCAAGCAGAGAACGCCAAAAGCAGAAACTAGGCATGTGAGTCGGTTTCCAATAGCCCATATCGAGTATAAACTGAATAACGTAAGTCCACCATAAGTTGCAAGCAAAACTGAATCAAATGCGGAACAGACTTCCTCGGTGAACTGTCTCCACGGGCTACCTTCGTTGTAATTATTCAAAGCCGGAGCGTAGGATGAGAGAAACCGAAGTTTTTTCTAAGGGCGGAATACATCTCAAACCTTCTGGGCTCATACATGCGTTATATGTGAAGCAATAACTGAGTTCCCAGTTTAAATATTTTGGAAACAATCACTGTCACACTTGTCAAAATAAAGTTGGTCTAGTGGATGTTGCAATTTCAATGAATTGCACTTGATGCAAAAGAGCAAGAAGGGCTAAAAGTCACAAACCGCCGGAAAAATAGCAATTTATCAGGCCTGGTTGAAGCGTTACCGATACAACGCTACAACTTCATGTTGTGGGTTATAAAACTGAAATTTTTTCCAATCTTGCCTTGTTTCGATAAGGCCTGAATTAGTGTTACTTCTGTTTGAGCTGCTAAAAAGGTCTGATAAGTTTTTCTCATTGTGAATTCTTTACTGGCTTCTGTATGCCTGGCGAATTACCTGTTTGGTATCCTGCCATTTCGCCAACTCTGCTTGTATTTTGACAGCGAACGAGATGCGTAAAATAGGTGAATTCAGCGTGTCCTGTTACGATGCTTCATGCTGATCTCATGACGCCACTAATGCCACAGCACCAAGCAGAAGTAATGGTCACACACTGTCAAACGCAACCTTACTCAGTAATCTACGTCCTCTAACTAGATTGAACAGTCAAAATCCAAGTAAAACGTTTGAAAAGAATCAAAGCAAGCAACATTAAAGCACGCTCAGGTAGATGACCATATGTCACTACACGTGGAACACCGATTTGTCCTCAAATAATTTTACGATCAGCAGGTGCTTTCGTATTTACTCCTAACTGAACAGACAGACAGTACCTATAATTTGTGCACTGGATAGACGAATCGTTCACACCCATGCAGTTAGACGTGCTTAGTCACCACCTGTTTTTGTCTATGTATAAACAGAACGTACGACGATCCGCAACTTCAGCAAGCAAATTAGCCAACTGCGTACACAAAGCTCTACTCACCAACAGCAGTTTGAAATAAGTATGGTATGATTGCGAGTTATAATGGTTTGGGTAGTGTGAAGTTTTCGGAAAACGTGCTACAGACAGTCAGCTTATATTTTTGAAAATTCTCGTCCATAACTTTGGAATGCCTCTTGTTGTGCAAACTGATTGAGCCACCTGAACCAGCATTCGAAACCCCAGCCAAAGAACTTAAAGCTGGAACTTTGCCCAACTGATTATGACGAAAGATGGAGTTGCGAGAATCCGGGTGTCGTTGGCCTTTTCTCCTGTACCTATTTGGTTGCCCGGGTCGCAGCCGGTTAATGCACAATCCAGTTTTGATGTAACTCCAGTGAACATGCACAACAGGATTTGCAGTTTCTCGACCAGAGCGTGCTTAACGGTAAACTGGAAATGAAACAAAAATAGTCTTATTTTCCAGATTGTAGTTTCTTGCTGGTATCCAAGGCGTTTTTATCGTCACTCCTACCACAAATGCTTTAGTATCGTAAACTCTTCGGCCCTCAATACAAAACACTTCGTACTAGAGCGTGCTTTGCAATTACTGGCATTGCAAAAGCATTGCATGCAGGCCAGAAAACTAGTTGAGCGAAACTACACAGTGACATAAAGGTCAAAAATCTCTGTCAAAGGAGCCTTGTGTTCCCAAGCGGCAGCAGTTGCATTTTCCACTCACAAAGGGTGACTCCGTGAGTTCAGCTGGCCAATGCGCTTATACAGTTTTACATCTGGATAACAGTTTTCGCAACAGACGTCCCCAATCACGCGCCTACTGCACTCAACACGCTTGGCCCTGTTCGTTTATCCAAAGCATTTTAATTCGTGGCAAGGGTGGTTTGATGCATCTGTCATGTAATCGTGGGAGGCTGGAGCCAAGTCGGGTTATCTTGTGAAGTGTTCAAGGGTTTGCGGATTGATACACAGGATCAAGCTTCTCGCCCAAACTTCTCGGGTCAAGTTTGTTCATGTGGTCAAACGGCCTCAGTTAAACTGAAAGGCACAAGCAAAAAACGGGTGTAACAATGCTCTTTAAGATCTCCGCATGGAGCTGTGATCTAGCCAACGCAAGAATTCAAATAAAAACGCGTCTAAAAGTGTGCTTCACTGAGTACTAGATGCAACGTGAACAATCGTCGGAGGAATGTTATTACAAGCACTACCTGCCCGAAATAAGAAAAACTGTTACAAAGGTGTGCGCTCTGAGCTTTTAAATATCTTAGCATGTCTCTCTCATGTGTTAATTGAGTCAACGGTAACAAAACCCGTTGGCCAAGCCCTTTTCAAAGAGGGCATAAGTATAAGTTCTCCTTGGAGGCGACGTACTCCAGGGGAAATAGGCCAATCGCCGCAAGACGCCTTTCATAAACAATTGAGTTGAGGCCGGCAACCATTTGCATAGCAGCCCGTTGGTCACACCCAACGAGGGTTACGTCCCTCTAGCTTCCTGAGTAGAGAACTTCAGTGGCGTATTCAAGAAGCGGTCTGACGTAGACCCCATAGAGTATCTAGAAGTCCATGTGAGCGATACGGAGGAAGGTGTGCTGAACCATCCGCAGAAAGGCGAATACATTTTGAGCCGATTTCTTCGCGGTCTATTGAGGATATGTTTCAAGGGAGCCAGATGCCTAAATCCTTCTTGGTATCAATCCCCGTAATGTCTTGCGGTCCATTTCCATCACACAGGACAAAGGTATTCACTGAGTCCCCTTCAACTGACATACATGTCAGGGAAAGATGCCAGTCCAATAAGCACTGCTTTGCAGCGTATACATTCATTTGAACAGCACCAACATTCGAAACCCAGGATTTTGAGTCATTCGCAGAAAATTGGCGTAGACTTGAGACAATATGTTGAAGGTCTTTGACGTAGACCAGAAACAGAAATGGTCCCAGAAAAGAGGCCTCAGAAACTCCAGCGTAGACTGGTGCATAAGTAGAGTTGATCGAGCCTCATTTCAATCGGAATGTTCTGTCTGATGGAAAGGCCTTAATCCAGTGTAGAATTTACCCTTGAGTCCCGTAAGACTGGAGTTTGTGGAGCAGAGGTACTTGTAGGACCCGACTAAATGCCTTTGTGAAGTGTACCTGATATAAGTCCCTCGTCCGTAGCTTGGGTTAAGCTGTTCAAAAATACGAGCACGGTAGTCACGTAAGAACGGTTTGCGAGGAATCCGTGTTGAACTGGTGATATGAAGTTGTTCGTAGTAAGGTGATCTGGGATGGCTCGCTTCAGAATGCTTTCCATCACCATGCACGGCACGCTAATGAGGCTAACAAACCTGTGGCTGCCAGGCGATAGTCGGTCACCACACTTGTAGATTAGCGCGACAATCACTTCCTTCCAAGCAGAGGGAAAAAGGTCTTCGTCGAGCGACTGACGAAACACCAGGTAGAAATACTTTGAGCGGCGTTTGCTTCAGAATCCATGGATGGACCTCACCTGGTCCCAGGACACCAAACAGGTTTGTCTTGCGCACGAGTTGGCGAATGTTCTACGCCGTGAAGACCAATTTGGTTAAAGACCGCTCATGGTTAATTCTTGACAAGTTTGGATGTCATGAGTTTGCTGGGGCAGAATACAGACCCGCATAGTGCTTTCTGCGAACTTCAGATACTACTATTTCGTAACTCGTGGGTCCCCCGTTTCTGTCCTTCAAGTAGGCGGTTGGCTTATTTCTCCGGAGGCGCATTATGCGCTTAAATAATGGATTTTTGATTTTCCGAGCGAGTTCCGAAACCGTGGCTTAGTTTCGTATGTCCCGTTTGCGAATTTATGGTTTACGACATTTTACGAAATACCCGCTTGTCTTCTGTGTCACCTGCAGGGATCTTTTGGGAAGTTAGTTGAAACCTGTTCCAGAGGATGTCAATCTTTTAAGGTAGTTTTTTGTCCATCTGAATGCTCACTGTTTTTTCGAGGACGAACATCACGTCATCCTCATGAATTTCCAAGAGAATCTTCTTGTGTAACACTTCTACTGGAGCTGATCCCAGCTGAAATTGCTCAAGAAAGCAACCCATTTCTAGGAATGCTGCACGGCAAAAGTTTTGAATCCGGGGGCCTCTATGGCAATTTAGTCTGCCTTCTGTCTTGGTGATTCCGAAAAGCACTGCTCGTTTGCAGAGAAGTTTTCACCCACTGAGAGTCTGGTTGGTGTGTCTCTTTTGCCTTTGGAGACGTTTTTTCCCGTCGTGATTGAAAATTTCAGTGGCGGCTACTTCCAGCTCGTGCAATATTACGTTTTGGACGAGTGGAATTGCGCAAAGATTTGCGGTGAATATGTGTCCGTTCAGTATCTCGGGCTTTTGGAGCAGCTTGGCTGGTAAGGTATGTTGTGAGGTCCTGTCAGGTCACCTACGCACTGGATGGCAGCACCAAAGAGTATACATTTTGGTGTCACTCCCAAGAGTCTTCCTTTTGCAGGGAGTTTCACCTCGAATCCAATGGGTAGCTTTTCGATTGGACGAAGTTTACGCGGCACATTCGATCGCATTCGCTTTCCTCTAGTGTTTGTGGCCGAGCCTTAGATGCACACCCAAAATTTCTCTGAAACCATAGTTCGGAGGAGGAAAACTTTAACACAAACTTTCAGCATTTGATGGCATTTATTCTGTCCCCTAGGATCTTTCCATGCAGGCGCAGTTTTGTTGAAACTTGTTTAAACGTACTCCAAGTCCACCATGGGCGCGAACTTTATATTTTAATGGCTGCCTAGCCGCCGATGGCTTCGCTCGATGTGTCTCTGATGACGATGGAAAATTTGTAAAGATCCGGATTCTTCATGTGTTTTATTTTGCATTGCGTTTGGAAATAATCTCGAAACGACAAGGAAAATAATTTTGCCCTCTGTGTCGCCGCAAACTCAAAATTGAGAATCTTTTAACGACCTGTGTATGAAAATGTCCCCTATCATTGTGGCAGCCCTCTTGCAAAACCAAGCCAAGGAATTCGTCACAGCTAGTAAGTTTTTTGTGTTTTTTTAATATGGTCAGTACATGCTAAATAAGGCGCAAGGCTATACCAAACCATCGATAGTGATGTTGGTAGGATTAGTGTGTTTATGAGCAGAACAAGCATACAGCACAATAAGGTGGTCAGTGCTTTCCTGGCGCAGGCTAACGGATTGGGATGGTCTTGTTGGTTCCTTTAACACCCTCATCCGGTAAATATTGTGGATATGGTGAACTACGGGCAGTCCATCAGACTGGGTATAGTCGCGGTACCGTCATCGCATCACGCGCCGTACTTGGATCCGTGGACAGCCCCGTCTGAAACTCTTGGATGAGTCGTTTAAGGTTGTTATTGTAGTTACGATTCGCCAGGGAATTGTCACAAATTGAGACCGGCATGCATTAAGAGTATTCTTGGGTCCATTGAGGGCGCACGGTGTTTCATTGCTGTAATTCAGACAATGCAATGAGACTGCCGTGTCTATATCCGGCATCAAATAGGAAACGTCTCAGAAAGACTTCTAGAAGGTACCATGATGTGAGTTAGACTGCGGCCCGAAATAACAAGCGGCCAAAAGTGGTCACAGTTCCTGACTAACTAACGTCTTCTGGACTCAGGCTTTCAAATAGCTGAGGAAAGCTTTGTCGATATGGAGCATGCAGACGTCGTTCTCATCTTCAAAGAGGAGGAAAAGGTGCCGTTGTTTTTGAGTGAACTGACCAAAGTCATCCCGTTTTTGGTATGCACCCTGCACCCACAAAGTGTAAGGTAGTAATAATGTTCGTTCACAACTGGTGGGTAGCGTGATCGGGCAGGCATGATCATAAGATTACACTCAGAATTAAGCATGAGTTTGTTCGTAGTTGCAGATAATGGACCGAGTGGGCGTAAGGGTATAGTCGAGGGTAGGAAGGGATTAGTTGCGGGTGTGCTATCAAACTGGGTGCCAGTGCTGCCCTCATTGCACTGCCGTACTTCGGTTTCTGGACAGCCCCGTAACGAACGTAATGTTTGAGATGATTGGGCTGGGATGTGCAATTCTGTGAGCAGCGGGTTTTTGAGTTGACCAAGGGAATTTGCAGAGGTAAGACGAAGCCAATGTAAGATCGCAGGTATTTTTCTGGTCCGTTTGGGGATCTCTGGGGATGTAAATCACTGACCAGGTGGGGTGGATAATAGCAAACTTGGTTTCCAAACCGGGTATTGCCGGGTATTGAATAGACTTGGCACCAAGTACCCGCCCGCTCAATACTTCGTTACCCCCAGCATCTATGAGTGCACGTACGATGACGCACGTGTTCCTTGGATCCCAGGGCTCAAGTCTATACCACTTGGTCTACGGCTGATATATATACACACTTCTAGCTTTAACTTCGCTGTGCTCAACAATGCATACGGTTGCTGAATACCGCTATTGAATAATCGATGTACACGAGACTAATTGAGCAAGTAGTGGGTTTACCCTTATAACAGTAAGAATGCAGCTTCAGCGTGGACACCCATTTGAATTGGGACAAAGGGATTTATTAAGCATTTGGTGAGTTGGCCACTACAACTTCGTTTAATTGTATGTTTTAAAGGATGTGTAAGGAGCGTGTAGGAGTCGTAATTGATTATACATTTTCCTTTCAGAAATCCTGTCGAGTAAAAGCGGCTTCCTGAAACTGAGAACTGGATTGACCACATATTACGTTTGTGCCGATACAACCAATAAATAGAGACATGAATTTTTAAAGGTGGTTGTGTATTTTTAGGCATGGGGTTGGCAAACGGATGACATGTATAGATATGAAGGACCGCCGTTGGTCGTTGGATTGGTCCATTATGTATATTTGGGGCACTAGTCAGTTACAAGGATGTGTACGGGCCCTTCAGTCACTATAAGTAGCGGCAGGCAACGTCGAGTACGGTTATAAGCGTGACGGGCCGTGTTGGCCATCGGGTTAGGCTGTTGAGCCTAGTCAATGCCTCATATTCGGCGTTGCCATAAGTAGCCAGGGTAGGCGATATCGACTGCAGTTAGTATGACAGACCCACGCTGGGCGTTAGATTAGGATACCACGCATAGTTGAGGCCTTATTTTCAACGGTCCACGGATTCTGGCCTGTTTTTACAGGTAACAGGGATAAGCGACATCGTGTACAGATGTGCGTGAGAGACAGTCGTTGGTCATTGGATTAGATTATTGTACATAGGTGAGGCCTCATAAGCAGCGTCGCACATAGAAGTGGGCCTAGCAGTTACAACAAGTATTCGAGGTGATTGAAAACGCGTACACTTATGATTATGAAAGACCGTCATTGGCCATTAAATTAGGTCGCCGTGTATAGGTGAGGCCTCGTAATCAGCGTCACACATGGACAAGGTCCTAGCAGTTACGATACGTAGCGAAGGCGATATTGAATACAGTTATGATTATGACTGGTCGTCATTCGCCGTTGGATTAAGTTATCGTGTATGGTTGGGGCCTCATAATCAGCGCCGCGTTGATACGTGACTAGCATGCTGCAGTGACGACAAAAGGTCGAGGTGAGTGACAACGATTATCGTTATCATGATGGTCGCTTTATGACGTATTCCATTTATGGGGAGAAATATTACTAATAGAAATGATACCATTGTGTTGGTAATTTACCGAAGGTTACCTCCTGACGCTGTATTATCCACGGACTAGTTATGCATAGCTGAGATGGCCCTCGCATCTCCATTGCACAATTCCTGCTGTTTTTTGACAATGTTATACCTAATGGGAGCTGAGCTCCATAAGAAAGTGTGGTGATGAAGTTCGCTGAAGAAAATTATCTCGTCCATTTAATATGGGGAGTATAAAACAAACAAACTTTGATGATCGATTTTCCTGGGTGGAATTTGCATTGGATATTCTGTAGATGTTATTTCATTCTTTAATAATGCCAAAATATGATAAAGTGCGATTTCGTGTTTTATCTCTCGTAAACCGGTGGCAAAATGCGCATCATTGATGGTCCGTGACCTTGAAATTTTGCTCACTTAAACAAAATGCTATGAGCAACATATCACCTACAAGTGCAAATGGATTATACTAACTCGCCGTAAAAGTCACAACCTCGAAAACCCTATAGTTCCGGCGAAAGTACTTTGGGTGTGCTTATAGTGAGCGGCGTGTTTTTGTGGACTGCCAGGTCGTCCGCTATTAGCCTAGCTAACTTATTTTACGTAGGAACTTCAAGTAACTTGCTGTCGGGTTTGTGGCTTTGGTTGTCAGGATCGTAATTGACGACTGTATCCACAATCGGAGAGCTTTTGACTGAGTGGAGCTGGAAGCTGGCAGTTTCCTTCTTCAGTAATTTTGAGGCTCCTGCAGCAGTCCCTAAAATCGAAGTCAATGCTTCCGGTTTATCCGTCGGTTGACTTTGCAGCTTGTCTCTATGCAGCTGACCCATTCAGCTTAGAGTTTGCGAATCAAATGTGGAAATCATCGCTGCAACTTTGTCGTTCACCAAGGAGGTAAGCGATGTCAATTGCACATACGTTGGACGCTGTGTCCTCGCGATGCATGCTTCCTCAAAAGCATCGTTTTCGGTTATAGTCGACGGATCAGATACTCACTTAAGGAGCAAACTTCGTTAGCGACTTTTGTACGCCCGCTTTGTTCTCCGCGTTCTTGTCTCTCAGAGCTTTGGAATAAAGCATCCTTTTTTCCTGAGTATCCTGATTGAAACTGGTGGACATGTGCACTGATCTTCTCGACTTAAAAGGAGAGGCTTTGAAACTTGTCGTGTTGGTTGTGGAAGGCATAATACCCCAAAGGTAGATGCGGCTAGTACAAACGGCCCAGGAGAGCGGTATAATTGAACTATCTGGTCTGCATGAAAACCCTTACACTTGAAAACGCCACCAGGCCTTCCAGGCGTGACACTGCATTCCATGTGTAACAGTTGATGGACATTCATCTCGTCCACATCTGTTGTGGTCCACAGATCACTGTAGAGGAGAGCAGCTTGTACTTAACTGGCTCGTGATCGCAAGTGGGTGCACTTCAGAAATGGTGTGCAATATTACAGACTATTTCGCGCACAGATTATTTAAGAGTTAAACCTTCGAGCAAATGCCACGTGTTAGCTCTAGAACCAGAAGAAATGGCGAAAGATATCCTTCACAGTTTTGCACGAGAAAGAAAGGAAACCAAATTCGAGCGTACCGTGCAAAGTTGTCGTGTGCGGTTGGAGGCCCAAAATAATCTGGTGCGATTTGAAAAGTGGTCAGTTCAACTACCACTCTCACTGGGGTTTTGTTTCGAGCGCTGGTTTTCGGGCTACTGTGCGCACATGCGATCCGGCTTGTGCGTCTGCCCGAGGAGTCCAAAGTAGCATGGGAATTCCACGAGTTTATCATGCCGAGAGTATTAATTAGCGCATATTATTGAAGGGAAAAGGGGCACAGTAGCCTGCTGTCAGTGGCCAAATGTGAAGATCTTAATAGTGTGTTCGCATAAATCTGTCTTTGCAATTGAGTTCAAACAGTTTTCACCTCTACGACTTGAAATATTTTGGAAGAGGAGTACAGGGCTTTGGAAGTCAGTAAACGTGCTTCATCGTTTTCATCCCTTAATTGCATTAATATTGGGCAACGCAAAAATGGTTTCGGCATTCAAAGCCCTTAGGCATGTTACATGCTGGCTAGATGGCAGTCTTCATGAAATCGAGCAGAGTGCGATCAGGGGCAGTACACTGTATGACCTGATGACGGCATTTTATGCGCTGACAAATCTCACAGACTAGTTTGTCAATGAGACTTGGGGTTTCTTTTGGGAGTTGACTGATTGCACATTGGACCAGGAACAAGAAGGAAACTGCTTGGCCGTACGCTTCGAAAGGAAGCTAGTTCTCATCCTATCTTATGCGCACGGGCTCTGAAATTTTCCAGACCTTTGAGAAACTGAGATCCTTCCAGTAAGTAGGAGGGAAGAGGTTTTCTGAGTGCAGCAGGGAGGGAGACATTGTCGAGCTGTACCAAACAGTTTGAGGTTACTCTGGACGCTTTACCGACCGGCCTTGACGAGAGATGGGGTTGAGAGGTGGGTGTCTTGGCTACGAGACGCTTCATCGGACCCAGTAAAGGGATGGATTATGAAGTTTCAGGGTCCAGCAAAGGCTTGGAGGAAGACGAGGAGAGTGTATTAAAGGTGAAGAATATTCGTTGGTGAAAAACTGAGAGAGAGGAAGTCTTTAGATTCCGGTTAGAACTTGACAAGATCACCACAACTTCAACCCTAACTGTCAGTGTGATAGGTTTGATTAGATAGGATAGTGGAAGTGGATGTTGTTGGCAATATTTCGACAAAAACCATAAGCTAGATGAAATATAAACCTGTACAGCAGGCTAGGGGAGATTAGACAAAGGAGCGAGTAGCAACATATCATACGCATAACCACTTGAGACAAACGGATACTGAAGATCACAGCAAAGTCAGTTTACAAACGCAAACACGAGAGATGGGATTCGCTGTCTGACGCAAGCGCCAAAATTGCGACAAAGTGGAAAACTGACAATTTACGAGAACGTAAGTCGTGATGGAGATAGAATGGCTGTTGATTGTGCCCAACCATAGAATGAGCATCCGGAAGTAGAAAAACCTAATACGATTGGCACTGGTAGAACTAAGGCCTAAAGAAGCATAATAAGGTAGGGGGGCCACTGGTCAGAATGGGTTTAACAAACGAGCAAGCGTTCAAACAACTAAGTGGTTACCAAGGAAAATAGAGTAAAACACTACCAGAAGTTTGGGTTTACAAAGTTAGTTCAGAAACCGCCACATTAATATTATTATTATAGAATCCTGCAGTAAACGAATGTTCAGGATCGATGGCTCACCTGCAAAATATTCGCAAGTTATATGCGCCTAAAGGAATCAGGGGAAAAGGGTGGCTGATTGATTCAACACATTATTGTCGGAATCAGAAACCTTCCTAAGCTGCTTCCCCGCCCGTATTTCCTCCAAGAGGGACATCATAATAATGTTTATTCCCAACTTGTGGGGGCATGCCGTCAGGCATGATCATAAGGTTACAGTCAGAATAAAGGTATGACTGGTGGGACTGGGTACGGGGGGTTTTGGGTGGGAAAAGAGGACAGCGCCATAAGCGGTGAGCTGTATCCAATGTAAACGTGGTCGTCACTAAACCGGCACGAGCAGGGAAGCTCTTATGTCGAAGAGAACATCAAGCAAGGTCAGATCGTTAGGATTTGAAGGTGGCGGGCAAAAACAAAGCGAGGGAGGGCAAAACAAGAGGCTTCATGCCTGAAATATGACAAGAGAAATGTAAGCTGTGGAAAATCAGAAACCAGAACATCAGATCTGGTGAAGCAGCAAAGTTGGCATCATCCAGCCGATCAAATTGAACTGAAGCCAAAAACAACCGCTGAGGCCTCGCGGCCTTGGACTATTGGGCTCGTGGCCAGGGTCACAAAAGCGTAAGTGGGGATGATGAAATGGAGGGACCAGCAAAGCGGGTAAATGGTAGCAGGGATCTCAGAAACATGGTATACAGTTAAACTGTAGTGACTCACTGGTGTCGCTGTTGTGGAGGCGGGCATAATAGTTCCTTTGGAAGAGAGAGATGGTGGCAACACACGAGCCGGAACGCGAACTGTATAGAAAGTTATTGGATTTGGTGGGAAGCACAGTAACACAGAGATGGTTAAATTTCAACCAACAGTTCAGCAGGTTGGAATGAATGTGTCATGGAGTCAGCTGGGGTCGATTGGGGAGTTCGTCGTATTTGCAGTTAATGGAACGAGTGGGCGAGGGCACGGTCGAGAGAAGGAATGGAATAGTTGCGGGAGTGCTATCGAACTGGGTATGGCAGTGCCGTGCCATCATTGGCCTGACATGCTTCAGTTTTTGGACAGCCCCGTAACGGACGTCACATTTTAAGGTGAGTGGGCTGGGGTGTACAGTTTCTTGGGCAGCGGGATTCATTTCAGGCTGGCCGAGGAAACAAGGTGGAGCGAAGCCGATATGGAATCGCAGGGTTCTTTTGGTCCTTTTTGGGATCCTGTGGTGGAAGATCACCGGCCAGGTGGAGTGGGTAACAGCCAACCAGGTCCTCCAAACCAGGCATTGCCGAAGTTCGAAGCATGCACTAATATACACGGCAGAGAACCGGCACCGAACACTCCGCGGTGCGCGCCAAGCAGTTTAACTGACTCTTAAGTTCAAGATATCAACAACGTTGGTGGGTATATCATGGAAACTGGTAGAACCGAAGCCGCAACGATCAGCTCTGCGTGCGGACTTGGAGTGGTAATCTGAAAACAAGAAAACCGGGTACACGTGATCATTTC
The DNA here is from genome assembly GCA_003604175.2 of Clonorchis sinensis. Taxonomy (NCBI): domain Eukaryota; kingdom Metazoa; phylum Platyhelminthes; class Trematoda; order Opisthorchiida; family Opisthorchiidae; genus Clonorchis; species Clonorchis sinensis. The sequence goes on from CM030375.1 coordinate 26,384,272, forward strand.
AGATGTTGGGCGAAATATAACCAATGGTAATTTATTTCGGTGAACGACGCCACTAGGAAAGAGACCACAGATCACGACCCTGCGAGAGAAATTGATTCAACTGATCAGTGGTAGATGATGTGTCGCCATCTTTCTGCAGTGTGCCAGAGCATTCAAAAGAATCCGTCACAGGCACTTACCCCGCAAGTCCTCCCAATCCGAAGTTTGGGAAGCAGTGTTCAGACGCAAGGAAAGAGTTCCGGTTGGCTAGTCCATCAATCTCAGCGTTGATGATAATAATGATAATCATATTACTAATGGTGTTTGTTCTCAAATGATGAGTTGTACACTTTTGGGCAGACTCATACTTGTCTGCCATAGATGCGGACATCTAATGATCGCATGGAAAAGAGGTAGTTGTATGGTAACAGGACTGGTACTAGGATCTTGCCAAATTTGGCATGGTCTAAACACAGCGGAAATCACGCGTGGCAAAACGAGTGGCTTGGGGGCAATATGGCTGGAATTTGAGACTGAGCGAAAATGGACTTCGGGGTGGGGATGTAGCGTCACAAGGTGTTGTCAAAAATAAGGCTCGGTATTTCTTAAATAAAACTGGTGGCCGTTGCAAGAATGGGGTGACCTTGAGCTGTCGGGGTGTTAGCTAAGGCCAAAGACAAAGTGAGATTGATGAATCGCACTTAGGCCGATTGGGGAAGAACCGGGGCTCCTACCACGGAAATGCAGGTTAAGTTGAAAACAGATAAACTCGCTGGTTCTGAGTGTGAACAGCCGCTGGTCGGAGTTATTGAATAGGCAAAGTGCTGCTATTGCATACAAACGCATGCTTTTCGAGGAAGGAATAGGTATATAAGTTCAGAACAAGTGAATAGTGTACAACATGTTGGCCAGTACTTTGTAGGTTTGGCGTAAATCCAGCGAACAAAGACGGTCACGTGAGCGAAAGCAACGCGCCCGCGGTCGGTAACTAGCAGACACATGGCGAACTGTGACAGACCATCAGAATGGGTAAGGCAGTCGCGACACTTCGGTTCATGGGCTGCCTCGTACAGATCCGCCTTGATGTAGCGATTGGGGCTGCCTGGGTGATCAGGAATTTGCAAGGATTTATGACGAGACGAGACAAGTACGCGGAACGCATATTCTCGGGCCCATCGAAGGCACAGCTATCGTCGTTGCTGTCATCTAGACGGGGCAGAGGTGCTAATGGAAGGTAGATACTGGTGAAAAAAGGAAGCCCTTCGCTGAAGAATTGTTTATTAGAAATCCCTAACTGAACCGTTACAGACTATTGGGCAAGAAATAAAAACTCATATTCACCTTGCTTTTAAAAGCGGAATATCCGTCTTCTGATTGAACGCGTCTTCTTGAACCTTCCTGGATATACTTCGACTACCACGCAGATGAAAACGAATGCTACAAAGCAATTCCACAAATTCCTCCATAAATCCCACCTTGCGTTAGATCAAGGTGGAGTTACAAGCAACCACATACTACTCGCATGCCTCATCAGTGGTATCCACCGTTACGGTAGTAGTGACAGGTTAAGCACCATAAACCCCCGTTCTGATGGTAGAACATGTTGCATTATGGCTTCCAGAAACGTTGATTGACGGGTGATGAACTAAGGTGGTAAATAACTGGGTTATGTGTAAGCAAAGAGCACACTAGGTCCATCAGATTTGTGAAGGCTTTTGAAGGCAAAGACTAAAATTTTCAAACCGGGCAGAAGAATATCTGCTAGCATTTGCCCGGAGTGAATGAAGAAAGCGCGATGATGCTCACCACATGCTTCTGCTCACGAGGGGCGGCCACAAATCACCAAAGAGGCGTTTTCTCTTTCACTACAGTGCCTCTGATCACTTTCACAATGACTAAAGCGCTTTGAAAGCGGTTCGTGATGGCTTTTCACCCCTTTGTATGCCCTGCCACGCTCCGCTACCTAAAAAGCCACCCAATATCTTCCAATCAGCTAACAATCTGTCCTCATAAACGAGCCACAACAGCACGTATACTCGTTTCACGGTGTAAAGCTTAGTCTACCCTCATTTCTACCATCCATAACCAGCTTCATGGACGACTGCACAACCAATAGGCAAACGGCGCATCATCTAGATACTGAGCGCTCCTCACATTCGCAGATGGCTACACATGTGCTCCGATCACGGATCCTCATTCCTCACTACCCCGCTCTGAGCAGCGATGGTCGTAGTTAAGATATGGAACCACCGCGTCGGCATAGTGTTTGGAAATTTTGATCGCTCCTGGCTGTTTAGTAGCTTAGACCGCAGTCGGTCTACTGACACCGACATTTTCTAGTAACTCGTTTTGCTCTTTCCCATTTTGGGTCATTAACTTAGCCATGAGCACCTCTGCCCCGTCTAGATGACAGCAACGACGATAGCTGTGCCTTCGATGGGCCCGAGAATATGCGTTCCGCGTACTTGTCTCGTCTCGTCATAAATCCTTGCAAATTCCTGATCACCCAGGCAGCCCCAATCGCTACATCAAGGCGGATCTGTACGAGGCAGCCCATGAACCGAAGTGTCGCGACTGCCTTACCCATTCTGATGGTCTGTCACAGTTCGCCATGTGTCTGCTAGTTACCGACCGCGGGCGCGTTGCTTTCGCTCACGTGACCGTCTTTGTTCGCTGGATTTACGCCAAACCTACAAAGTACTGGCCAACATGTTGTACACTATTCACTTGTTCTGAACTTATATACCTATTCCTTCCTCGAAAAGCATGCGTTTGTATGCAATAGCAGCACTTTGCCTATTCAATAACTCCGACCAGCGGCTGTTCACACTCAGAACCAGCGAGTTTATCTGTTTTCAACTTAACCTGCATTTCCGTGGTAGGAGCCCCGGTTCTTCCCCAATCGGCCTAAGTGCGATTCATCAATCTCACTTTGTCTTTGGCCTTAGCTAACACCCCGACAGCTCAAGGTCACCCCATTCTTGCAACGGCCACCAGTTTTATTTAAGAAATACCGAGCCTTATTTTTGACAACACCTTGTGACGCTACATCCCCACCCCGAAGTCCATTTTCGCTCAGTCTCAAATTCCAGCCATATTGCCCCCAAGCCACTCGTTTTGCCACGCGTGATTTCCGCTGTGTTTAGACCATGCCAAATTTGGCAAGATCCTAGTACCAGTCCTGTTACCATACAACTACCTCTTTTCCATGCGATCATTAGATGTCCGCATCTATGGCAGACAATTATGAGTCTGCCCAAAAGTGTACAACTCATCATTTGAGAACAAACACCATTAGTAATATGATTATCATTATTATCATCAACGCTGAGATTGATGGACTAGCCAACCGGAACTCTTTCCTTGCGTCTGAACACTGCTTCCCAAACTTCGGATTGGGAGGACTTGCGCGGTAAGTGCCTGTGACGGATTCTTTTGAATGCTATGGCACACTGCAGAAAGATGGCGACACGTCATCTACCACCGGTCAGTTGAATCAATTTCTCTCACAGGGTCGTGATCTGTGGTCTCTTTCCTAGTGGCGTCGTTCACCGAAATAAATTACCATTGGTTATATTTCGCCCAACATCTGAAATGATCACGTGTACCCGGTTTTCTTGTTTTCAGATTACCACTCCAAGTCCGCACGCAGAGCTGATCGTTGCGGCTTCGGTTCTACCAGTTTCCGTCATATACCCACCAACGTTGTTGATATCTTGAACTGAAGAGTCAGTTAAACTGCTTGGCGCGCACCGCGGAGTGTTCGGTGCAGCAGGTGATGTCCCTCTTGGAGGAAATACGGGCGGGGAAGCAGCTTAGGAAGGTTCCTGATTCGGAGAAGAATGACAGAAGTACTCTTAATGCCGCAAACAAACCCAAAAGCTATGCAACCGTAAGTCTCATCTAAACATATTTAAAGCCATAGAGTGAAAAAGAAAAATAGTGGGCGAGGGAGGGGACCTCATGCTGGCCTATGTCAAGCATTCTGAGGTGCCTACACCTCAGTCAGACTATCTGACAGCACGAACGCCACTGAAATCCACAACAGATATATACTTGCAAAGCCCTGTTCTGCATGTGCTACCCGATGGTAATGGTCACGATCGAATAAATTGGGGGAGAATGAGTTATGATAGATCCTGGCAAACGTGTTTAGCGTAAGGTTTTTTCAGGAAAGGTATTTGGTTTTGGTTATATCTAAACTGATGGACGGTGAAGTGGCTCAGTGGTCGAAGCGCGGATTTACTAGCCTGGGGGTCCATGATTCGAAACCCCCAACTTCTCCTGCCTAGGATTGGGTAACCTGGCAGTCTCCCAACCCTCGTGCTTCCTTCTGGTGGTATGAATTTTATGCCCCGTAAGGTGCTACAGCCAACCGCTGCAGAAAGCTTTAGACAGGAACGATGTAGCGGTGAAGCGCAAAGGAGCGTTAATCGCCGTTGAGAGAGTTTGAAAGAGCATGCTCATTCAGAAGTACCCGGGCCTCGTTGATGGAAGTTGATTGTATTAAAGACAACCATTAACAAGAAGGTATTTGACTGCCTACTAAGGTAAGAGAGGAGCATGCACTATTGCGCCCTGAGACACATTAGGTGGGAGTAGCTCCAAGTTTGGACATCAGGATGCAGAAGGAACGGCATGAAGATCATGCAGCGTGAATCTGCGGACTACTTTAGTGGCCTTAGATGGTGTTTACAGGCTCCTCTCCAGAAAATGCTCTGAGTCTAACGACACGCACATCCAGTAAACTTTGGAACTGATTTGCTGTCAAAGTCAATGTGTGCAGTGGAAGTTCGTTTCACACCTCGATCGCTCAGTTGGGGAGTCGTAGTCATGTGCCAGACCGTGTGTACAATGGATCTCTAGTTTGTAACTGGTCTCTTTCGTGTGAGTTATGCAGGCGATGAAAAGACAGTAACCCTGGATGTTTCTTTTCAACGATCTAGTAACTGGGCTCTGTGGCTTCTACATAAAAGCGTATAAAGGGTTTCCTCTTGGTGCCGCTGCTTGCGGGTTAGTCCCCACGTCGCAGCTGCTGTTCCAAGCCTCTACTCGCTCTAGTTGCTACTCATGTTCTTTGGTGCCTGGTGACTTGGCAGGATGTCCTTATTCCGTTGTTGTCCTGATGAACGTCGAGCTCAGCAAGTTGATCAGTTTAGCAAAGTCCTGCGCATCCATGAAGCATTGAGCGTACTCGTTCTCACCAACGCAGTGTGAATGCAACTTCAGGTCGTCATCTTCAACTTCAATACACCAGTAATAATGGTGCTCGACTGCCATACACCCATTATGAAAGGAAGTCTTGTTAGAGAGTAGAAAGAAAAGGTTGAGAGAGCCCTGTGTCCTTAGGGAAAACGATCAAGAATTTGGTACCCACATCTCTGAGCAGCAATAAAATAAACAAACCCATGCACCATTCGACGTGGGCACCATTAGCAAGGTCGATCCAGCATGCTGTGCGAAATTCACCCGCCATAAGTCCAACACCCTTCGAAAGACTAGCGAGTGACGGAATGTGCGCCAGCAGGACCGGTTGCCTTTCATCTACAAAGTTTCCAACCATCTGCTAGCAGAATTGCGCGCGCATCAGCCGGGAAAGTGCGGAGATTGCAAATCATTCAGCTTCACTGCAACCGCCTTCGTTCACCCAGCCATTCAATGGCCCGTTCCTCGAAAACCGTGCGCCAACAGCCGCTTGGGATAGAAAGCAGTGCTCTTCTCCGTAGACAGTGTTTGGGCATACTTACTGCGGGGGCGAGACGGCCCAAGTGGTTAGAGCGCGAGCTTACTGATCGGAAGGTCCGTGGTTCGAACCCGACCTCTGCCTCTCGACCTCCCCTGTCTAGGCTTGGGCAACCTGGCAGTATCCCAGCCCTCGTGCAACCTTCGGGTGGCATGGCAGTTAGGCACCGAAAGGGTGCTATAGCTGAACGATACTTACTGCACAATCCAGGCACCGAAAGGGTGCTACGGCTGAACGATACTTACTGCACAATCCAACCACAGTGTGATCTTCGAAACTTTAGGACGGATGATAAATTGAGAAGACTTACGGACACGAAACAATCCGGCTCGAACTCCGTATCGCGCACGTTATGCTTACACGTGTAAGTCTACCCTCTCAAGTGGGTCGCATGCCAAACCCCACTCCCTGAACTTGACACGCGCTGCGTAGTTATGTATCACTGGGTGGCGTTCATAATCGGAGCATTTTATATTCGTACGACAAATATGTTTGTTTCTTCCACAAGAGCTCCCGTTTTCATATTCAGGTGACTTACCGAGCTTTCTACTCTTACACCACACTTTTGCGGACACAACACCTACCCATTCGAGTGATCACAGGATGGAAACGTTATCGCCAACTGAGAAGTCGTCCGATTTTGTCACCGGAAGAGGCATACCAAAGCTACAGTAGGGGCAAGGAGGAATGTAGAGGTGAATGATGATAAGTGCTGTGCAGCAATTGGTTCAACGGCGGGCGATATGACTCAGTGGTTAGAACACGAATTTACTGACCGTAAGGTCTGTGGTTCGAACCCGACCTCTGCCTCTCGACTTCCCCTGTCTAGGCCTGGGCAACCTGGCAGTATCCCAGCCCTCGTGGTTCCTTTGGTTGGAATGGCAGCTGGGCACCGAAAGGGTGTTACAGCTGAACGACTGTCTACTATATTGTTCAACGATGGATACTCTGGAAGAGGGCCACAGACCTGTGAGTCATCCAAGTCTTTCGTTTTCATATTTGAAAAGAACGTACATCCGTTGGGCAGAAAAAGCAGTGAGCAACTTTAATAGTCGTGCTTTCGTGTATCGTCATATTCGTTAGCCGTTCTTAATTTCTTGATACCTAAGACTGTTTCTCTGCTGATCTACCCACCAAACAACGAAGTCGTACCCAGTTATCAGCCTCCGCTGTAAAATAATTAGTGTTCATGCAGCCGACACATTTGGAAAGAAGTCCGTTCCAGTGGTAGATTTTGAAAGAAGATAAGTCTTCTAGGCTTGGGCAATATCTCAGCCCTGGTGCTTCTTTCGGGTGGTACGGAAGCTAGGCACCAAAATGGTGTTGCAGCTGAACGATTATTATTTTATTTTGCAGGCACTTTGTGGAGCGTCGTGCATTAGAGCGTTTAGAAGATCCGAACACTTAACGTTTCTCGGAATAGGCACCGTAGTACCATTTCCAGACTCACCACCGGAGAATAATTGGGCGCACTTTATCTCGCGTATCCGCAGGCCCAAGCCTTTTCGGCAGAGTTTTAGGGTGTCCGCATCTATTTGCTGGGAGTGCCGGTCTCGAGGATTTCGGACCTTCTGGCGGTTGACAAAGAACAAGTAAATGTCAGACAGACGCCGCAAAGCTCATTGATATAAATGAGAAACCGAAGTGGACCAAAGGCTTATCTTCAGAGGGCAGCCGTCTAGCCACCGCAGACCTTCAGAATTCTGTCCTGCTTTGGTCCTAGACAGTCGTGGACCCAACCGAAACATATAGCTCTCAGTTACCGATGGAGAGCGTCAATTAAAGCTTGTCGTTCCTTCTGATCAATTCGCCCTCCATCAGCAACGCGTGTGCCAAAGCAGAGCAGTTCCATTCATCAATTTCGACAGGTTTCAGTAGCTCAAACGTATCGAGCTGACGTGGCCAGAAAGCTACTGGAAACGCACAGTCATGCGGATGACGAAGATTGCTTGAATGGAAGGTTGAATGGAAGCCAGTGAATGAAGCTATGCCCAAGCCGTCCGACTGGACTAAATGAACAGTGCATATTGTCGACGTCAGCAGATCTTAATGCTTCCAGAAAGGTCATACCAGCAATTAGCGGACTGGTAGCGCACGCAGCTCTTTCAAACACCGCATAATGAAGAACTTGAAGAATGACGGAGAATCCTTGCGGATTTCGGAGGCCCAGGAGATAGAGAAGGCTTTCGGTGCAGACAACAGCCGCGCCCTATCTCAGTTCATTCGATCCGCCGGTCTAAAGAAGACAAATGTTGGCGAAACGATATGCGAAAAGGAGGGAACGGCAATTTACTTCCTCAAGCGTCTTGTTGAGCGATGGGCTGAGCACCTCCAAAAACAGTTCAGCTGGTCTCCTTCAGCACAACCGCTGGGTGAATCCACTGGGCCTGAATGGACTATCGGCACCAGCCCGCCGTCAACAACCGAAATCCAGCCTGGGATATCAATCCTTAAGCGCGACAAGGCACCTGGCGTGGATGACCTACACCCCGTACTCTTCAAAGAAGTTGACGAGGTCCCGGTGAACAGTCTGACAACCATACTGCAGAAGATTTGGAACGAAAACAAAGTGCCACTCTAATGGAGCTCCTTGACCGTCATCCCGGTCTTCATCGCAGCATCAATCTGGTATCCATCGCATCTAAGGTGCTCTCCGGCATTGTTTTGCGCATGTCGGAAGAGACATATTCGTGAGAATCAAGTTGGGTCTTGCCCTGGCCGATGATTTATGGACCATCTCTTCACCTTGAGACAAGTTCTTGAACAGCACCGCTCCTTCAAACGCTCCATGTTGATCGTTTTTTTATCTGAAAGCTGCTTTTGACTCTGTCGATCGTCAGAAACTTTGGCACTATCTAGCGATCAAAGTTGTCTCTTCCAAATTTATATCCCTCATGAGAGCTCTGTATTCTAACTTCTGTGGGCGCGTACGAGTATACGGCAAGCTTCTGTCTTAGTTCACCACATCTAATGGTGTAAGGCAAGGTTGCCCCTCTCAGCCTTTAACTTAAACTTTTATTATTGATGTGCTGGTTGAAATTTCTCTGCCTGCCTCTGGAACCTCGGGGAGGAGGAGGAAAACGTTCCCTCACACATTGAGAATGCGGGCGATGTTGCTGTCCTCGGTTAGATTCTTCAAAACTGTAAACCATTTTAAATAACCCAAATGACCCTGCCACACAATTTGGCATGCGCTTCACACTTGCAAAATGTAAAGTGTTGCTACAAGACTGCGTGGGATCAAACGCAAACTTCATGCTTGGAGACGAACCAATCGATGTGGTAGATAAATTTGTTTGCCCGGGCACTTGTATAATGGGCGGGATGGCGAATTTACTGACCGGAAGGTTCGTGTTTCGAGTCCGACCTCTGCATCTCGAATTCCCCTGTCTAGGCTTGGGCAACTTGGCAGTATCCCAGCCCTCGTGCTTTCTTCGGGTAGCATGACAATTAGGCACCGAATGGGTGCTACAGCAGCTGTATAAGTTCCGGTGGGCTGCCTAGAGATGGGATTATTTCTGGGATAGAAATAGCCGGGACAGCTTTTGCCAGCCACAGACACCTTTGACACCGACGTGACGTCAGTTTGTCTCTCAAGGGCACAGTTTACAATGTGGCAGTGGAATCTATGCTGCTCTACGGGTCAGACATGTAGTCTCTGTGCGCTGAGGACATTCGAAAGTTTTCAGTGTTTGACCATCGGTGTTTTCGAATTATTAGTCTGGTCTGTTGAAAACATCGGATTAATAATTTTGAGGCACGAAACACGGTCCTAGGAAGAAGGAACTCTTCAGCGATATGTGCATTACTCGCGCTTCATACGTTACACTGGTTAGAACATTTACTCCTCATGTCAGAAAACCGTCTGGCTCGTAGAGCTCTTTACACCAAGCCCTGGTGGAAGCCATCAAGCTATGGACAGTGTATAACCTGGCAATGAAGTATGAAAACACTAACCAGTAAACTCAGTTAAGTCGACAACTTCCGCCTTCGTAGATGGGGACTCCTTACTCATCTCACCAATGGTTGATGTCACTTCAGTGGTGTACATCCGAAGGTGATTCTTGTGAGATTTTTAATAGAGGAATCTCTAAATGAGTACATATTTTGCTGAAACCTGCTTTTGGGAAGCCAGAGTTTTTGCTCCCTGTGTCTCCGCTTCCATTGAGCCAAAAAATATTTTTTTGAACATATTTTGTTTTGAATTGGCTGCCACTGTATCGCTGGAAGTTTCATGATGCAGTAGAATGTAGTTTGTGGAATGTGGTTTGGGCTAACGTTCCGTTGATTGAGGAGTTTATTGTAACAATAAATCTGTTTGCATCATACACACTTGTTTCATGGTGAACCCGTTTTCCTGAAGTTAGATGCACAGCATTTCTCAAAAACACTTTCCATCACAAGAACAAAAAAGAGTAGATTGCACCTATTGACGGAGGTCATCTGTACGAAGAACAAGCAGAATACAGCAACGGAAGCTCATGATGGTGTGTGTGTTTAGTCTGCTATGCAATATTTCTAGAGCCTGATATAGTCTGTCTGGTTAGAAGCTCGTGAGCTAACCTTCGTACAGAAACCCCCCTCCATGAGAGTCCGCAGCAATTATTCCTTGGTGTTTCTTGACTTCAACGATTCTTTCGACCGATCAGTGCTTCTAATTACACTTGCTCAACAGGGTGTGCCCCAGAAGTTCGTGGACATAGTCCGACCCCTATATTCACATACTTCTGGGTGCGTGATTGTGTATGGTGAGCTCTCCAAGTCTCCTACAAAAAGTGGTGTCCGACAAAAGTGTCCACTCTTTCTATTCTTGTTCAACTTCGTCATTGATGAACATTTAAGCCAAACGCTGGAAGGCCTTCAAAACTCCGGTGTTCAAATCGTTGCGGATGAGAACCTTGTCGATATGGAGTACGCTGGTAACGTCGCCCTCATCTCTGGAAACCAAAGTGAAGCACAAGCTTTCTTGAATCTTTTAGTGCACCTTCAAAGTGCAGAGTCTTGTTCCAGAATATATATATATATATGTATATATATATAATATATCCCTTAAAATTCAATTAGCGTTAGACATTGCAAGAAATGGCGGCTGATCGATTTCAGTGGCGTTCGTGCTGTCAGATTGTCTGACTGAGGTGTAGGCACCTCAGAATGCTTGACATAGGCCAGCATGAGGTCCCCTCCCTCGCCCACTATTTTTCTCTTTCACTCTATGGCTTTAAATATGACTAGATGAGACTTACGGTTGCACAGCAGTGAAGCATCAGTGTCAACACGGATGTTGCTGTCTCTGATAATACTAATACTAATATTAATACTAATAATAATAAAGTATTCCTTACCAGATTTCTTTCTATCTCGGGAGTGGCCGTCTCCACAGATAGTTCATATCTTTGTTCCAAAGGGGTGATCTTATCTCTGAAGAAAGACTGAGCCCCATGATCTATAGGTAACCTGCAGATTTTTTTAGATACCAGGTGGGAATTCTCGGCAAAGGAACTTTGGGAACTAGCTCAATACAGCAATGAACTTTAGGTGACTAAAAACCTAAACAAATCCGAATTCAAGTACATAATTCTTTCGCCACTATTGTGCTGAGCTGGCACGCTTTTCTAGGTATGAGCCTCTTGATACCTTTTATCGTAGAATAGTTATATGCGCTTACGGGTTTCGGCGGAGTGTTTCTTAAATGTTAGGGGCGAGATAGCTCAGCGGTTAGAGCGCGAGCGTACTGACCGGAAGGTCCATGGTTCGAACCCTGCCTCTGCCTCTCGACTTCCCCTGTCTAGGCTTGGGCAACCTGGCAGTATCCCAGCCCTCATGCTTCCTTCGGGTTGCATGGCAGCTAGGCACCGAAAGGGTGCTACAGCTGAACGATTTTTAGTAAAGACAATCGCCATTGGCAAGAGTGCGCCAGTTTTGCATATCATCATCATCATCATCATCGACAGCATGACATCAGTGTTGAACACCGATGCTTCGCTGCCGTACAACCATGATTTATTTGAAAGCCTTATTGTGAAGAAAATAATAAAGATGGACGGGAAGAGGACTTATTGCTGTCTTACTACAATCATTCCGAGGTGCCTACACCTCCAAACACTCATTCAGGCAATCTGGATAGAAACTGACAACAAGATCGCCACTGACATCGGTTGGCAGTCATATCTTGCAACGTCTCCAACCAGGCGCAGTGGGGATCACGCGGTCCCCATCCTGGGAGGCGAGTAGCACCGACAGCACCCAAACGTTTCGCAATCTCCTTCATACCCCTCTGCCAGGTCAAGGGCTGGTCACTTCTCTGCTTCCGCCACTCTGAGTTGGACAAGCGAAACAGTACTCTCTTCGGCAAACGATGGTTAGGCATGCGCAACACGTATCCCAATCAACGCAGCTTCTAATGCTGGACACATTCTTCAATGGAATTACCCCTTGCACAACCGAAACCTCGCTTTCTAATTGCCTCGTTAGGGATTCGCCGACACCAACCCACAAGAGCTATGGTCCTGAGACAACGATTGTCGAACACCTGAAGACGTCTCAGTTCCACGTCCACCGTGCAGGGTTCTACGCCACCTGTGGGTTCCAGATGGGTGGCGGCTGGTGGCTATGACAATTGTTGTTCGAAGTATTCGGCCCATCGGTCGAGACGTTCTTTATTCGAGATGCATACTGATCCTTCGTCTCCAGACTTCAGTGAGGATATAAATTCAGAAGTGGAAATGCTTAGGTTAATCGAAGTTGAGAAGCTTAATGTCCTTAGCAAAACAATCACCCACAAGATGCTTACCCTTTGGAACTACGTTGAACTAAACACCCCTGAGCTTTTTGTCGGAGCGAGATGGCCCAGGTGGTTTGATTGCGGATTTACTGACTGCAAGGTCCGTGGTTCGAACCCGACCTCTACCTCTCGACTTCGTCTGTCTAGGCGTGGGCAACCTGGCAGTATCCCAGCCCTCGTGCAGCCTTCGGGTGGCATGGCAGTTAGGCACCGAAAGGGTGCTACAGCTGAACGGTTTTTTTGTCGGAGCAGGACGCCGCCAACCGTTTTAATCTAACATCCTTTGCAAACCTCATTCTGACAGTTGTCGAGGCAGAAGTATGCTCGCTTGGGCGAGATGGCTCAAGTGGTTAGAGCGCGAATTTACTGGCCGGAAGGTCCATGTTTCGACCCCGACATCAGCCTCTCGACTTCCTCTGTCTGGGCTTGGGCAACCTGGCGGTATCCTCGTGCTTCCTTCGGGTAGCATGGCATCTAGGCACCGTAATGGTTTTACAGCTGAAAGATCATTTTTCTTAGTATGCTCGCTACCGGGGTGCGTTAAGTGCTATTTTCCTGTAGGTTTCCGAAAAACTTGCAGGACAGTTACTTGGGTTCTGTTCAGAAGAGCGATGTAGCCGCTTTTTGAGTTCCTTTTCCTGCAAACGTTTTGCAGGCGAGAGTTTGTAATGCGAAACAGTACCCTCTTCCGTGGACCTTGGTTGGACATACGTAATGTTTGAACAACTGTGACCCGAAAAGCCTTATTTTGGGCACGCGTTATATATGCCTAACCACGGTCCGCCGAAGAAAGGATTTGTTTTCTTCCTAACAGTTGGTGGTGAAAAGCTTGGGAGATACAGACCGCGATATGGCGACGTGGAATAGATTCAGTTACCATTAATCTGAGTGTGTGGGTTCTTCGTGGTGGCTAAGTGGTCCTTTTTGCAGGTGGTTGGAAACCCTACATGGCATGATACACAAGGTACGTGTGTACCAAGCTAAAGTGCGGGCTGTTTTGTTGTATGGCTGTGAGACTTGGCTTGTTCGAGCAGCGGAACTGAGACGTCTTCAGGTGTTCGACAATCGTTGTCTCAGGACCATAGCTCTTGTGGGTTGGTGTCGGCGAATCCCTAACGAGGCAATTAGAAAGCGAGGTTTCGGTTGTGCAAGGGGTAATTCCATTGAAGAATGTGTCCAGCATTAGAAGCTGCGTTGATTGGGATACGTGTTGCGCATGCCTAACCATCGTTTGCCGAAGAGAGTACTGTTTCGCTTGTCCAACTCAGAGTGGCGGAAGCAGAGAAGTGACCAGCCCTTGACCTGGCAGAGGGGTATGAAGGAGATTGCGAAACGTTTGGGCAGGATGGGGACCACGTGATCCCCACTGCGCCTGGTTGGAGACGTTGCAAGATATGACTGCCAACCGATGTCAGTGGCGATCTTGTTGTCAGTTTCTATCCAGATTGCCTGAATGAGTGTTTGGAGGTGTAGGCACCTCGGAATGATTGTAGTAAGACAGCAATAGGTCCTCTCCCAGTCCATCTTTATTAGTTTCTTCACAATAAGGCTTTCAAATAAATCATGGTTGTACGGCAGCGAAGCATCGGTGTTCAACACTGATGTCATGCTGTTGATGATGATAATGATGATGATGATGGCACAACCGATCCCAGATTTGCGAATCTTGTCACAGCCGGGCTGCCTAGCTAAAGTTTACCTGTCGTTGTGCAATGGAGTGATACCGGGTGTGGTTCGCAAAGGACACTCGGTCGATCCAGCTGATGGCGCCATACTTCGATATGATGCTGAGATATGGTTATTTTGATGCTGTTTGCAGGAGTGGGCACCTGATTTTTGATCGTTTTTCTTAAGGACACAGTACTTCTTCGCACTATGTCACTGCTCTTCGCTTTTCTTTCCACTCCTCACTAAGACTTTCTTCCCTCATTGTTGTATGGTAGTTAAGCACCAGTATGTATGGCTGGTGTATTGCTGTCAGTGGTGGTGATTATGTTGATAATGAGTGATCACATAGGGTGGCAGATTCGGATGATTTTCATTATTGTCACTATCATTTATCATTATTGTTTCTTACTGTTACTATCAGCTGATTTATATTAAGTTTAAATGGAGGTTACTCCAATAGAGGGTTGACGATGACAGCAGACTCTATCTAGCCTGCCGATTAAAACGATCAGTGTCTCGAAGCGACAGCTGAGACTGATATTTGAGTTATTTTGTTATTTACGCTATACTCACACCATGGGATGGTCTCAGTGTTGGTTGCATATTTTGTTTCAAAAGTAACTTCTAGGAGCTCACAATTTTTGTGATTTTTCCATACTCCAGTTTTCTGATGCTGTATCCCATGTATTAACCCCGAGATTTCCACTGCTAAATGGCAGGAATCATAGTTACCCTTCCCCTGTGAGCTCTCTTTGAGGGATTACTGTGCTTCAGAAAAGATTCAGGAGCGATGACCTGGTTTTGTTGGGGTATATAATACATCTGGTCTTATACGGTCCATTTTGTTTTCATTACGATACCCGCACCTCTGTCAGTGGCCCCGCAATCTGGATTCTCGGCACCCTCCGACTCATCAGCAAACAGGGCACCGGGACCACCAAACGTAGCCGCACAGCTGGAGAATTTGTTTGCCGGTGGAGTACCCAGACTTCGGGGGCGAACAGTTGATCTTGTTGGCGGTCAGCCAGCAGCGGTTCAACCGCCGCCACCATCCTCCCCGGTGTCTCCAGCGCGGCCAATGGCACCACCACCCCCGCTTGCGGGTGTGCCCAACTATAGCTCAAGAACTGCGCCGCCCCCTCCACCTCCTGGTCCACCGCCTGTTCACAGTCCTGTGAGTTGTCTGTTCCATGCTTAGCTCCTCTTGTGACAGATAGTAATAATATGCGATAGGTAGTGAAAACGCTTTCAGTCTAGCTTAGCTACCTAAATGAACGTGGATCACGACGAGTGTCGGTGATGCAGAACTTATGTTACCGGTTTGCACTTTTCAGTTTCTGGATTCGGGCACCTGGGGCATTGGAGTTTCTCAACTTGAATTTTTGCCTCTGCTCTGCACAGGCCTTTCTCATCGAATCAGTGTCTTGTATCCAACTAATTGTCACCCGTCTTTCAACTGTTGGTTGTCTAGATAGTTGCATTTTTTCACGCAAACATTCATCGATCATGAATGTATCGCGGTTTCCAAGGTGATGCCGAAGTAGTATCCCAGGTTCGTTATTGTGCATATCTTTGGGGTTATCCATTTTTTCGGCATACAAGACTCAGTGACAGCAACTGCAAAAACATTTCGTAGCAGAGGCGATCTCGACCTACCAATTTAACCAAAACCCGTCCATCGTCCTCGACCGCTGCGTGACTTGCATTGAAACGTTCGAACTCGACAGGTTGCTATTTACCCCACCTCTCTGGGTTCGCTTCTTTTCAAATGCTCGTAACGTTACATGTGAGGAACTTCGGGATTTCCTGAAATCCGATCTACACTCGTCTCGTTTGCTTAACCTTCATAAGCCGGAATAAGTCCTCTGGACGGTCAGTTCTGCCGTTTCGTATGCCAATCCCTGATCGCATCCCGGGATGGTTATGTAGCTCAAACCGATTACGTGTAACATATTAACTTCGTGCCACGTAGCCACCCTTTTCATCGATAACGTAAGCCATTCTGGACCAGGAAAACAACTTCCAGACTATTCATCACCGGAAGATGGGAACATGTTAACATATTGGTAACTCGGGTAACTTTATTGTCTATTGTTCTGGTGTAGTTAATCTGTTCATTGAGTCCAACATCAACATCAACAGCGACTAGTCCGGAAGGTGAACAAGTCATTTAGTGGTTTTGACATGCCCTACGATGTAATCGAAATGCTAACGATAGGTTCAGAACCGCAGGGACACAACAGGCTTGAGCTATCGGTGAAGTTTTGGGTGTTTTTTTTCATGTACGCTAAGACCTTGGTGTACATGGAGGCTTCGTCTAAGGGCAAGAAAAAAGCCCCCCCACCCTAATCAGTGCAACCAACGTGTTTGTAATATAACTCTTGTTTACATTACCGTTGACTTGTTGTATTATCGACTTCCTTGGTATCCTCTTTATGTAAAGTTGCTACCGACGTAACCCAACAGTGAGAACTCAGGGTGTAACATTAAGAAACCGAACCCACCCAATGGTGGGGTCGTATCCTGGTCACAGCTTGAGTGTGTGATCACTTTTATTCATAGCTTCATCTGTGAGCCCAAACTGCCTGATGTATTTAGCTTGTCGATGTAGATATCCAATGGGGAGCGGTTGATTTTGGTGATGTGCGAGATTTTATGCGCGTCCAGCATGAATTGCTACTTCATCACCAGGCTTCTACTGTGGACATGCTTAACCCGTTTCTGGATTACCGGTCGGTTGTTGGGTTGATCTCCAGTAATCACCGTGAAAATCAGCGTATTAATTGTTAAGCCGATATCTAGGTGCTTGCAGTTTTTTACGTTCGACTACGGACACTGTTCCCACTCCAGGTTTCAGTTTTACGAATCTTCGCCTTAGTTAACTCGACCGCCTTCACAGCTACCATTGTGACCAAAGTCTCATCATCCATTTGCTCGCCATAACGCGTGACTCATTACGGAGTATGTGACAGTCCCTGTTGCCATGGGACCATGCGGGCCATTGTGTTTAGTTATTTCTGTTACCATATCCATAATTCATTGCTCAGTTGAGATGCGGATTTGCCAACTACCCGTACTTATAATGCTTGTCATTCGTTGTTGCATACGCCAGCGCGTCGTAACGAACAGCTTGTTGATTGTGCGCAATCCCTGTGCTTCTCATCTATCGATCATCAGCCAGTCGTTTGACAGATCGCGCGTTAACTAGTTCACATTGATGGCATATTTCGGAATGCCTGTTCAGCTAGCTTCAAGGCCTAGTCTTTTTGCCCTGCTGACTGAAGTGCACCAGAGGGCGGTCAAGGCCTCTGTGAACAAAAGAACCTTCAAGTCTTAATGGGACTCCCTCTGGTCGTGAGATGTATTGCGTGTCGGACAGTCTGACGGGCACGACGCAATACGAGCGCTTATACGTCAAGCAGTCTTCACGAAACAGGTGTATTATTGCCGACTCCATTAGAAGATCAAGGCGTTTCAACCCCAGCTTCATACTGCTTTACTAATTATGAATTGCTCAGTCTTCCACTTCTTCCAAACATCAATTGAATTTCTCTATGGTAAAGGAATGGGGACCTTGGTCTAGCCTAAAACAAACATACGGCGTGCCTGTTACTCCAACATTCAGTCAGGCAATCCAGCTAGAAACTGACAACGTAAGCGTTACTAGCTCGGTCAGCCGCCATATCCATATAGCTCAGTAGTTAAGGCGCCAGCTTACGAACTGGAAGTTCCGTGGTTCGAACCCAACCTCAGCATCTCGAATGCTCTTATCTAGGCTTGGGCAACCTGGCAGTATCCCTGCCCTCGTGCCTCTTCCCATTGGAATGGTAGGTAGGTACCGAAAGGGTGGTACAGCTGAACAAGGTCGTTCAGTCTATCAGCCAAGCACGGGGGGGGGGCTGTCACACGGACCACGTGCTGAACCGACTTAAAGCTATTATTTCAGACTGGAACTCTCTTCGTTTGCTAGCTTTGTGATTCTCACTCGACCAACGGTTTCTTCAGATCCGCTGATAGGAGACCTTCGGACCATTTGATCTACTACTGCCACCTTTCACTTGGGCAATTTGTGGTGAATTAAGTAGTATGGGATGACTGCTGGAATCCGGTCGCAGCCCACCACCAGTTTCGAACTGTTTGGGGCTCATCCGGTTGAAAGTCGTGATGCTTTTGCTTCCGTACAGTGTACCTAAACCTATATCTTGGGGAATATTTTGAAATCCCTCCCACCGAATATTTGACGCCATTACGTCGCGGCCGATGTGTACCCTCTGAAAAGACTGACACTGAGTGCAACTTGTTGACTTGTGTGACAGACCCTTAGATGTGTACTATTACTTGTTTTGTCTGTTCGGTATAGTGTTTGTCGTGTATGTGAGATGTGTGCCAGTTTACTGTTTTTGTTAGTTAACCATGGTAGATCGTGAGGTAGGTAACGTGATCCACGATCATATAGCTGCTCGCCACATCCGAACACTGAAATAATCATTCACTGAAGTTGGATGTGGCTGAACCCGTACTTCAACCTTTTTTCCACAATATCGGATAGTTTCGTCTGCCTTCCCCGAAACCTGTAAGTGACTGTATGGGCTACGGAGTAGCGACTCGGCACCGCGTAGTTTTGTATGGGCTTTTAGATTTGCACACAAATACACACCCGCACACGCGCTCAGTGATTCTCGAGGGAAGCCATGAGCTCACAACCCTTCACATCTCTTATTTTATGGTGCACCCTGCTGAATGCTGCAGAGCTTTGTTGTCTTGTGTTGCTAACATTAGGAGGGCTGCCACTATTGGCGCTGGTGAGTTGTCATCACACTTGTTTGTATTCAATTTTACTCCCGATTATTTTTGTTCTGTCGCACATGTGCACACACACACATACACACACTTGATCTGTTTGGTTTCTCACATCGTGGTGTATTTGTTTTAACCTTTGTCATCCGGCCCTCCCGTTTTCCTCTCCATTTTCTGATTTTTGTTTGGGGCTGGCCACGGCATTCTAGTCGTTATCCCGCTCTTTTTCCTTTCCCGTCCAATACCATGACTCGTCTTCTGTTGAATCGCCGCACGATCCTATGCACGCGCAACAACAACAATCATACGTACACCATCCTGTGTCACGATGGAAGTTGCGGAACGGAACTTCTTCGTCCGGCCCGCCACCCAGCGTACGGGCGGTGCCCTTGTACAATGTGACCTCCAAGCCGTTACAAAACGGCCCATCTGGGGTGGCCACTGGGCGTGACAGCAAACAGTTTGTACCCTGTGCACCCGCCTCAAATGGCTTTTCTGCTCCACCTCCTTTTATCAGAAGTCGTGCTTGTTCAGTCGACGCACCAGCGCCCTTCATTCTACCCAGCGTCCCGGCTTCACTAGCATCGGCCGTACGACCACCAGCATCAATCCAGGCTGCTCCTCCCCCGCCACCTCCAGCACGAAGAAAAAACTCGGCGAATCAGCGCTCTCAGGTACCATCTGCATGTGTTTCTTGATACGTCGTCCCCGGGTAGGCGCTTCTTGTTGTTGTCATCCTCTATGGTGGAACCCGCATATCCCTCTCTCATCGTCACCCATGTTGTGGGAGGCGGTGATGGTGGTGGCCGACTAGCCTCTCTGTACCTAACTACACGGTGGATCTCTGTTCTTATTCTCCATCTTGGCTAATCTGTTTGTTGCACAACGCTTCATTTTCAGTCAATCATGGCTTCAAGTTTTTCAGGTGCAGCGAGCTTGCTCTCTATATATTCCAAGATGTCTGTCCTATCGGGCCAATCACCTACTAAGTTCTGGTGGCGCTGACAGGCCTGAATGATGACAGTTAACCAGACTGTCTGCCATAGAATTCTATTGGATACCTAACTTAGTTGGGGCTTTCAAAGATACCTTTTCAGATTGTGTCTACCTGTCTTCATTTGTTTGCTGTGTCCGAAGAGAGCTGAGCATGCTAGGTTGGTTGTGGACTTTTCGACAGAAACGTGTCACAGGGTTGATCAAAGCATCCTTTATAGGTCTCAACTGTTGTCGTCGCTAGTTGAATTGATATTTTATTGTTTTCGGCTGCACAGGGTCATGCTGTTCATCCCTTGATTTTATCCCATTGGAGCTGAATCGCGTCACAGCGTGTGCGCCACCTGTTGCAAAACTTCCTCTCGCTTAGCTTTCCTGCTGAGGAAGAGAAATCCATTTTGCTACCACATGTTGGTCGGTATTGTGTTATTCTGTATTCTGCTGAACTTTCGTCTAACTTTCAATCTAGTTTGGAGGATTCAAGTCAATAGGTTTATCAGTCTTGTCTGTTCCGTATCGCCACCACTGTTGCTGAACAAAGCAATGCCCAACTACCTCCATAATTTTGGCCAAGTGTGTTGTTGACCAGTGCCTCAGTCAGGTGAGCACCTTGCACAGCTGAATGCCTCACCATTCTTTCCGCGAGAAAACTCTGATGATTTTGTGTTGTTTTGCTTTCCGCGTGCACCGCTTCTCTCGCTCTTCCTCGCACCACCACGTAGCCACATGTGTTTTGCCTATCCGTTTCGGAGCACCACTTGGTATTTGAATTTGTTTAACATCTGTTCTCCTTCCCACTACCACTAGCGTGCTGGATTCACCTCAGATGAACAGGGTGTTCCGTTGGAACGAGCTGCTAATGCCGCGCCCAAATTAATCCACATTAACTCACCGGGATCTCGGACCAGTGGTGGACCACCATCTCTGCCGACATCGCCCTATGGAGCTCAACCAGTGAATGTCAAGTGCCACCCTCCGCCACCTCCACCCCCAGTCAGTGCGACTCAGACGCCGACCATCACTACTTTGTCTGTCGATTTTGGACGAAGATTTAGGTTCCTGAGTGATGCAGAACTACCACCACCCCCGGAGGCATACAAGGGTCCGCATACGTACCGTACGGGAGCAAACCGAACAGGTGCGTTTTTAAGTTCCCATTGCTATAGAATGTTTTATCTCGTGTCCGTGGTTATCTTTGCCCACTGAAAGCCGCCCTAGACTTGACTTATAATCCTAGGAGACTCACCCTAAAATTAGGCATTTGTTGTAACCAGTCCTGTGATATCTCGGTGGCCGTGGGATTGCCGCCCGTTGCCATTGTGAGGATTCACCTGACCGTTTGAACATCTTTTAGATTCCATGCTCAAATGTGGCTAAAAACACGCTCAGGATGTGCCAGCCTTTAGATGAGAATCTTCACTGCGTAGTCGCAGAAGCATTGCTCTGTAGGTGTCTGCTCAACGGTAAATGTCCCTTGGTTGCTGATTGCTGTCTGACATACTGGAGGGCGATCTCATTATTGTGCTAGGTCGGCTCGTTGTTCAGTAGTCCGAAACTCTTCAATGTGTGTTATTGGCTAGATACATTAGGCTGTGATTATTCTCAGATTGTTAAAACATGCAGTTATATTTTATTGGGAATACGAGGGTAGATGTGGTTTTGCTAATTTCTCATCAACCCATAAAGTTATGGAGGTCATTGAATTCAACCGTGTGTATTAAGTTGATCAAACTAAAACCCGGGGCTGACGCCACTGGGTGACGAATAGACTGACCTTATGATGAAGACGAAAGAAGCAAACGCTACTCTGTGCATATGATGATGATGTTTTGCGTGTGAGCTCTCACGGACGGTTGAAACTATGGATGTTCGAGCGTGCGCTTCTGACCACACGGGCAGGGTTGTGCAGCCGGATAACAATCGCTTCGGCTACAGACTCACTGTGGCGTTTTGCTGATTCGGGTCGTTTGGATGGTTTTCCGTGAACAACCCGGAAAGCTTTACGGGTGTGCTTTGATCCGCACTGACGGCAAGTTGTCGTGAAACTGAACGGCGCATTTTCTTTTGTCCCGTCTGTCGAACACAGCAGCAGCGCACCTGCTGGGGTAGGAATACAATAACAAGCAGTCTGCAGCTGGTCACGGAATGTGGTGACAGGGCGCATTCTCATCGCTTTTTACCGTTTGTGGTTGAGCCAGTGTCTGCTTTACCGGTAGAATCAGACGGGCAGACTTGGCCGCCGCGATAGACAGCACAGAATTAGGTGGCGCGAAATCGTCTGGACTGCTTTTTCCCTTCAGCGTATTTTCTGTTGGTGTGAGCGCATTTTGCATGTTAACTGCCCTGTCATGTAAACAGTGAAAGGGAGGCTTTCTTTTACTTGAAAAACATAAAGCCGTTAAAATCGATGTGCAGCTTCGACCGAGTTAACATTTCTTCATATAAAGGTGGTGCTCCAGAGACATCTGATGAACGCAAGTGACCAACTAGACATCTAGGAAGTGAAAATTGTCACCCCACTTTTCCCTTGTAATGAACTGATCAAGTGAAAGTACGGTAGAAACCTCATCCCCTTCTGCTCGAATATCTCGTGAAAATAGATGGGAATTTTTTCGGATTCAGTTCAGTTCTGATTTTGTTTGATTGT
This sequence comes from Clonorchis sinensis, assembly GCA_003604175.2. NCBI lineage: Eukaryota > Metazoa > Platyhelminthes > Trematoda > Opisthorchiida > Opisthorchiidae > Clonorchis > Clonorchis sinensis. The sequence goes on from CM030375.1 coordinate 26,406,880, forward strand.
TGTTTCATACTTTATTCTCCTTTTCTCCACAGCCCCTCGACGTCCACTTCCAGTGCCCACTGGTAACTCTCTTCGGTCCTAGTCGGGCCCGTATATAATCGTAGTCTCTCTATCGTTGCTCCATTTTCTACACTTGAGCCACGGCCCCATGATAAATGAGGCGGAGATTATCCGTTTACGGCTGCTCAAACATCCACTGGGCGAAGAAAGCAACTAGCTCTCTCATCGTCCTGACCACACACTTTTATCAACTCCTATGTATACTTTCTTCTCTCTCTGTGTGCTTTCATCAATCCTACTGCACATGTTTACCGCAAACTGTTTGTCTTTTTTCACAGAATCCCTTTGGTACTAATGATGCTCCGTGTGTCATATGATCTTTCTATCTTCAGAGTACTTTAGTACTTTAATATTGTTTTTCCGACATACACAAACGGAGTAGCAGTGCGCATCTCGCCACCTTCTGTTCAGATAACTACTCTTTTTTTACCATTCTCCTCTGCGTCACCGTACTTTGTTACGTTTTTTTCTAATTTGCTAGTGGTTGTGTTGACGCTATCAGTATGACGGCAAGTGCCAACTATCCGCAATATATTATTATACGAGTGTAGACGGAAAAGCGGCGATTCGTCGTGACTTGTTTTTGTTTCTGCCTAGGTTTTGCACAATTCGTTTGTTACTTTCTTTGTTCTGTGGCACTACACAATGCCTCATAAGGTTGGGTGATGTGGGCTTGAGGCGCAACAGAAAATTTTACATTCCGGGACAACAGGTAGTTTGCCGCGTTTGAAGTTCTTTGTTATGCTGATACGCCATACAGCAACCGTGCATTTGAAAGACGAGTTTCTTCGAGTAGTCCGTCCGGGAATAGTCAATTTGACGTCCAAATTCTTTCAGACATTATCGTTATTGCTAATCTAACTATGATCTCTTTTAGCTAGCAAATACGGTCTCCATTGGCCACCGAGATATTTACTGGTTATTTAGACACCCTAGGTACACCCACGTAAACCCACATGTTCGCGAATGTCCCACTGATTTCTTCCGAATTTAAATAGAGTTGGTTATGCTGTTCGGCGACTCACTCCGTCATTCTGCCTCATTTTGGAACACAAACCGCGTTCCGTTGCTGGAACGTTGGATGCCTCTTCAAGTAAGCATTCTTTCGCTACTCATTATCGATCGCCGGCACGTGTTGCGTCGCATCATTTTTGGAAAGTGGTTATCATCATGTCACGTTGCGTGTATGTGCGTCCCTGCACTAAATTTTACTTCAGCATTAGGTGCATAGTTATGGATCTGTATCGCCGTTGATTTGCGTCGCACAGGGCTGTCAGACTCTTTATCAACCCAGACGTTGCACACTCAAAGACGGCTGGCAGATTTTACTTGTTGAACGACCGGAAATAGTTGACAGCATCGGACCAGTTTTGCTGGTCTTATGTGAGCCCTTCTTCTATTACATATCTCAGTTCGTAGATTTTTATGGGTTGTCGCTTGCCCTCTGTATGCTATACTATGCATGTTGCTTTTAGCTTTATCAACATAGTTCTGTTCTTTCCGGAAATTCAGTTTTGTGACAATGATGTTATGGGGAATGTTCACTACTTGTCAGTTCAACTTGGTGCTGCTCGGACAACCCTACTAAGGCGGACGCATCTCTGTAGGCCGTCGATTCCTCGATTATACTGTCATGTGGGGTTCGCTGTTCTACGTAGTTGATCACACACTCCCCTATTTTGGTAGGGAAGCGTAAATATCCAATAAAAATTCAATTTGTTCAATTAGGTTAATCTCAAATTTCGGCCATTTTTAAACTCTGTAGCCATAATTCGTCTTACTGAAGCAGACAACAACCCTTCTTTCGAGGTCAAACACTTTCGCTATAACGCTCAGTTGTTGATTTTTTTTAAATCTAATGTCCTCCGTGATTTATTACGACTTTTGAGTATTACGTGGGCTAGTTCAGACTGTTAATATGGTGGTAATACGTTGCGTTCTGAGGAATTTTGAACCCGCTTCAAGCCAGTCCACTGAGTTGTCGGATACTCATATCAAGGCTTGTTCCCGTGATCGATCCTCTGTTGAACCGCTTTTGTGGGCGTTCATGTTTTCACAAATTGTTATCCATGAGGTGTTTTTCGTTTTAGCGAGATGGCTCAGTGGAATTAACTTAGAGTTAACTTACCGGAGGATCCGTGGTTCGAACCCGACCTCTGCATCTCAACTTCCTCTTTCTAGGCTTGGGCACCCTGGCAGTATCCCAGCCCTCGTGCTTCATTCTGGTGGCATGGCAGTTAGGCACCGAAAGAGTGTTACAGCTGAATGATTTTTATTTGATTTTCCCGTTTTAACTCAACTTTTTTAGGTGGGGAGATTGGAGATTGAGAGACTTGTTTATCAGGCTGTGGGCTAATCCTTGCTGATATCTGATGCCAGATCGCTTCCTGAGGCAGAGATAACCACCATTCGCAAACTGGCCTGTCACCACTTGCGCAGGGTGTTACGAAGAGACCAATCCTGCTCAGTACCAGAGGTTCATCTGCTTTCACACTGGCAATTTATTGGCTGGGTAGGGAACTCACGCTTGATAGAGGGTAAATACGGCAATCTCAATACGGTGATCTACAACTGGATTTGTTCTCCTATCCGAAGCTGTATTTTTGGCACAGCCGTTTGGGGAAAGTGTCGAATTTATAGATTTCAATGTCTACGATGTCACATTCAAGTCTGCGATCAGCGCTGTGGTGAAGCGACTGAAATATTCACCGATACATTATATCATTGGAAAGGATTACTTTTTGTCCTTTATCCAATTTCGTATGCTAAACCTCATCAAGCACAAGCGAGGTTTTCGAAACAGCGGCCTCAATAGTTATTGAGGTTATCAGGTTTCCTGTGTGACGAATATTCGCTAAACCTATTGCGAGCCTTAAAGTATCAGTCCTGCCTGGTTGCAAAAATCCCGTACTGCGTATACCCACAATGCCTCGCACTCGCTGACCTTTTTCTCCTTCGCTGAGTGTTCCCTTTTGAGGGATTTTGCTTTTTTAGTCTGGTACTAGACTAATGCTGTCAAAGGTTTGATCGGGTGCACAACAACACTCTTCATTGATGGGTTCTTGAATCTACCGCGCAGACTGAATTGTCTGTGCCAACCCAGTTCTAGGAGTTGGAGTTACGAACAAATGAAGTTTCTGGAAAGTTTATAGTAGTTTATTTCCAGACGACGGTGTGAATCACCTACCTCCAGGCAATGAGTTCGATGTAGCTCACTGGATAAAGCGCGAACTTTCTGGCCGGAAGGTCCGTGGTTCGGAACCAGCCACGGCATCTCGACTGCTCCTATCTCGGTTCGGCAGTATCTCAGCTCTCGTGCTTCCTGGGGCTGTTGTGGCAGCCCTGCACCCAAAGGGTGTTACAACTTCACTATTACGATTTTTGGTTGCTGGTCTGTTCGCCGAGCTTGACAGTTGGATTGCAAACGTTTCATCACCAATCGAGGTGACATCGTCAGTACGCACCTGAGCTACCCGTATTCCACAACATTGCCATTACGATTTTTATGATAGATGAGATTGCCGTGGATGCTTTGGCGGAATTCGAAACCGAGTAGCGACAGACAATTATATGCGCAGTTTTCTACCTGCCACCAGTTGTCACTGCGCTGAATACTTCCAAGCTATTGATCGTTTATGTTGCTTTTATCACTTAGCCTTGACAACTTGTGTGTTTATTTACCCAGCCAGTTACATACACACACAGCCATGACACTTTGTAATTTTCTTAGAAGCAGGGTGTACGTCGTAAATGTATCCATTATTTTGACGGGGCTACAGCCATGGTAAGGGTACGGTTTATCTAGTTGTGATAGCTTTGACTCCTCGCTGTTTGCCAGAGCCAATGAGCAGAGCAGACCCCGTTATCGCATATTGCACAATTCCAACACCGGCTCGGCCTGTCGCTGCCAGACGATCAGTTCTAGGCATTCGGGGTGGGATGGCGAGCATGACCAGGATTTGGCAATGTTGAGGCGTCGAGCAGTGTTCCGTAATCGTGGGATATGTGCCAGCCTAACCTGTTGACGTGTTTGCATCAGAGGCTCACACAAGCAAAGTGCAAAAATATTGTATGTCCTCGTTTGAATTTTCTATACGCTTGGACTGATGGTGGTGGCTGGCTGTGACTAGTAGATGTCAGACCGGTAATGCTGCCCTACATAGTATTTACTCGGCTAAGGTATTGGGAACTTCGAAATAAGCTGGCGAGCCACAGTTTCTCGAGTTCTTGCGCGTAATGCCATATGCAAGTGTTTGATACCAGTGTAGGAAAGTTTATTGTGTGAAAATTTTCATGCCCCCATCATATTACTGCACTATTCGTTCAAAATGTGAATTATTCATGACTATTGTGTAAGTAGTAAGCTTTCAGGATGCCAAAATTGAGGAAGAGGCTTGTCTTGAAGAGTTTCTCTAGAGCGGTTTTGCAGGTCGGAACTAAGTCGTAAGACATGCAGAGCGAAGTTTCTTGGCCGAGATTCATCGGGCGTACGAGACGGTTCTTGGCTCATGTACCCTCCGCATGATCGGCTGCCATGCATGGCATATTCACTGCCACTGGGCTCGGTTTAGTATCAATACCAGACCGCTAACCTTGAACCGCATTCGGTCTCATTTCATCAGGTCACCTGGTGATTCCGTAGACGAGCGGACAGCTGTCCCTGTGCGTGCGTAGGTTCTCATCATTCACCTTAGTGCTTTAAAGAGGTGGATAGTAGGAATTCTAAGCAGATGTGTCGAGGACCAGTTCTTTCAGAGAGGTGAAGCACATTTATCCCATAACGAATTTGAAGGTGGGATGCAGCGCAGTCCTACACGATATTTTCAATTTATTGTGTCTCGTTAGACACGTAATAATAAAAACGACAAAGTTACCGATCCACAGGATTGTGCTGAAGTTTAAGACGGTACTCCCAATGAAACTGAAAGCTTTGGAACGGATTGAAAAGTCATCCCTTCAGAAGGGCTTGGTAATCAATCGGTAGTTTTTTGTTTGGGCAACTTTTCGCTTTTGACACAAAAGCTTCATCATGTCACAAAGTTGGCTAGGCAGACAGACGTCTTCATATTAGCGCACTAGATCAGTGTTTAAGTGTCTATTAACGGCTCTTGTCGGTTAGTGTGGTTGCCCAAATCTTGCATTGGTGGGTTGCGGGAGTTTCAAATTAGTTCCGATCGGGCTTGGTTCCCAATCTTCCACTTCCTATTACTTCAAATGATGGCACCACTGGTGGATTTCGTTGGTCCTTATCGGCTCGAGTGTTGGGACAATATAGTGTGACAGACACACGCGCCATTCATGCTTCTGGGGCTACGAGAATACTATGTACGCTCAAGGGCAACTCAAAGCACTTTTCTTACGTTACCCATTGATCTCGAAGGTGATGTGTATCCACTATTTGGTTACTTGAATTAAGGAGATAGTACCTATCGCTTTCTTGGCTCTCACAGAAAGTGGGTTTTCGATCATTCCTGAAAGGCAAAGACAGAGATGGAGGGTAGGTTCATTTCATTTGCATCTTCTCATGTTTGTTTCACTAGGCAGGCTTGATTCTGGCCTATGGAATGGATGTCCCTTGATTACTATTGTGGGCAATGCACGTAAGGTATGTATGGGGTCGATAGTGATGGGAACAAGCTGACCGAAGTACTTGAAAGCTCCAATCCAGGCTCCGAATGGAACGGGTTATGAGACAAAAAACTTGGAAAAGTGATAAAACCTCTACTTATTTGACTGTAAAACATTAAGTACTCACTCTTCACACAGTGCACATTGAGATCCATTCGGTTTTGCACACGAACAAATATTCGGGCTACGTAGTCCTAACTTGAAACCAGACGGAATGCACTGGATACGTCCAACCACTGCAGCATCAGTACTACAGTTCTTCGTGTGCCAGGTATGCAGTTTCGTGAACAGTCAAACCTGGGCTGTGTTCGCTTCCGGTAAAAATCTATCAATCGGCATTATATGCCGGCTGAGGGTCAGCTATGTCTCCGTTTGTTTTGGGTCATTGCGTGGAGCCAGAAACGCAGACACTGTTAGTCATACAAAATCGCATTTGCGAACAGTTTGTCCGTGTATTTGTGTTAGTAGCTTATACTGATCAAAAACCTATGCGAGTCGAATAACTGGGCAATGAGGTTGATGGTTTAAGCAGAGCTAAGCGTACGAGTGGTTTGAGGAGGATACACTTTGGAGCCGTTGTGTTCTAAGGCAGTGGTCCTCATAACATTATTACCTCCTTGAGCGGAACGCCACAGCCCCCTCGTTTCGAATAAATTACGAAAACGAAACTTTTAGTTCTGTAGGTTTTGTACGAACCAGAACCGGTAGATCTGTCCCAAGGGCGATCAACAACATTCTTCCCCGTCAGGCACGGTTTGTTTTGTGATCACCCCATATGGAGATCATTTTCAGGAGAGAACCTACACTCCAATTTCCTGTACAAAACTGTCTTAGATGTTGCTGTGCTCACAAAGTGATTGTGAGCTAAGCTGCTATTGGATGGATGTCAGATTTCGCCACTCAAAAAATAGTTCTACAACTTCTGGTTATGAAGTCTCAGGTCCGTTATTATTGACTGCTTTAAAAGTATTTTCTGCTGAATATGACGGTGAAAACATAACAAAACTCTGAATTCCCCAGATCGAGAATATCGTCGACGTGCTTTTTTTGTTCTGATACGGTTTCTGACACATGTTGTCCTAATGGTACTATGCTGTCAACGCACCACAAGTATGCTGGGCTGATTTTCGTATTAATTCCCTTCCAATCATAAAGATCCCGTCGAAACCTACTCCGAGTAAACCAGCTTTCTAGTCACATCTACCAACCAGCCATAAGCGGCTACCGTAGATACAGCTTGTACGTATACTACTACTGTCAAGCGATTGCATTTTAATGACAAAAAAGCCTGTTATCAATAGATGGTTGGTTTACGTAAATTCATGCACCACGTGAAGATGCGTGTGGAGCCATAGGTTTCATAGTAGTGCAGCGGTGTCTCTGGATGGTGTGCACATAATTGCCCTTTTAGCAACAGAAGGATTCATGCTAATAAGTGTGCAATAAGTATCCAAGACGGTGAGCACATGTCTATCACCGTTTCACAGCCTTCACTCCTGTCCAATTTCTCTCCGACCTCCTAAGGCTTCGCATTACATCAAGGGAGAGAAATTCCCTGTAGTTCTACATTCGGATTGAAATTCCGTGGTCGGGTTCCCAACATCTATGGTAGAATACGGGCGCCTATTTTTGTCGGTTGTCTTTTTGCATTTAGCAAGCGTCAGGATCTTCCGACCATCCTCGTTTTTATTTTCGGCGGCTGATTCTCTGCTGTCGCAGAATCGCTTGTAGTTTACTGTTGTTGAGTTCTGGATAGGGAGCCTTGAATCAAGTCTGGGTTGAGCGAACCGGGAATACTTGGTTCCTTAGATCTACGGCACCGTCAAGTAGGGAAACGTATGCGACAAACCCCAGTTCTCCCTGTTAATGAGATCACCAACAAGTTTAAAATTTTGATAGTTGATCGGCAGTTTGGAGTGTCAAAGTGCCTATTTGAGATAAGGCCGGGCGGAACGGAGCCTTGTGGGGTGGGTCGCCGGTCCCCCTATCCGATCCATGCTACTATCCGGATGTCATGACAGTACAATTCAGATCGAGCTTAATAGACAGAGGACGAACGCGGATGTGTAGGCAGCTAATATTAACATAGGTACACGTGCGAGTGTACTTCTGTCGGATGGGACCTTCACTGTGACAACGCCACTGTTGAGCGCAGACTAGACACAAACAAGTGGAAGTCGATAAAAAAGCATATATATTAGGAAGACGATTGGAGGAATTATCCAGCTGTCAAATTGGATGGACTAACTAGTTTCTTCACAAACTGCTTTCGATTTTGTTAAGGGAATGGCTTTATTGAGGCAGTTCGCAATTCTGAATCGACGGCTTCACTTATGCCGATTCCTTCAAAATGCCGCATGCTTGTTTGGCTTGCCCTACACACCTCGCTTCGTTCGGCTTACATAGCAGAAAGAGCGACACAGATGAGCAAATATACATCTGGACACAAAATCATCCCCCCACCCCACTAGGTTTCTTATATTTAGTAACCAAGGCGTTCTGAGCATGAGGACGGCTAAGATAATTCAGATTAGAAACAACTGAAAGAAAATAAATAAGGGTAAGGAAATGCCTGAGATTCTGAAAAATATCACGAAACAAAGTAGGGTTATCTCGATGTATCAGGCCGATCAAAAGCAATCTCAACAAATTTATTCGGCTAGATCAACATAGCAGCACTTCATTTATTCAGACGGACAATTAGAAAAGGATGTTTTCGCGGTCGCCTGTGATCTTTCTTAGTCGATCAGGCCATCGATTCGGATTCAGACAAGGAGCTTCACGAGGACTTCAGCTATATGACAGAGAAGAGGGAAATATCAACTTATGGGAAGTACTTCTTGGTGGACGTGACATCACAAGAGTGTTGAGGCGAACCCAGACATTGTATGCACTCAGGAACGATGTGATGCCTTGCAAAGCAAGGGAGGGTTGAGTCGTTTGTCTACCGGAGTCAGACATCGGACACTGAAAGGTTTACCACTTCTGAACATATGTTGTACTCGTGTGACCTCCCCACATTCAATACCGTTCATCTTGGGTGTAAACCGGTCGCTCGGAATCGTCAGTAGAGAAGTAACATCGTAAGTGGTGAAAAGATGTTCGGTTTGGAGAAACATTCTCAGAATTAACAAAGGCCGATGCTTGTACAAAATAAATTAGTTTACATAGAAAATCTGGCAGTAGTTACCCTCTGCTGGTTTGGAGCGCCTTTCTTACCCGTGAAACAAGTGCATTAGCAATACTGGATTACATCCAAGACTCCAGTGCGTGCACTGGGTTATCGGATTTCTTCCCCTAGAGGGTGATAGTTCGCAAAATGCACATTTCTTAAGCCACAGAAAGCTGGCTTCTGTTTCGTAGGTTGCACTCCGGACCGCAACCATGTTGATATCCGGCATATTATGATGTTCCGACCTTATGGGGTTGCGTGATCGGATGCCCTCGAAAAACGGGAACGTAGGAATGTCGATCGAGATGCTTTTTCAGCTTCTTCTATGGGGCATGCAAAACAGTCAGGACATGTCATTTTAACATGGTTGCAACTGTCACAGTTGTCCTTAATGGTTACTAATGTATTTTACTGGAAGTTTCGCGCATTGGAGACGGCAGCTCAAAGTCTAGATGTGGTTATGACTCTGTATACCTTTTTAATGCTGGGATTGGTGGAACTGTTGAGCTAGACATTGAAGGCTGTTGCTCAGATACATCAATTGCTTTGGACATGCGGTGTGTCTGACAAATAATGTGACGAATAATGTCATAATACCCATCCAGGTAACCCACAGCTTTCAGCACTACACCTTTTGCTGCTAATGGCTTTCATTTTAATTTCTAAGTTTCGACTTCACCTCCCTTGGCCCTCTTATAACTTGTACGGTCCTTTGGCAATTGTAGATCTTGAATTCCCCGGAATATCATTAGATTGTTTAGCAGTTCTGCATTCTTCCTCCGCCAACCGAATCCTGCGTACCCACTAGACAAGGACGACAACATAAGCACCCATTCCGCTTGGAGGGGTCAAGTTTCTAGACCGTACACATGTATGGAATTCACTGTAGCATCTCAGACTATTCCCTTGAAGTAGCTGATGTCACATAGATGAGCGAAGACCATCCTGGCAGTTCCTTCTTTATCAGACCACCAAGACCAATGTAACTGCCCAAGTGAATCATCTGAGTTACTCATACGTTGTTCTTCTGACCACGGTGTTCGACAGGTTCTCAGACCACTTGGACCGCGTGAATTTTAAAAATACTGGCCCGTCAAAAACAGGTTAGGGTAAGGTGCATTAGCTGAGTGTACCAACAGTTTTCGGTGCGTATAGTTTTCCTTGATTTGACTTGAATGTCAAGTTGTTTGTCTGCGTCTTGAATTAGAGGCTTCGTTTTTTGACAGCTTCGTTCACAACAGGTAGAAATGGCAAAATTGGATTTCTTTGTATGGAATGCTTAATGTTGCTAACTATGTCGCTGCTGCTTCGCATATCTATTAGGTCCTTTCTATAGTTCAGACAGCACTAACCGTAGATTGTTTCCCCACCTGAAATCTCTCTCTGTATATTGTGGTAAAAAGTCCGGAAAATGGTTATCGTCGATGCTGTTTATAAGCGTCTGATACGAACTTTCCTGCAGATTCGTTGAAAAGTTGGTCAAATTTGCACAAAAACGCTTATTGCCTGACACTGTCGATGTTTTGTGTCCTGCTCATTTCCCCCTGTCGCCAGAAATGGATAAGTACTGGTTGAAATGGGTAAAAAAAACTTCCACGAAACTTCGATATTTTTACTTCGATGAGCATCTAGACTTCTCCTCTGCTGACATTTCACACTAATCAACAGTTGTATTGATAAAGTGAAACATCTTTGCACATTTCGTGCATTCCAGGTCAGTAGTCGCGTACATCCATCCGCCGTGTACAACTAAATGGATAATTCTGTTTTGGAGCATCTGACTGAAATGAAAACGGAAAGGTTTCCTGAGTCACAGTAAGTGACAGAATCAGGTTATATTCTTTGTATATGACTCATCCTTCAGCCTAGGATGTAAAATGACCAGTGACTGTTGAGCGGATTCACGTATGGAACTTTTCTGACTTTCGTTTAACGTTTTCGTCACCGTTTTCTCCCGAGAATTTGGAGGCGGGACTAATGTTTTTTCTAAAAGCCGATCCTTTGATGTAATACGTTCAATTAAACTCGATAAAGCTTGCTAGGTGTCCTCTCCCGGTTGCGTAATGTCGTCAGCGGGATAAGGTGAGAAGTTTTTCAATCACTTTGGAAGTGAATGTAGGTTATCATTTGCCAAAACTCTTTCGAAACAAGATATTTTCTTGACTGATCTAAATTGATCGAATTTACTTCACTCAACTGCGTTTGGCGAATACTAGTGGACGAGTCGGCTCTATGAGTGCTCTCGATCAAAACGACCCCAGCTTTACGATGAAAACCAAACAAGTCCTTGGCGAATCTTGCTCACCCCTTTGAACGGGTTCTTACTGAGAACAGAGGTGCTGATAAGGTCATCCATATATCCCTCATATTCACAACCACGCAGTTCTCTTCACATGACCAATTCATACCGATAGCATGTCAAAAAATTCTATTCTGTGTCGAGTCAGACACAGAAAGGGTTTTAAGCGTCAAAAAATTCTCATGGGCTTCTACTGGACAGTTTGGGAGATAGTTTTGTGCTCTATTTTGCAGAAGATGCATATAATTATTGAGGATCGAACGAAGAGGATCAGTGTGAGAAATCTCTGTTGGGTTTCACACCAAAGAAGCAGGAGGTACGACGCAATACACTACTCATATGGTTCCTTAAAACACTTCGATAGCCTACGACAGGGTCCAAGTAGAATGTAAAGTCCATGGAAACTCAAGAACTGCGCCTTCCTCACGAGCCCCAAGAGGGGCCAAACCCATCGAAGGGTTTTCAGCGACCCTGTGAGTAGTTTTGCGCCTGTACAATGCATCGCGTATCTCGATTACAAAACCAACTGAAACCTAAGGCCGCATGCAGCTAAGAAAGGCATCATAAGCCAGATATCCAGCTGGGTTTTAGGTAAGCCTACCTTGAGATCCAAATTTGTATGCAAATGATTTTATGTGGTGAAGCAGGAGGGCAGAAATTTAGAATGCTTTTCATGACATCTAGGTCGGCCTTCAGCAGGCTACTGAAACCACATGTGAACAGTATAAAAAGACAGATGAGTTGGTAAACGATTTGACTGCTGGACAGGGATTGTGTTGAGGAGTTAGCTCCTCGAAAGAAAACGTGTTTACTGGATGTATCTGTCACGTGACTATGTTACGAAAGATATCAGAGTGGCCTCGTTTCGAGATATCTAGTGCACTTAAATTGCTCCAGAATGTAACTTCGAATGTTCGTTGACAGTAATAAAGGTTGTGTCTCTCAGTTGTGTGGCACGTTTGAGTGCGAACGAACCTTTTAGGCGCTTGGTAGATTGTAAATTCGGGCGTTTCAGTGTACTCACTTGAGAGTGCTGTTCCCACCACACGTGAATGTGAAGGTAATTGAGTTGTTTCCAGTGACTTTCACTCAAACACCTTCACCATGTCTTCTGAGACACCGATGCCACTTTCGTTTGAATCAAATTGGTTGTTACCTGACATTGCTTTATTCTGTGGGGTTTCCAATTCAGAGATTTTCCCTTTCGTGATAGGACGAAATCCACTTACTTTTCAAAATCCCTAAAGCTTTTTGTTTGCTTGAAAAATGTCCGGAGCTTCACGGTCCGAGTCCATTGCCAAGAGTGTCGTTCTTTTCATGTTTTATGCACTCACTTCTCGTTTCGAGATTTAACAACCCGTGTCTGCTCAGTATCAATCCATGTAGGCGGGAGATTAGCTCCATTAGTTAGGTTAATGCAGGCTGGACCTCTATTGACTTATTCAGAGTGCCTTTGTTGCTTTAGAGTATACTGGATGTATGGAAGTTCGGTAGAGTTGCCAATATTTACAAGGTTACCCGTCACAACTCAGTTGCAGCAGTCGTTACCAGGTCACGTCACGCTAAAATATCCCCGAAAATTCCACTGAAAGCACTGCCGCCAACTAATTCTTCGTGTCCGCACGACTCCACTTATCTGGTTTGACAAACTCTGAGTCCCGTGGACTCTAAGCATTTAGATAACTGTTCTGTACGCTTATCTGAGGTCTTTTTGGCTCATAAATGCAATTGCTGGTCAGTCATTCACGAAAAACAGTTGTTCTCTGCTTACTATTTTCCAGAGCTAAGTACGGACTTACTAGTTCAATCTGAGGAGCATTTTTTAGCTGGAGGGTAGTACCGATAGCGAGGGTATGTGAATTGGAGTAAACTCATCAAATTTTGTGTTTTCTATGACCCAAAACATGTATTTTGGACTCACAGGTCGCCATTCTCTATCTGTGTTTTGTTTAGAACTACCCAAGCACCCTCTACTTTGGAAGCAATAACGGCAATCAATTCCACTTACGACGATTGCTCCTGGAAAGTAAGCACTTAAAGACGAACGTCCATTATCGAACAGACTCTTGTACCGTTACTTCCGTGCGTGATTGTGGGATACTCTTTCAAACGACACCAAAAGTTCCGTGTACAGTTCTAAATGAGTTGAAGTTACTTGATTGCTTTAGAACCAAATTTTTGCAATTCTCCTGATAGTACGCGCTTATTTGCTAAGGAATTCTTGTACTGTGCAGCTGGGTTTTCAATTTGTCCACCTAAACTAGCAGATAACAGGCCCAGACACAAATCGGCATTGTTCCTATGAGAACAGATAGATAAAGAAAAGCTAATTATTGGGCGTACGTAAATTTCATTCAATCTTCCTATACTACTTGCTAGCCTGGTCTCTTTCACACAAATTCGTGTTCTCCACTGTTGATTATCAGTGTACCCGTACAGCTTGCAGGTTATAGTAAGAGAAAGAACTTGGGTTTTTATGGTAGAGAGAATCGTGCAGTCAGATTTGGGGTCTGTGTGCTTGCTGTTCTCTTTTCTTGTGAGACGGAAGGCTGCACCGATTTCAGTTAGCCCTCTGAGTGATGAATAGGCATGGTACTTCACGCTGTTATGGAAATACTGACCTAAGTAAATTGGTCGGTGTGTACTCAACGAAGTAAAGACAGTCTTTCCGACAAAATTTACGCATGTGTGTTTAAGTGCCTCTGCTAACAGCCTTGTCAATCATGCGGTTGGTTTGCTCCCTTGAATACGGATAGGAGAGCGTTTTTAGTTTCCGAACAGTTACCATGTCATGCTCATCGAGTGTGATTTGCTTTGTGGTTGGCAAATCAGTGTGATCTGTTGAGCAACAGTTGATCAATCTCAATTCGACCACGACAACCGATCGTTTATCACCAGAAGTGTCACGTGAGGGCGCGGCTACTGCCGAGGCCCATCAATGCCCTACGTCAAAATGCTCCGCACTCATCCGTGATGATTGATCCTTCAATTTTTATTGGGTAACGTTATCGACCATTTGTATTGCAGGATGTACTTCTTATAAGTCCTCATATTATCTGTGTAGTTCTCTCACGAGATCCTATCCAAACTATACGATTGAGACGTACGGGTTCTAAATCATTCCCGTTCGATTGTTGTGGAGCACAGCTTGATATATGAATATAAACATCGGAAAAGAGGACGATAGACCAACGCGTGTTTTCAGTTATTCAAATCATAAGTACGTTAAAACGTAATAAAAGGCAGATGTGGGAGTAGGAGAATCCGCGTGTCAGTCAGAGCGAAGGTAATCTAACACTTAGTTGAATACCTGGGTTAGGTAGGAGAAATGGCCTACTGTGTGCTCTCGAAAGACGAAAGACAAACGTTGGGAGAATTCAATTGGATAGTTTGGACAATCTCTGTGCACAGAGTTCATGTGTGGGAAGTGGGATGGCAAGGGCCTCGGCAATCGGGGGATTACGCAATCTGGCCTGAATATAACACACACCGGGCCATATCTCACACACAATCCGGACAATTAACTGCGTTCCAGGTTATCTTTGCCCTCACTAGCATGCGGATTTTCCTACGCCACGTTTGCCTTACACTTACTAATTGATTCGTTTTCATTACGTCTGATCCTATATATGACTTGTACTGACCTGAAGACGAATAACGGAAAACACGTGTTCTCCTAAGGTTCCGTCTTTTGATAAATGTTTTATTGTTATGATAAAAAACAACTAAATCTCGACAAATACATTCATTTGCAAATCAATTTGGTTTTCACGGGAGACTCAAGTGAACCTCTCGTTTATGATGTTCTTCAACTGAATGTGCTGCACACAGGCCGCCTCATGTTTCCGTTGGTACGATATTCGAGATATCGCAGTATATTTTCATAAAGGAAACAACTCACAAGGTTGCTGAAAACTCTTCGGCAGCCCACGACCGGTTTCGTCCTTCTTAGGGCTCATCAAGTAGGCGCAGTCCCCGAGTTTCCGTCAACCTTATGTTCTACTTGAAACGAGAGATTTAGCTGGGTCCCAGGTGAGTCTCGAAAAATCAACTTTGTTTGCCAATGAGTGTATTTCGCTGATTCCGTGCAATTTGGTTTCAAGTAGAACATAAGGTTGATGAAAACTCGTAGACGGCGCCTACCTGATGAGCCCAAAGAAGGACCAAACTGGTCGTGGGCTGTCGAAGAATTTTCAGCAGCCTTGTGAGTAGTTTCCTTTATGAAAACAACTAAGTCCCTTACCATGTGCAATCTCTTCCAGAAAACACAGCAAATCAAGTCGGAGCTTTCGAAGGCTCTTCGAAAAGTATCTGGTATTGATGAAGATGGCGGGGCACAGCATCATCAACTAGAACATTGTGGCGAGCTTCTATCGATGAAACCAGCGGAGAAATATACTGATTTCAGCGTGAGTTATTTGCTGTTTTAATACTGCAAACTTCGGGTTTCTGCATTTCTTCGCTTTCTGGACAGATGGATATTGGCGCATTGCTATAATAAATCTAAAATTATTTTTAATACTTGTTAAGGTTCCATGTTGTCAATGATTGTCCTGTTTTTGTTTTACACTTCCCCATCCTTGTCAGATCATTCCGCAAGTCGGATTCGTTTGCGACCGATGGACTTATCCTTCACTGTATTGTTTTTAACTTTACGGGAGTTGTGTACAAGCTCGCAACCAGATGAGTTGCTAATTTCACCGGGACTGCAGGTGCACTGACTCCAGTATCAAGACTCATTAAGGAATAGATTGGCACAGCAGTCATTCCATTTAAAGCAGGTACATGGGAGGGTATTCGAAGACTGCTGAACATAGCCAACATTCGAGTATCGTTCCAGAAGGAAAAAACCTTACGCTCAGTTTTGGTACACTTGAAGCATCCCTTTCCGGTTGAAAGGACTAGGGACTGTGTGTATAAAATTGAATGCAACGATTACACCAACATTTACATAGGACAAACAGCCAGGAAACTGCACAGCAGAACTGGTGATCATAATAGGCGGATAAACAAGTTTTAAAGCGAGGACTGAGATTCACACCACAAGGATTGATGGTCGAAGCGGTGGTAATCACCAAGCCTCACAACGTGAATACGATAGAGGGTGTAGAACCGACGAGCAGATGGAGAGCGGTCCTAGATAAGCGAAGTTGACACGTGACGCTGTGGGGTGGCCGGAATCATTAAAAAAGGGGGTGGAAATCTCAACCTGTTCAACGTTGACAGAATCCCGTTCCCTTACACAACCATCGTAGCACTAGTTCATCCACACAGACGGACAAAATGTCCATGTAAGTTTCCTCATCGGCCTAAAATTTGGTGACCCACACTAACACACACAATCCCTCGGCCGACACCTAACTGAGATTTAGCTTGACTTAGCTGATTGGTTCTCCTTCCGCCTTAAAGCTCGACCAACCTCGTAACCTAGTTACTTGGCCTGACGAAGCTTGTGTGTCAATAGCGAAACGTTGCCCAGCAATGAATCTACCGATTGTCGCCAAACTTTTCTGAAAACGATGACTACTCAATCGGTTCCAGGTGCTTTTCACCTAATTAGGAAAGTGCTAGTGCAAGACTGGGTGGGCCCGAACCCTAGCCTCTTGCTTGCGGGTGAACCGATTGAGATAGTAGACAAATTTGTCTACCTGGGCAGCTGTATTAGTCCCGGTGGTCTCGCGAAAGATGATATTTCCATCCGAATTGGGAAGGCCCGAGCAGCTTTTGTGAACCTGCGTCACCTGTGGCGTAGGCGTGACATCAGCTTATCCGTCAAGGGTCGAGTTTATAATGCTGCGGTGCGCTTCGTATTACTATACGGATCAGAAACCTGGCCGCTGCGCGCCGAGGACGTCAAACGACTTTCAGTGTTTGACCACCGATGTCTCCGGAGCATTGCCCGAATCTGGTGGGAACACCGGATCAGCAATGCTGAAGTACGTCGAATGGTATTCGGTAATCGCGCCCTCAATGGCGCTCATGCATCCAAGCTATTGCCTTCAATGCATAGCCCCCTTCCCAATTCCATCAAACCCAGTAGCATTGACGGTACATCAGTTTATCTGTCGAAGATTCACGGCTAACCAGCGTTTACAGCCTTCCGGTGCCTAACCTCAATGGCCCTAAACCTTTGGTTGGTTTTAATGGGAACAGGAAGGCATTGTGTACTAGCTGGATTGAATGATGTTTGTAGGAGGTAGACAAGGTGACTGACTGCTGAGGCGATATAGAGCAGTAAAGTTTACGCTGAATGTTAGGGGGTCTGATTTTCACGATTGGCTCTTCTTGTGAGAACAAGAGTCGTAGGCCAGCACTGTGGCGGAGATGAGATGTGATTTCACAGCGAAGTTTGAAGCCTCTATGATGTTCGTTCTCAGCTCGTGAGATGCATACTTAGCATAGACACTCATAACATACGAGCAATGAACAGCAACATGAAAACTTGGACAAGAAAAACTCATCGCCTCTAGAACCCGTTGTTAAAATAGGAGACTTGAAGGATGTATAGTATGTCATTTTCTCCTGTTCTTTCCCCTTATTCTTCTAGGTACTGAATGGTTCCACCTCCGTGCAGCAATCTGTTCAACTTGGACAAAATAATTTCCAGTGTTTGTTGGAGGAAAACGCCTTGTTAGAAGAACGCGTAGAACTGTATTCTATAGAGCGAAAGAAGCTACTAAACGACAATGCCTATCTTGACAAATTGGTTGACGTAAGCGAACAGTTTGTGTCCTGGTGATGAGACATCGAATCGCATTCATGTGTTTTATAACGACTGATCAACCCACACAAACCGCCAGCCTACATGCTCCTGACATGCTTTGCTCTCTGTCCGGAACATTATTAATAGCACGTTTTTCTAGGTTAGACCAGCAGAATGCGATTATTTTCGCGGCAGTTGTTTCATAGTCATCAGTCATCTCGCGTGCGCGTGCGACCAACGAAGTTCGGATCAAATGCCTCTCTAAACAAGTAACACTCTTTGTGATGATTCTAGTAACCGGTTCAGGTGACATCCTCAACTTACTGTGACCGTCTATCACACTCTGATATTCACTCTAGACCCGTAGTTTGTAACCTTTTCGTTTTCCACACCCGCAGCGATAGATCTAAGAAGGTTCGCCATCCCAACTCTCGAGAATGAATAAATCAGTAACACATCGCTAGACATTATCGTGGATATAATTCATTCATTCACTCATCATAGTTGTATTGTTTATGTACTCTGTTTTATTTCTGTATTAACTAACCGTAACCTTGTCACACAGTCCAATTGCTTTCCTAATGCACAATCTGTTTCAATAATTTCAGTTGCAGTTTCACAACAAATTGTGTCAAACATCAAGTTTGATGATTTATTAGCGGCTGTTTAATGTCCATTGTGTCCTCGTTTTTCGGTGTTTTTTTGCGGGCAGGGTCACACGCACATCAAGGTAAAACAAAACATTTGCCTTTGCGAGAAGTAGACACGCAAACCATTTCATACTTTCGGCCCGAATTCCATGGACTCAAAATCGTTGGAAGATGTCCACTTGACTTCGTTTATGTTCGCCCTGTAACCTTGAACCGACAAACGCACTTTGTGTTCGGTTTCAGCTGGGAAGATTTTGAAAGTAATTGCGGAAAGAATTTCTAATCCATGAAGCTCAGGGCTGTAGTGTTTCACCCCTACATACAAATTGAGTGATGAACGAATGATTTGTTAACACACGACGGTTTCATTCCAGAAAAGAAGATAGTTTGAAGCTTTATATCCCTAACATACTACTCATAAGGTTGCTGAAAACCCTTCGATGGCCCATGACAGCTTTCCCCCTTCTTGAAGCTCCTCTGGAATGCGGAGTCATAGAATTTCCGTCAGCCGTATGTTCTACTTGATCCCAGTATAAGCGGCCATCATAAACGTTAGCTGAGTCCCTTCGCAAAACCAAATTCGTGTGCAAGTGTGAGTATTTGTCGAAGGCACTCTGAAGTTGTTTCTTTACCGATGGAAAAGTCCCTCTGTTCGTAATGCGTTGCAAGTCCCTCTGTTCGTCAACAGGTCGGCAAACGTCTACACACTGGTCGCTTTTTTATTCTTCGTTTGTGTTTCTCAGTATTTCCTCTCTGTGTTCATACTATGAAAGCTCAAATCAGAGCTGAATTACCTTCTCCCTAGTAGCATTATATTTCGCTTTTGTTACTTTTTTAATTTTTACCCGACATACTGATAGCGTTCAGGTTCTTAGACCGGTCAAGCAAATAGTCACGTAGTGAATTGGACAGGAGACTGTTATCAATTTCGAAGGCCATACTGTTCCAGAAATCCTCAATGGTAGCGTCTCCAACTGGATCGTCGGATAAAAACCAGAGGGACTCAGTTTCCACGTCGACGCAGTTAGTGGGCGGCAGCTAATCTTGTTTTGGGAGATGGCCACGATTGAAACACAAAGTGTCAAACGGTAATGGCAGAAGACTGCTTGAGATTTCCTCACGGATGGTCATACTCTTATTTCTATGTCCACGAAGGATTCGTCGGACTGCTTCATACGTTTTGAAGAACGTTCACAGCCATTACAGGGGACAGTCGTGGCTAAGCAGCAAAGTTACAGTACGATAAGCGTAGGTCCCCGGAAACTTTACGACATCTTGAGAGGTGTCCTTTTCGGAGGCGTTGTACTCAGCATGTTTGGAGGAATTTATCAACCGTCCTCCCAAATATGAAGATTGCTGAACTTTTCAGCAAAATTGGGGTATATCTAAAAACGCCAACGCGAGGTAAACTTTCCTCATTGCCGTAACGATGGCCTAGCAAATACGGAGCCAAACGTGGACTTTACCGAGACACATCTTTCCCATGCGTACGTCCCGATGGCAAGTCAACGTAATTAACATGAATGATTTAATGGAATTTCATTGATGGTCAGAACAAAGACACAAAACCCGTCCAGAAGACAAGTTGTTTGCGTTGTATTGATCCCTGATTGACGCGAGGAACCATAGCCAAACATTTTTGAATGGTGATCGGTCAGGTTTGTGCTTTCATTCTCTCAACCTAGAACTCTCTATTAAACAACAGTAACGATAGAAATAGCTGATCAGATCGAGTCATACCATGAATAGATGCAGAGAAAGGAACAAATAGTCGCCTGTGGTTGCCATCGAAGACAGGTAGAGATGATTTGTGATACGGTGACCCAGTTTTGATAAGATGAATTAAGCAACTCCCCTAATCTGTTTGACCATTCACAGAGAATACTAACACGCTTCGTTTTGTAGAGTTGGAAGCACCTAGTACAGCAAAACGGATTTTGTTATATGTGACTGCTGTCCCCGCTCCAGTGCCTAGTGCCAGAACAAGACTTGCCGACAAGGAACACAACAGCTTTATTGGAAACAAGCGAGTGCGGCATGCATGTAAAACGGCCTCGCGCTGTATTTTTTCAAGAGCCTTGTTTGACCTTGAACCAAGGTTGTTTGATATGTGTTTAGTGACGTTTGAGGGTCATAGAGGGTTTCGGGTATTCTGGGATAATCTTCAGGAATCTGACCTTGCTGACGGATGTTGGTACATGTATTGCCGCGGAACTGCAAACCTGTTAGTCAGAGTGCTATTTAACACTTAAATTAAAGTGTAGTGATGTTTCGTACCAACTTCTTGTCGATTTCCATTTTTGATGAAACCTCATTCTGTCCTTTTTAAAATGAAAAAATATGGAGAATTCCATACAATCTTCATCGCGTTTTGTAGGTAGGTTTCTCGTAGACCTTTCAGGAATTGTTTCCTCTGACTTCAAAGCTTGCTCAATGCAAAAAGTAATTCACGTTTGGGTCAGGAACCCCATCTGGAACTGTAGACAGAATACAATAATCTGTATTGTGTTTATGTTGTTTCAGGAATTGCAATTACAGCTGAGGAATGTTCGATCCGCGCAAAGACCTGAAGTAAGTGGATCAGTGTTATTACATCGTCACGTGAGTATTGGACACCTACTTTCTGCTTCGTATTTTCTTTTATTACTACACAAGATAGTCCAGTTACAAGGACCTTTAGGTCAGGAGGCCCGCTTCTGAATGATACAAACAGAAACTGTGTAATATGGCGTCCAGTTACTGTCAGGACGTTTCCTTCGTTGAGTCGTTATTCAATGAATTCCACAGTGTTTTAGCTATTTGAACGACATACTATGGATTATGTCTGCTGAGATTGCAATCCCTCGATAACAGCGTGCAATGCCTACCGCTTGAGTAGAGCACGACAGCAAATCTCACCAGCCTTACCTTTTTTCTGAAGGCCCGCTTCCCTGCCTGAACTTTCACTTTGAGTAAGGTCACCATGTTCAAAACATACATGCATATCGCTCGACTGAATGACGCTTTTGCCTTCAGAACTCTCGATAGTACCTCAACAGCATACATCTAGTTTGTTTGATGAGTGAAACAAACGTGCTTCTCTTTCGTGGTTCACTAATCACTACTTTGCTCATTCCAGAAAGCTGTTCACATGACACTGTCGGAGAACAGTAACCCTCTGTGAAGGATAGAACGCCAGTCTTACTCAGTTCAGTGCTTAAGCCCGTACAATACCAGTTAGCACTGGAACCCACTGCTTCACCTTCGTGCCACCACACTAAATTGAAGTTTACCATATGAATTCTTACTCAATTTGACCGGAAAACCCAGTCAATCAACTGCCAGAGGAAATGCTACCGTCGTCTACCAGCGGTTATTTCTTGTGGATACAGTTTGATACAGTCTTATTTCCTTGTTGACGAGCTACCCAATGCTACCGAAAATAGCGCGATAGTGAAGCATCAGTGTTGAACACTGAGGTTATGCTGTCGATGATGATGATGACGGTGAGAAATAGTGCGCGTGATCCAGTAGATCTGGTCAGAGAAACGTGGCTCCCTTTGCTTGAAAACGACCAGATTTGAAAGAATTGGCAAACAATAGTCGTTCTTGATAATTACGCGACCTACGTCAGTTATTTCCATTTAGAATGGTAAACTACAAGAGGGAAGACAGAGACTGGTAGTTGTCTTGCCATTACCGAGGTCAGTTAGCGGAAAAAACGGGTGACATGGTACCCCACAAAGCAGAATTTAACACATGACTACAGAGACGGGTTAAGTTAGCTGACCAATTGACTCGTCCTCTCACGAAGTTCGAAGTAATTTGGGAGCCAACTCCACACAGGTGTTTGCAGAACCAGCGACAGGCAGTAACTGACCCACGCCACCTACAGCTAATGGCGATGTGTTCTATCTATATTGCTGCTTGCTTTGTGTACGGGGTGTCATGTGGCCAAGGGGTTTCGGTTGTTTCGGAACTAAGTACTGCACAGAGGCTGTTCACCACGTAATTGCAGCAGGTATTCGGCGTTGACCGTGTACCTCGATTCCAGTTCTAGACGGCCACTTGATTTGGTCTTAGTAACGCTGAGTGTACCTGCTTGCAAATTCATAATCGTGGCAACCACACCAATATCTTGAACTGTAGCGTGCTACTTCGTAGAAACTGTCCTTGAAAGTATCTTTTGGTGCGTAAGCAGCTATAATGAACAGACAGCGGTTATCAATGCGTTTACGGGACACACTCGCAGATGTTGCCAAACGAACACACAGAGGTGATTAAAAACGGCAACCATTTGACCAGAGACCCTTCAGCTCGCTAGTTTGGAACAGTACCAACCCCAGCAGAACCACTTGCGGCGGCTTCTGGATCAGCAGAGGCGCGCAAACAGAAGCGAGCGCAAATCTATGGGGAGGTCAGTTCAACAACTGTACTTGGGTCGTGAATCCTTGTTTTAGACACATAAATGGAAAACCAGTCCAGTGTCCATACAAGAACAGTCTGTTTCCAGTTTGTTTCGGAGTGCGAACGTTGAAGGCTGTCAGATGAACTGAGGGATGGGGTTTTAAAGATGATTTCGAAGTATTTGTAGTCGTGGCGACCGAGTCAGCTGTAGACATTGCAGCCAATGGCCGCGGAACGGATCTATCAGCTCCTAAGAATGGTCTTATGGGGACGCCTCTGGCGACGGAATGAGGAGCGGAACAGGAGGGAATATGTGAAACAGAAGGGAGACGTCAGCAGTAACCTGTTTTCGCTTTCTCGCAGTGCTGCACGCAGCAAGTAAGGCGACCCTGCTGTTGGCACCGCGCGATGACGAATGTGGCGTGAGGTTATTTTTAAGCATGCAGTTCATAGGTGTACGTGGGCTGGTATACTGCCAGGGAGCCTGTTAGTGCTCTGGTTGTAGCGCAACTAACTCGATAATCAGACCTAGACAGGAGGAAGGTTAGGGTCTCCAAACAAAGCCTGTTGCTCAAAAGCTTAATCACAAGGCAACGGTGGTTGGCCTAAGACCGTCAGATTAGCCTACATTTTTGAGGAGGTAGTCATCGCACATACTCCAACGCCCAAGCTGGAGGACCAAGCGACTGTGTTAGTCAGACCTCAACCCATTGATTAACCTGGTATGAGAGGTTTTGTGAGTGTCACACGTACACTCCCCAATATGACTCAGTGGGTTATGCAGGTGCACAAGTCGTTAGACTGTGTTAAGGTCCAGCCTGTTCGTGAACATCCAGTCCTTCGGAATGTGCTCCGTGCCCACAAAGTGCAAAGTCATACTGCAGGACGTACAGTTTTCGAACATCCCTCTGAGAATTCAAGGAGTGACACTGGAGGTCTTGGAACACCATATCTATCTCGGAAGTTGAATTAACCCTAATGGTAGTGTGATAGAGTAAGTAAACGCGTGAGTCTCGAAGGCTAGAATTTAGTTTACACATTTGCGCCACTAGTGGCGTCAAAAAAGCATACACTGGGTCCCAAAAGCCAGCTAAATGGGACTAAGGTGTGGGTTTCGTTGTTGTACGACTGAGAGAGTTGGCCACTTCGGGTAAAAGACCGGAGACCTCTTCAGGTCTTTAACCACCGATGTCTCAGAACCATAGGTGTAATCTTCTGGACCCAACGAATTCGCGGTGAGGTGATCAGAAGGCGGATGTTTGGTATACTTCACTCAAAGAATACACCCATCTTTGCAAGCTGAGGCGACAGGTCCGTGTTGTACGCATGCCGAGTTTCTGCCTGCCGAGACAAGCGCTGTATTTTGTGCCTAATTCAAAATGCCGGGAACCTAGAGGTGGACAGAATGAAGGATTTTTCGAAAAGTTTGGGTGCTGTTTGTGTTGTTCGCTTTCCAGAAGGTAGTCCACGTGACATGCCCTCTGCTCGGCTGGACACGGTCAGTTGATATGCGTAGCGTTCATGCTTTCAGTTGTTATCCAGATCGCTTGACTAAATACTAAAGGTGTAAGCACCTCGGATGTTTGTGGTGGGCGTGCCTCCATTCGCCTCCTCCATTTGTTTCTTCTTTCCATTTTAAGGCTTTATTCAGCTAAATTGATATGATTTCAGTGAAGCGTCCATGTCCTTCTCTGGTGTTACTGTCAATGATGATGATGATGATGATGATGGTGAGGACAACACTGAGAATCCAGCTGCGTTTTCTTATAGGGCGGCAATGATCGATCAGTTGCAGAGGGTACAGTAAGCCTGGCAGAGAAGTTTTAGCGACAAAGTGGGGATGATTGGGGATGAATTCTGAGGTGACGTGAAACCACCAACCCCGAAGCTGTCTGGTTGTAGAAGAGTACTAGTGTGATGCAAATCCTCAACCTCGAACAGGCGCATGCAATTTCACCCCACCTTTAGTTCTGCGGACCCGATCTAGTATGCGCAGTGTGATCCGTTTGCAGTGTGTTGATCTTTTTTGCCTGAGAATAATGGTAAACCATACATACAATTGAGAGCTTGTGGTCCGGCGGAATTGTACATCCCATTTAGTGCCGAAGCTAGTCCTCCAAGTTACTATTGCGACTGTCTTGTCTCTTATGAAAGTGATCATTATGTAAATCGGTTTTTAGGGGTACATTCTGGACTGGCCTTTCTTTGGCGTTTGCACCAATGAAACTTTTCATTCGAGGTTATTTTTGTAAATTCTTTTTGTGCGTAGACGACACAATGCGCTATAGATATTCAACACGATCCAGTTTATGTTGATGGTGATATCAACACTATTCATTTATTACTGTGCGCATCTGGTATCCCTGACTTCCCTATTGCAGTCAGGGTTGCAGTTGGGTGAGTGGGTACTTTCCCTCCCAGCTAACACTGCATCAAAAAGCTGCTTTTGTAAATGTGATTTATGAAAGTGTCCCTGTGTGGTTTGCGCCCCAGAGATTAGTTAAAACAGCGATGTAGTTTGAAACCGCAATAGATGAATTCACTACACCAACACTGCGTCGTTTCTGACGAATTGTAAAATGCGCAGACACAGCATCTTAGGAGAGTCTAAAAGGTGGACATTTGCAAGAGAAGGTGTCGTCATGTAAGAAAGGAATGTAAGGGCCTCTAGTATTACAAGTCGAAGTTTCGCCATAGTTGAGAACCCACCTGTCTGTGATCAGAAACAACACGTCTAAGTAATGCGCGGCTGTCTCGTCATTTCTTAATTAACCCTATACGCTCCTGCCCCACTGACGAGGTTGTACTTACTCCTGTGGAATGTCTTATCAAACCAGTTGCTAGGTTATGGCAGCGAACCTATTCTGCATGCCTACATGATTCTGTGTTGGTTCCTTATCATTGTGACAACCATCACACCATAAATGTGACTGACATGTGTCGCCGAAACTACACCTGTCACTACGTGGTTTTCTGTCTGCTCTGTTTGTCATATTTACCTGCTGACAATCCTCCAATTTGACGTGAGAATGTCTTTTCTACCGAGCAAATTCTTTCCAAACTCTTCCCTGTATCACAGGGATTTGTACTGCACTGATCACGTCATCTTTTAGATAACTAGTGAAGGAATAGGTGTCATTGAAAGGTACCATGCAGTACTGTGTGTGATATGCGGCACAGTGATCTGGTGTTTGGGCAGCGGTATCTGCTACGGCACAAAGTATACAGTCCTGGGACTATAAACTGACATCACAAATTAAAATATACCACACTGGACTAGACAACATCGATTTGGAACCCACAATTTCAGTGTGTTTTCCTTTCCTAATTCATGCAACTTTCACCGACTCGCAGTCAATCACTCGGTCTTCACTTTTGTTTTGGGAGCACTGTACCGTTTAGGTAGAAGGATTTGTTTCACATTCCTGATTGTAATCTGTTTCCTTCCTCTGTAGATGTTGGATGCAGCTACTTCGACAACTGAAGTTGGGCACGAGTCCGTAAATAATGGGCAATGCTTGGGCTGCATCGCACTTTGGAACCAACTTCAGGATTATGTGCGTCTATACGGAAGACTGAAAATCCATTGTGCGGGGCCAACAACCGAGCTTATCTCCACAGGATTTGTAGGGGAACACGGCAACGATAGTGAGTGTTTCACGACAGCACACCTTACTTCAGCTAATGGGTCGCAGAATGCTGGTGCAGAAGACCGCTCAGATAGATCCCCGCCTTATGGAAAACGACGAACAAAAGTATGTGCCAGCACCGTCTTACCAAAAAATTTTTGTAATTTAATAAGCGCACACCAAACTCGCATAGGTGAGTTCTTGTTCCCTAGGTAGATGTAATGCCTGTGAGCAACACTTGATTCAAGCTAATTGGTGTGACAGCAGGTATGTGGATAATCACACAAAGGTTTTGTAAAGGGATACGCTCCATCTGAGTGGCATACGCAGTGCATAACATGGCCCACAACTATGCGATTTTAGTAAATTCGCTTCACGTTACGAAATGTTACCAATGATGTGGACTTCGCACAAAGATACAGTTGCCTGAAATCATCACAAACGAGAGATTCAGCTGGGTTCCAGGTGAGTCTCTCGCAAAAACGAAATTGATTTGCAGATGAGTGTAGTTCTCGAAAAACAGTCCAATTTGGGTTCAAGTAGAACATAAGGTTGACGGAAACTCGGGGACTGCGCCTACCTGATGAGCCCCAAGAAGGGCGAAACCGGTCGTGGGCTGTCGAAGAGTTTTCAGCAACCTTATGAGTAGTCCATTACGAATATACAGTTCCGCTGTTTCACGTGAGCTTGTCATCGAAATCCCAATGATATTATATCTGAGCAGCACTCAGACCCAGCAAGCAGTAATTTCTACCCCCTCTGTCTTCTAATGACAGAATCCTATGCGGTCTTGATAGCCTTCACCCTGGATCGCTTGACGGTGGAAAATGGTCGTCAGCGCTTATCAGGTGAATTGCAAAATTAGGTGAACGAATTCACACCAAAATCGAAATTCGCTGGTAATGTCCACTGTCAATTAGGTTGGTGACCGCTCTGATGTTAAATGAAAGGCCTGTTGATAACACGGCACAGCGTAATCGGATAAGATATCCATATATTCGGACTGAATAGCCATGAACACCTTCCCCTCTAGTCAAGGACGCAATCCCCAGTCCATGCCTTTCCTTTTTTTGAAGAGTTCAACTGTTGATGTTTTAATTCAGCCGATAATTTCAATGAACCCACGGACTGGGCTCATAAGGACTGACGTGGAACTCAGTGGTGAAGCATTTCGCCTGCAGTACGCCTGGATGGGTTGGAAAGGCGCTGTTTGTGCCTGGCCCAGGGTTCCCTACTTCCACACATGGTACCATCCCGTAACCCAGTGGGTCTGATAAATAGCCCTCATGTCATACCATTCCGCACTATGTTTTGTTACCCTATACGATACACACTATCATATCGCAATATACTGTACTGGGCTTTGCTGTATTCAACTTATATGATACTGAACTGTACTATGCTGGGCACAGTTAATTTTGTCATACCATTCCGCACTATGTTTTGTTACTCTGTACGATACACACTATATCATATCGCAATATACTGTACTATACCGTACTGGGCTTTACTGTATTTAACTTATATGATACTGAACTATACTATGCTGGGTACAGTTAATTCCGTTTCATTGGTAACGTCAGGTGCCGTTTTATCAATCATTCTGTGCGAAATCCTTTTTACCGTACTTTCCTTCTCTAGAGTGCTTGTCCGTTAACTGGTTCACGTGTTCCAGTGTGCGTGACAAATGCGTATTCTGGAATGGGCGATATTACGTTTCAATCGGACCTACGGAACGATGGTTGGACGAGAGACCACACTGAATCCCACCCTGATTAGTGAGTTGCTTAACGCCCATATCTTATATAATCGGTCCTTTGTTCATATTCGTTCAAAATATCGAAGCACCCTAGATAGAATCCATCAATGACACTTGCGCTCCCATGTGATGTATTGTATCTATCCATTGATAGTTTCCACTACTAACAACGCAAGTCTCCATTCGAAACCATAATAGATCGATAATCTTAACTAATTTGTATGAAAATCCCAGTGTTTGTGCCCTGTTAAAGAATACTAAGAGAATCTATAACGAACGGACGATCATTCATTCAAGAGCAACACAGCAGGCAGTCTCTCAGAGTTACGGAACTGCTCTACTCTTGGTGTGGAGGGTTGCAGGAGCAGAACTTGAGTGGGTGTGGCTAGTTCTGAGTGAGTTAACAGCTCGACAATTGTTTGCAATCATTTCCGGAAAAAGGGGGAATTTCCGAAGAAAACTGCTAAAGAACAGTTATTAGGAGTAATTCGCTGAAATTCAAATTACAGCCGGATCACTAATAAACACCCGTTCATTAAGACTGCAGAAAAGACCTACACGCATTCCTTCAACTCACCGATACAGAACACCAGATCTATACTACCTTAAGGCGTGTTTATACTGCAGACCAGCTGTATCTGATATCGACCTCCACAGGGTTTGTTCTCCAAAAATGTTAGATTACGATGTGTAATCTATGTACTTCTCAAGTATTCCACGGGTTTTACTGCATTCTCCGAGATGCTTGCACCGGGAGGACCCAGGTTCCTAGCTGGGGGATTTTTCGTTGTTACGAAGGTTGACGGGGGTTCTCCAACAGCCCACTACGGAATTCGCCCCTCCTAAACTCTTCATCGATGCTGCTGAAGAGCGCTCATGAGCCAGCTAAGTTGTATCGTATTAACCCAGACTCATTTTCTCTTTTCCCAAAACTTCAATCATTTTCCGTCGTCATTTACGTATGGGTATTCAGTTGAAGTTCCGCATGGGGTGGATTTCTGCGCAGGTGAAGATGTGACGTGGACGTTGACTGCAGACTTCCGTGTGTTTTGAAAAGGAGCTCTCTATGGGTGCTTTCACGACTTGTCGGTTCAGTGATAACTTTTACTGACTTATTTCATCTTCAAATAGCTGCAACATTGATTTGATTTTTAGTAGTGACTCTCCGCGCTGTATTATAAGCCTGATTGTAGCACCGATAGGTAACTCCCAGACAACCCTAATACATTTCAAGTCAATTCAAGTTCAAGCAAGTGTAGTCAAGCCTAATACACCGCACCAAGTGGCGAATTCTCAGCCAGACATCTTTTAAACCGACCAAGGTCAGGTGTAACAAAACACCATGTACTAGTAAATAGGATGTAGACAGTAACTAGTATTCTGTACACATCATCACTCTACTTTACTTCAGACTTCATATGAAACAAACTTTGGACGAGAGATTCAGCTGACGTTCACTTGAGTCTCCCGTTTACTTCTGGGTCAATCGTAGACTAGCGCGTAGCTCCACTGATGTAGCATACATTTTTTGTTTGTAGCCTGCATAAGGTTCTTCGGAAAGTGTGACGGACAGTTGTCGGGATCAAGAAACGACCCGGTTGCACGTCGGACAAAGGAAGCTACTACGTTTTTCTGTGAAGAGGTTAACCGGACGTCGTTTCTTAAAGTGATCCTTGGTCAGAGCTAAGAGATAAACTCTTCAAGCTCCCAAAATGTGACAGAAACCTTACAACCTCTGCCAACAGTTGTCTCTTCTGATAGGTGCTCTCTCTGTTAGTGTGGACATGAAAATGTGACTTGTACGCTTATGTGGGGATTTAAACGCACCTTCAGTCAATTACTTCATTTCGCCATTTCGTTCAAGAACTTCCGCGAGCTTGTTGCTCCAGATGGCCTGTACCTCTAATATATGGTCACCGAAACATCCCCAAATTGTCCGTCTTTCACGTTAGCCAAGCTTTCCACTGCAGGTCACTGTGCGCTTTCTTGATGTACGCGCAACCGCATTTTTAGCTGACACCATCAATTGGCAAAATAAAAATACGGTATGAGGCAAAAATGCATCCGTTGGTTTTTCCCAGCCTGAAAACTGTATTCTTTGTTCCTTTGAGTAACGTTGCTGGGTGAGTTATGCTGTTTATTGGACTCGTCTGGGCTCGGTGGCATTTATGTTGCTTTCTCAAGGTCGAATGTTTTCCGCACTCTTTTGGACCCTTTTACTGGATTAGGCGTAGCCGCCACATCACTCTCTGGTGCACTAGGTTGACTGATTTCAGCAGAAAATTCCACACCAGCACATTGATTGTCATGGCTATCAAGCCGGTCACGTTAAGTACTTTTGTATCTTCCTACGAAGTGACCTTAGAATGCATTGTGGTGGCGCATTTAGAAGGTACAGAGTGATCTGGGTTGTATCGATCAACCGGAGAATGTCCTAGATATGATTGTTATACTTCAGGGCCTGTTAGTTGAAAGGACATCTTGTTTGGCGTAACGAAGTCACAGGGCGTCTTCCTTGGAGTTGTCAGGTGAATTTGCCGGTTGGGTGTGTGTTCAAATCTCGACAGAGCCATCTAAGCCACCTGCATGTGCTCAATGTTTGCGAAGAGTCTGTGTGCATATCTTCACCCTACGACAGATTTTGGAACAGGGACACCGCTTCCAGCAACCAGTAATGGTTTTGTTTCTCGATCTGAAATCTGCCTTTGACTCTGTAGACCGTCAGGCACTATGGCAGTGTCTGTGGAGCAAAGGTGTCCCACATAAATTCTTGACCCTCCTTAAGGTGTTGTGCGCCAACTCCCGCGGCCGTGTGAAGGTCTACGGGAAGCTCTCTTCTGAGTTCACCACATCAAGTGGTGTCAGACAGGGCTGTCTTCTTTCACCTTTCCTCTTCAATTTCGTCATTGATACAATCATGGAAGACTCATTATCAACCTGTAATGCCTGTGGGGTCGAAATGCTCCCGGAGCGTCCGCTCACAGATATCGAGTATGCAGACGACATAGCTCTTCTTGGATCTGACCCCGTAGTAATGCAAACAATATTAAATAATCTAACTAATTCTGCCTCACGGTTCGGCATGCGCTTCACACCTGCAAAGTGTAAAGTGCTACTGCAAGACTGGGTGGGGCCCGAACCCTAGCCTAGTACTTGCGGGTGAACCGATTGAGGTAGTAGAAAAATTTGTTTACCTGGGCAGCTCTATCAGTCCCAGTGGTCTCGCGAAAGATGATATTTTCATCCCAACTGAGAAGGCCCGAGCAACTTTTGTGAATCCGCGTCACCTGTGGCGTAGGCGTGACATCAGCTTATCCGTCAAGGGTCGAGTTTACAATGCTGCGGTGCGCTCCGTATTACTATACGGATCAGAAAACTCGCCACTGCGCGCTGAGGGCGTCAAAAGACTTTCAGTGTTTGACCATCGATGTCTTCGGAACATTGCTCGAATCTGGTGGGAGCACCGAATAGGGAATGCTGAAGTACGTCGAATGGCATTCGGGAGAAATAACTCACTCCCGATAGATGAACTGATCACACTGCATAGGTTGCGCTGGCTTGGCCACCTGCTGCGTATGCCAGTCGACCGATTTCCTCGAAGGGCGCTCTTTGCACAACCACGTGAAGGGTGGAAACGAGCCAGAGGCGGTCAAACAATGACTTGGCAGCGAAGTATTAAATCCATTACCAGCAAACTCAGCTGCGCTGGTCACTGCCCTCTTCCTGGATGGAGACCCCGAGACGGGCCACATCAATGGTTGTAGACATTGCCAGACATGATCCAGTCGCGCCCTCAATGGAACTCGTGCATCCAAGCTATTGCCTTCAATGCATAGCTCTCTTCCCAATCCTCCTACTTAACAGTCCATTGACAGTGGTGTATTTACGCACCAATTTATCAGCTCCCGCCTCCAATGCGCAGCTACCTACCCCACCTCCCCAAATCATCGGTGAACGCAACTGTGGCAGCTATAACCACTGTACGACAAGCACACGGTTCTCACAGGTGACAATGACAATGATGATGTGCCCAAAGATGACGACCAATGATTTATGCCGTGAAATGCACTAATAATTTAAAGGCGTGACAAAAACCAAACGGCCACGTGAAGTAAGTAGTCACGTAGTAGCTAAAATTTTCAAACGAGAGCCCACTGACTGCCTATGCCTATGCTAGTAGTGAAGTTTCAGCAAGTGAAGTT
The DNA here is from genome assembly GCA_003604175.2 of Clonorchis sinensis. NCBI lineage: Eukaryota > Metazoa > Platyhelminthes > Trematoda > Opisthorchiida > Opisthorchiidae > Clonorchis > Clonorchis sinensis. Next base: position 26,439,368 of record CM030375.1, read on the forward strand.
AACTTTGTGGTGCCTTGCAGCATGAACAAAGCAGAAGCCAGGATTCATAGTAGCAAGCACACAGGAAGATTTCAGTCCAAGCGGATCGTCTTTCTTGGTCTCCTACCAAACTGTGCCAAACATGCTGGTCGAAATCTTCAAGTGCGAATGTGAGGCTATATTCAACCAGTCATGCTACTAACACCTCGATGCTAAGGCGCCGGTCTCCCACTTTTCAGGCCATGAACATATGTTACTATCCAAGTGAATTACAAACAAATTTTTCGGAAAAGTTTGGTAACAATTGGTAGATTTATTGCTGCGCAACGTTTCGCTTTTGACACACTTGCCTTCCGTTAGTCGACACCAAAATTCTCACTGTTCGCTCTATTTCCTCCCACAGTGTTTGCTCCAGAGCAGCGCCTACACATGGATCGTCATATGGATCGGTTCGGTGTAGACAGCGCTTGTCTTTTCGCACAAGTGCTCTTTCACAGGCGTTGCGAGAAAAGGTAAGACAGTCATTAGCTTCCAAAGAGATAGTTTTCACTAAGGTATAGTCTTATTACTTACTTTCCAATGACATTCTTTCTTGTGATTTCAGTCTGCTTGCTGTCGCACATTGAAGGAGCGTGTTTCAAACCTGGAAGCAAAACTGGTCGAGACTCAGTCGAGTTTAAAAATTGCTCGGAAAAACTTGCATTACTGGCAAGCAAAGGAGACACTCAAGTAAATGCATTCTGGTTATCTCTATGACGCAATCTGCGTTGCTACATATCTTGTTCAAATTGACCCCGGTAATGAATGTGAACTGCTAAGTGGAAAGGCGGAATGAGGTTAGCCGTGATAAGTAGGCTAGTACGCATTACGTCCTGATTGGGACTTCTTGGAATCGGTCGAGTGTTCCTCTGATTATCGGTTGATTGCAACGCCACGCGGCCGCTAAGCACGTTTATGTGTGCAAAGTCAATACGAATAAAACTGGTATCTTGTCCTAGCCCTCCTGTCAGGAAATTCGATCATCTGATAGCAGTCGTTTTTCACAGATGTTCATGACTTCCCCGGACTGGACTGAAGAGTACCAAATCCATGATGTATAAATTCAGAGAAGTCAGTTAAAAAGCCAAGCATGACAGAAAATTAAAGGAGAGCACATGCGTTCAATTCTGGTGCATGTGATAACCACCACCAGACATTCAACCGATTGTCTTTCAGGACTTAGCAAAATATTTCTCCGTAAATAACGTATTCTCATTATTATCGTTTGGAGAGCATGGTCACAGACATAAAAAGTGAATGCAAGCGATGAATGCGGAAGGGTTACAGGAGAATTTGAGATAAAAGAGAGAAATGTCTCATTCGAACTCATGCCACCAACAGTTCCAGTCAGATAGGATGAATCCCAACGTACGTAAGAATTTTGGTAAGGTGCATGGAAAGTCTAACAACCGAAGATAGGATGAACAATGCTGAATGTTCTTCAAGACGCGGTAAGCGCTAGCACAGTCAAGACTCGCACATCAGGCGCAAAGTGTCCGTCATACTGGGTCTGGTGTGGGATTCGGTCTCATTAGGCCCTCTACGAGGACAGTGAAACCTTCGGAAAAGCACGAAATTGCCTTCATGTAGCTGGATTTTCTGACAAACCCCACTGGGTCCTTGTACTTCAGTTGCTTCTCCTTATGGTATATTGTTTAGTCCATTAGTTATCAGCGGAACTCGTTACGCTGACCGTGGATGGATGTTCTGTCCCAGTTTACATGGTACTGAGGAGGTAGTTTCGAAATTCTCAAAAACGGGGCATCAGTTGGTGTTAGTTACCTAATTGGATGGATGTTCTGGAGAGTAGCCTTGTGGTGACAGTTCATTTCTTTATTCACACGGACGACGTTGAATACCCGGCGATCGCCATCGGTGGTATATTTTTTGAGAAGTAATTCACTTGTGACACGTGACTGGTTTTAGTCGATTTTTTGCTCGGACCCCATCAATTTAAACTAGACCGCTTTTGGTCACTATTTTGAAAGTTTATTGAAGACTGGTGGATCGCAAAATAAAAAAAACAATCGTTTCACGAAAAAAACATACTTTTGGGATCAGTCAAAACTGTATTCTTCTTGCGTTTGATCTGACCTGGATCCGGACTCTATGAATCGTACTTTTGCGGTGAGGTAGAAACCAACTTGTACGAAGGAAAGTGCACTAACGGATTGTCCTTCCGATTCATCGGAAATGGAACTGTATAGTATCACCGGGGCGAATTGCTGGTTGAAAAACAAGTATGTGATCTTGACATCTACTGCTTTGTTCCGTAACTTAAACGATACTTACACCTGACCCCTGAAACTAAGGCAGAAATAGTAAGAGGTCCAGAAAGGAGTTGAAGCTAACAGGGAATTTACCGGCCGACAAACGCAGTATTTACACATTAGGGAAAGCAGTCCTCAATACTATTGACTTGGCAAATGACTGGAAAGATGAAATAGGGGGGCGTTTTAAGGGAGCATCATTAAGACGAACGGTTTCATGACCATTCAGTTTTTGCAATAAAAGGTAGGATTGTCTGGGAGTGTGATTGTTTCAAGGTCACTTAAATTGTCTTAGTGATTGATTTTCGGTCACATAGGCTGGTGACCGGGAGAGATGGTTTGAATTGAAATAGTTCTCTAGGGGCTCGTTCACATGTTAACATACGTGTACTTTATTCGTAAAATAAGAACAGGAACAACAATCCCCTTCTCTTTTTAGAGGCACACTCTCCGGAGAAGGAGAATTGTCTTTAGACGAAAGCATTCTTTATAGCATTGAGTGTTTCCCAACTCTTTCAGAAACAGAAAGCAACTGGCTGAATCAGTATGTACGGAGAATCCTGAAAAAATATCACGCCACCGTACTTCATGTAAGTCGTTTTTGATTGCTGGCCACATAGTTGTGTATGTTCGCCTGCCGATCGATGCGTGTAGAATTTCTTGTGCTCTGGAGTAAACAACATCGAGTATGGAGCGACTATTGTGGATTATGCATTTGCCGGTGTTGCTTAGCCGTCTGGCTACGCAAGAGGTCTGCTGCAGGACAAAGTCGTGCACAGCAGAGAGAATTTGAAACTCTACCTTACTTTGTCCACAAGGAAGAAATCAACTTTAGTTCCTATTGGAATTATCAGCACTGCACATGACACGGATCTCGAATACGGCGCTATATGACGCCCAAGTTTAGGTTATCTCCAGTTCGGTGACGGATTGTAGAGCATTCAACAACGGTTCACTCAATTGGTTTGGTTTGCTATCTACAACAATCTGTTACACAGTGTGTTCCCAAAAATGCTGCACGTCAGCCCTCCGATTTCGTCAACCGGGTTAACATTCGCTTAGCTCGTGATTATGTCACTGAACAACTTTTTCTTCCCTCTTCGTGGGATCGATAGACTTCTGGTTGTGTAAACGTCGGAATGACAGATTCATGCGTTTCATGCCATCTAGCTGGATGCCTGTAGTCGACAAGTTATTACTCACATTGTTGAAAACCATTATCTGTCTCTGTCTGTCTGCATTTCAAAGGTCAAGTGACGATGAGTGTGTGCACTCGCAGTCTGATTGTGTGGCTGGTGTACACGAGAGTTAAGCGGATAGGGAAATGAAGAAGCATCGGTGACGAAAAGAACAGATTTCTGTGACGGATTTTGGCCATCGACGAACTGACTGCGAGGGATGTAGTGTCAAGTATATTCGCAAAAGCCCATAGACAAATAAATACATGGGCGGCGATATCGTACCTAACGGTGTAACGAGGTAGACTCTACTTGAACAGTCCTCTTCTTGTCCTAGCGCAACTATTCTTGTGAGATCACATCAAAGGGAGGAAACACAGGACCCTGGTTTCGCCCTGATTACAGCTCATCAGTGCATATCCTTTGGCATGCCTGGGTTTGAACTCCGAGCATCTGTCGTCCACTATCCCACGCAGCTGGATTATAGTATTCGAAAGACGATCGATTTCGCGCTTGTGACTGGTTAGCTGGATTGAACTCATCAGGATAATTGCTCCAGGACAGGAGGAGAACTGTTCAGGCGGGGGTAATGATCACAAATACCACAATCACACACAAGTAATCAAAACATATCCTACAGGTTTCAACCATCCGTGAGTTTACTTGACTGGGAAGTCCTGATAGGTGAGTGGGGATAGATACAACAATGACATTTACTGGGTCGTCGTTCGAGGCGTTTGACACATCAGTCACCTGCTCGGTTGCATGCAGTCTGCGGTGGTGGAGTAGTTGCAACACGCTTTCCTCATGTGTCACATATCCGAAGTGCAAGACTACATACAGCGGGGAATATGCACTGCTGATGAGCTATAATATGGGTGAAACCCAAATCCAATTCCTACCCCTTTTGATATGAATGCGAACTTTTCATTGCATGTTTTCTTCGGATCTTTCGGAAGCGCATGAAGCATGAATCCGCGCAGCTGATATGGTATGCGTGTAATCCGATGCGCCACAGCTCACAGAGAATCACAGTGTGTCCGGATAAGGTCAGCGCCTATGTCGTTTGGTTTCCAAACTATCAATGATTAATTTACACGTGCTTAAGTGAAAAAAGATGCGGATTATTAAATCCTCTCAGTACAGTTTTGAAGTGTGCGAAACACCTAATGGCCTCAGTGCGTGTGATAGAAGCTGATGTACACCATTCACTAGAAAAAATGCACAAATCTACTCGTCACCGGCATGCACATCTAGGTTACTAATCCAGTCTCACAGTAATTTGAAACGACAGTCGATCGGTTGATTCACTGAGAGGTCGCTACCATCTCGCCGTACCGTACAACGTGTACTTTTTAACCACTGTTTTTCGAGTGCACTAGGACGTACCGTTTGTGCCTCAGTTGGTTTTTCCAGCCCAAATTGTTGTGGGACTTTTTGTCCTTCCACCTAGTTGCACTGTTCGCCAGCGCGTAACCTGATCCGTGATCCAGTGGGAAGATCTGGTCTATCGGACAAGTGACAATGGAACCTCACTATAGCACAAGGTCTCTGGATGGAATACATCACCATTTCTGAGTTTGCCGAAGTACGCACACCATTCCGTATCCGTGCGACTCTCCGACGTTTAAGTCCAGCTCATGCTTTTGAGTGTACAACGAGCACAAATCGTATTTTCTCTTGTTAACAAATCAATACTCTAGGGCTGATCGATTGAGGCTCCTAGTGGACCTGCTTCGATGTTTCCAAATTTCCCTAATTTAAATGTACAAAATATAACCAGCGTGCAAGGCCAAAGCAGACACTTGACGAAGTGCTCGAAGTGCGAACATGCATCCCAGTTCCAGGGGTCGAACAATCTATGCGTATTTTCTTCACGAATAATTTGTACCACTGCGCAACGTAATTAAGAAGTTTCTCACAAAAACCCACAGCATCCGTTTAGTCCACAGTTTTAGAATAGAATCTGCTTGGAATTCATTTGAAATTGGCGCATGAATTCGGGTCGCATCTCCATGGGCATGTCTGTCTTGAGTGGTCAAGGAGCACATTTTTGGGGCGAAACGTCAGTTTCGTTTGTTTGGCACCGGGGGCAGCGAATACCGATCAATGTTCTAAAACCGGCAGGACCGAACCTGGTCTGAAGAAATCGCCTCGTTTTACAAAGTATACTCGCAGCCTTGAGAAAGCACGAGTGGAAACACCAAGAGAGCAACGTATCATCTCGAGCCGAATAGTTGTTTCGGCTTCGTGAGGACAGAATGCGTCTACCGTTAATTTCTGATGAACTGAAACTACGAAAAGATGACGACCCCAGTATGAGCAGACTAGCTAGCATGGAAATTTTACATACTCATCCGTTTCACGGCTGAAACACCGAAAATCGACGTCTACGAGGAGGCCGGTAGACATTTAGAGATGGAGTGCTGGCGGGATAAAATCTGGTCATGCATGATTTCGTAATCTGTGGGCTTTTTCTGAGGTTGGCTTAAATTATGTTCGTGAACTGTTTGCTGAGCACTATACCAAAGACGCATACCATCTTGCACCGTTCCGGTAGCACAAAATGCCACCCAGAGGAAGCACGAGGGCTGGGATACTGCCGGGTTGCCCAAGCCTAGACAGGGGAAGTCGAGAGTTAAAGTTCGGGTTCGAACCACGGACCTTCCGGTCAGTAAATTCGCAATCACTCTAACCACTGAGCAATCCCGCACAAAATGTACACTCTATAGATGCGAGTTCCATCCACCTTCACCAGGATATCTATGTAATTTTTCCACTATCCTCTATGTGTATTCTGTTAGAATGTCATAACGAGCTACTCCCCCTGTGTTCCGAAAATATCGACTCGAGAAGTTAATTGATGGTGGGGACATAGTTAAAACTCTTTGGTGTGTTTTATTGATAAGCTTCTGGTTAGGATTGATGATTTTTTTCTCCATCTTTTTTATTCTCCACCGACACTGTCCATTTTGAGGTCATTGTGCAACCAACATGCACCCGAATTTATCTGGGTTTCCTGATGACCAGACGCCTAGACGGTACTCATGAAGTAAGTCGGAATGGGCTGGGATTTCAGATTTTGCTCCAGTAGTTTTCAAGAAGGTGAAAGACCTAGACAAATGCACACTTTTGATTCCCTTCAGGAGGAAGACGATTTCAATAAAACCTGGTTATTTGTGATTACTTGTCAAGATTGATTGCAGCCTAGTGTGGCATGCCTCCGTAACGAGATGGACTGCATACGACACACAAGAAATATATTTTCATCTGCATGCTGCTTACAAGTGACTGTTTGGCCACGAAGTATTGGCAAAAAGTGCGTCACGAGATTGATCATGGCTAGCCCACCACCAAGATTACCTGCTTTCTGTAACAGCAGAAGCCAACTTGAAGAGTGGAACGTATATTGCCTCCAGAGTCTCCGTCTGACATGTTCTACGGCTGTGATGAGACTAGCAAAACAGGCCGAAACTTAGGTGGACGTGTTTCAGGAAATTAGCCTCGTTATTTGATTTAGTTGAGTGAGTTTCAGGGCTGTCGTCGACCAGAAGACGTATTCAACCTACAGGTCATCGACTTGACTGCACTGTCCCGCTGCACAGCGGTGACTAATCGCTATCGACCAAGCTTATGTCCACAAAATACATTAACACGTACTATTAGGTTGTCATGATGGTACAAAAGTGGACCTGATTAACCCATATATTGGTTGACTGAGTTAGGCTTTTTTGCGCCAGATCTCACAAATGACTGTGGGTTAGTTCGAACGCTTTGAAGTGAACACCGAGGAGACTGTCACCGCATTGCAGCCATGTTCATTTCTGCGTTCAAGGAAAGATAACCTTTGCCAGCGGACTATTAGGCGTTTTTTTTCAATTCTATCCTGAAAACCGTTGCTTATGTCCAGTTGTGGTATTCTTGTCTCGGCATCATTTGAACGGCGCACCTACTGTCCTGCCCTCGTTACCAGGATTATTCCATCATAAGTATTCAGTTGTGCTCGGTTTGTGGACGATTGGCTAGGGTTCCGGAGTCAAGAGCCTGGCGCCGCCATTGAGTTCCACTACTGATAGTCTCCAACATGAGCTAATCTCAGACAAGGAGAAATGGGAAGAAACTGGGTCAGGACTAACTCTGCACTCATTGAGTACCGTTTGCCACTGGTTTAATCGTCATTGAATGGAAGTTTGAACCAGTGTAAAGAAACAGGGTTGTCATAGGCATGTCACATGTTGACGCACGTTAGTACACGCGCGTTTTTTTCAGGAGCACTCACTCGAACACGTGAATGCTCTGATGGTTTGGCTCATATGATATTGCACTCAATCCGCTAGTTTGTGCACCCAGAAGTTTTCATCACTCCGTCAAGCCAAACTACTAGGGCTGTTGCGGCTAATGCTTAGTTCGTGTATTCTTGTTACCGGGATAGTCATCGACGCGGGATACCTGTGTACAGCCATATTTTTTCCCTTCTACACGTCCCAATTTCGCAGTATACTACCACACGTGTTAAATTTCTTGTGTCTTCTGACGAACCACAAAGCAAGGTGCGGAACAGACCTTATCTTTCCATCCAGAATTGTGCCAGAACATGCGTGCACTCAACTACACAAATGATAAGATGGTTCATGAGAATTAGATAAAAAGCGAAGCCTTTTTGTGGACTGTACCCGTACGAATCGAAGACCAATAAATTGGTTGGATTAGGTTTGTTTACGACGCAGTGCGGTATCTACTCTAGCTGACTGACCACGGCGGACACTGCAACAATACTGTGTAGCTCTGTGCATCGATCAAAGGCGTTTTTAAGTTGTTAGTTTGTTCAGTCACCTCGCACTTCATTCATTCTAAGTGGGTAAACTAAAGTCCTAGTTGTCCCCACACGTTGGTGTATTATTGGATGGGCGTACACTCACAGCACGTTTGGTCTCGGTTTCTTTTTTCAGATATGTCCTATGGGTCGATGTACTATAAAGTAAGTTCTCTCATTCGTCCATTTCGATGGATCACGCACATATCATACGCATTTCTTTCATCATATCAAAAGCTCTCATATCCCGGTTCTTTGACAATCTTCCAGATCACTTTACTTCGAAAGCAGAACACCTCACTTCGAAGGCAAGTGGATATTTTGAAAAGACGTTTAGACTCGGAAATGCAGTGAGTACTTTTTCGTGTTCATCGTCAACATTATCAGCGTCATCATTATCATTGTCAACTATGAGAACCGTGCGCTTGCCGAACAGTGGTTTTAGGTGCCACAGTTTCGTTCACCGATGATTTTCGTAGGTGATGTAGGTGGCTGAGCATTGAAGACGGTAGCTGATATAATTGATGTGTAAATCCAGGGGTGTCAGTGGGCTCTTAATTGGGGAGGGAAGCTTTGCATCGAAGGCAATAGCTTGGATGCATGAGTGCCATTGAATTTCACGCCTGGACCATGTCTGACAGTGTCTTTAACCATTGATATGTCCCGTCTTGGCAATGACCAGCGCAACTGACTTTGCTATTGGTGGCTTTCAGTGTTTGCTTTTTTCATTTTCAGATATATGTTGATTGTGTCGGATTGTAATACCTCTCTGACGTCTTTGGTCCTAGTCGATTCCCTGTAAACATTAAAACACTTCTACCGTTTGTGCATTGAGCTTAGTGCGCCCCACCTTGGTACATTTTGTCGGAATCACTTAATTTGACTGGGTGTGCAAGGATTTTAGAGCATTACATATTTTGGGCCGTTGAGGGTAGACAAGGAAGCTTTTACGTCCACACGGTCGGTGCAACAACTCAAATATAGCATGGTTTAGTTAGATCGTAAAGTAAACGGGATAGCTTTGACCAAAAATAGGTTTTGCTGCGAGCTTTCTTCACTGGTTGTCATCCCTTGTCATCCCACTTCTGCATACTTGTTGCCCCGAGACTGATAGAATGAGAAATGCAACGGATAGATTGGTTTCCCATGCCATCATCCTTGCACCGGAAAACATCCTGTTCCCTATTATAGACGTAACACATTACTAATAATGTTGCTGAAAACGCATGGATAGCACAAGACCCTTTTCATCCTGCTTGGAACCCATCAGTTAGGTGGACATAATAAGCGAGAGCTTCAGTTGGGCTTCAGGTGCGCGTCTCGTGAAAACCCAATTGGTGTATAAACTGTTGTGTTTGCCGAATTCCGTTCCATAGTATAAGCTGCTTTAGATATGGTATATGCAGCGTAACTGAAAAAACGTAACTGAAAAACTTGGGATGATCTGTTTCCTTCCTAATTATCTTTCAGTGACCTCTTATCCATGAGTGAATCGTTCCAGTGATATGGGCAATCTTATTGAGCCTGGTTTTCCCGCCGACTGATACTGTAATAAACCAAATAAACCGAATGCGTCCTCTGAGACCATTTTTCTACGGATTGTCCCAGTCCCTCTACCTGAAAAGCAATCGTCACCGCCTACTATGACACTGTGAGTAGTGTACAAATTATGTCATTTGATGGAGCATGCGGGTCAACCGTTCATAGTACATTACCAAATTGGCCAAATCAGTGAAAGGAAAAACCGCTCCTTCCCCTAACTTTCGATCTTGCCATTCCTGAGCCTCTTTCGTAAAGCCTTTTCTCAGTACTTTTTCTTCTTCAGGTATTCCTTACACAGTGCGTATGTTCCTACTTTTAAGTATATGTGAAACCCATCCTGACACACCCCACTATTTTAAGGCTGGACTGACTGCTTGGTGGGTATACACCTCAACAGAAACTTGGTGTGTGTGTGTGCGTGAATATGCCACTAATAACAAATATTCACCTGTTCTCCACAGCACTTGGTTTAATTATTCTGTCAAACAATCAAAAACAAAGTTGATATTAATAGACTTGAGCTTTTTAGAGGCATGTGTTTGACTGATCGGAAATTTTGTGTTGCTTGAAACACTTATCATTGCAGATGCCCAACGTCCGAAGGCCGCATTTTGATACCGACTGCACTATTCTTACCTTTCATCGCATTGTCGCTGGCAGACATGACTGAAAACACTGTTAGCACACTGACATGATCAGCTGATTGACCCAGCATGGAACGAAGAATTTGGTCGAATATTTTTGAAACTTCCATTGACGAGTAAAGAAAGCGCCCCAGTTTGTTCGTTGGATGTAATGATGTGCTGGTTCTAAGTTTAAGACATCGAGCGCAGCTCCTCCTAAAACAACGTAGATTTGTATTTATCCGGGATTTGTAGATTGGTTACTTTTCAGAGTTAGCATCTGCATTTCTTAAAGCATTATATCTCGCAACTTTGACGCAAAGCTCTTAAACCCAAGGTATCCAGCTTAGAAGTCCGTTGCTGGAATTCACTAGCGTTTGACTCATTTAGATCTGGAGAACTGGCCTAGCCTAGCGACGCAGAAGGCAAGGTGTGCAGCTGTCACATTTCAATCGCACCAGGCTCTTGGCCTTTGGAAGTATTTTGACCGTATTGGGTAATGCGCCAGCGTTTTCCGGCAGCTCTCAGCTGATATCAGTTTGCAGTTCCCATGGGCGACTTCTTGCAGCCTGCCATTCATTCAGTAAATTCCGAAGGAATGTTCTAAGTCGATAGCTTACTGGATTTATTTATAATCCTACCGCAGTGAACAGCATGATCTTTCTCTCAAACCGCCTTATTAAATGATAGCTCATGTCGTAAAAGCTCGCCACCTTGTCTGCTCAGTCCGACAGCGATAAACGTGGAATGCTCAAGACTCTCATCAGTGTGACTTCACGATCACTGCAGTAGACGAGTTTGGTTAACAGACAAGACAGGATAACAGATTCGGGTGGGAAATTATCCTTGTTCGCATTACTGCATTCATATACACGACAGTCGTTGTCTTCGTCCTCATTTTGCAGAATGGAACCTCAGCCGTCAGAATTTGACAGAAACAACAACAACAACTTCTCACAATCCCAGAACTTTTCTTCCGAGGAGCTTTATTCACAGTTGTTCGCTCTGAAACAGAGAAACTATTCTCTCACACAACAGGTTGGTGGGTTTGTTTGATCGCTTTATGTTCAAATTCCGTAGTGAATTTCGTCAAAGTTTACAATCTGGTTGTTAACTGTGGCGATGTATTTGTCTATTTTTAACAGAGGTCCATCTATGTGTGCATGGTTCCCTCAAAGTGGTTGGATTTTCGAGCAACGCTATCCTGATACTGTTTGTTTCGATTATTCTTTGAAATGCGAGTGCCAGTATTATCTCTCTTATGTCGCATAGCGTGTTGTGAAGTGGGACAATGATTGGAAGCCAATCAGGAAATGGTCTTGTTTTGAGCTTGCAACAGCTCTTGGTTTTGTTACTTTTTGCAGTGAAGTCGATTGTGGCTAAGAACACTAAACTAGGCGATGTGGAGATTTGGGAACTTACGTCAGTCGATTGCCATTATCCCGAAGTCGATGTCAACAGTACGGAGAGCTAACCAGAAGGAGTTATGGCTAATCATTGATGAAAAACTGATAAACACTGTGAAATACACTCATTTGCAAACAAAGTTGGTTTTGTGGGAGACTCAGCTGGAAGCAAGCTGAATCTCTCGTTTATAATGAGCCCCAAGAAGGGCGAAACCGGTCGTGGGCTATCGAAGAATTTTCAGCAACCTTATGAGTAGTGCATTACGTCTACACGTGAATCGCGATATCTCGAGCATCGTACCAACTGAAACATGAGGCGGCCTGGTGAAGCACATTCAGTTGCTTGAAAACATCAAAAACGAGAGATTTAGCTGGGTTCCATGTGAGTCTCTCCCAAATTTTTTGCATGTGAGTGTATTTCGCTAACTTCGTGCAATTTGGGTTCAATTAGAACATAAGGTTGACGGAAACTCGGGGACTGCGCCTACCTGATGAGCCCGAAGAAGGGCCAAACCGATCGTGGGCTGTCAAAGAACTTTCAGCAACCTTATGAGTAGTGTATTGCGTCTCACGATCAGTGCTTTTCGCTTTTCATAAATTTCTAGGTTGACTTGAGCTCCCAAACTTGAAAGCTACGGGTGACTATCCAGCTGGCTAATTGGTATTTACATTACTCACTCTTTACTACCCGTTCTGGTCCTGAACGGTCGACTGCTTACTGGCTTTCCTAAAGGGCCCGCGAAAGCCCTGAATTTGAGAGATTGGTGTGTGTGTGTGCTTTAGAGTCGCCCGTCTTGTCCACAGCTTTCTTGTATGATCTTATTCGTTCGTTTTTGTTGCCTGTTGTTCTTCTCAACCTTTTGATGTATTCCGCTGGATTGTTCGACTTTTTGTTAAGAAATATATCAATACGACATTTGGATTCCTCCCTTTCACCGCATGCCAAGCAGGCAATGGTCCATTGTTTAATTCTGGTCATTGTTTAAGACGGTTTCGATTTGCCATGCTTTTGTTCTCGTTATTGCGCACTGTCAGCAGGCGTATAGACCGGCCAACAAAGTCATTTAGGGACGAGAACTCCGCGTAACTTTGAGAAACATGTTGTAGGTCAAGTTACAACTCCATAAGGGAGTTCCTTCAAAATCCCATCCATAAGCAAAAACTGTAATTGCGAGCATATCACTAGGGAATTCTATCGTGTTCTGGTGCTTAGAATGATGCGACAGTGTTTGTGCCGGGAAATTCATACATGTTGTTCACCTGTCTCTACAAAATATCAACCTCCCCTTTTTAAATTCGACTTCCTAGCTCAGTGTCTATCGTTCATCCAAGCAGTCGGTCGAAAAGCAATGCAACGAGCTTTCTACCCAACTGCAAAGTGTTGTGGATGCACTACACACCAGCCATCAACGAGAACAACGGTCCAAACTCACAGTTCAGGTAGTCGTCTTTATTTGCCGTACTATACGTTCTAAGGAAACATTGGGCAGTCTGATTCAGTTCTGTGCGACAGTGTATCTTGAGTCTGCTGGTTTTACCGAAAGAATTGCTCCATATACAGGCTTTTTGACGGTCATCTTTTAGATCTGACCCAGTGCTTGGTGATCAGCAGTATTCTATACAATAGTCTGCATAAGGTGCACTTGGTGGATATTGAATCTAACTTGACCTCATGATAGTTCTCCCATTCATTTGCTTACTCCATTCACGTACTTTTGATCTCCGCTTGTTTCACTCATCTGTACCCGCCATTCACCTTGCCGCAAAGGCCGTCCCATTTGACTTCGGTTCACTAGCTTGTGTGTGGGTGTGATTGTGCACGGCTGACCTACTTATCTATGCGTGCTCGTGTCCCGTTTACTGAGCCTACCCTGACTTGTTCTGTCATGAGTTCCAAGCGATCGCACCGCCAATCGGAATCACGAGACTGTTCTCGGAAGCGATAACCGCAATGAACACAACAGAGCCAACATTCCGCTCACTGTTGTTTAGTTTGCTGACCTTGACACTGCACTGTGCCGGTCAGTGACAGACTTGTGTAATTTTGCTTAGCTTTGTGTAAGTAGTACCGTAGACTTTCGAACCCAGTTCTTCCTTTTGACATTCGGGATCGTTCAACCTACGGGTGACTCTTTGTTTCATATCGGGAAGCTCAACAGCGGGATTACTCATTCTATGTAACTCTTTCGGCCGATCCACGTTTCTTACCTTGTCTTTTCAACATGCGGAGATCCCTACGTTTTGTAAGATGAAAGCACTACAGCTTAGTAACAACCATGTGATTTCTTGAGGTACATTGTAACCTAGATCCAAACAAATGTGTTCTTTTCAGTGTTTCCTCTTCATTTTTAAATCAGCATTTGACAAGTTGTCTTCAAAAATTGGAAGACCTTCTCCAAGAAGGTGATCGAGAAATCAGTGAGGTTGAGTCAGTGCAGTCATTGGCCTCACAGCATGACTCCAACGATATGCAACGTGTCCAGTCTCACGTGAGTCTGCCTTTTATCCTTTGACCCAGGGTTGTCTTGTGTTCTTGGGTTAGGGACACTGTGAACTGGTGTCTCAACATATTGTTTCCAGTGGTTCTTTATTGATGACTAACTCCTAGTACTATTATCCTGGTGCTTTTGTCCGTCTTATTGACCAAACAAATGATGATCCGGATAGGTTTCCAATCAACCTGCTGTAATAAAATAATTTGAAGTGAAGATCGAACCGAAACAGACAGTTTTGCACAATCAAAATTGCGCAACTCGTAGCAGGATTACATAGATAAACTATGTAATTAACACAGAATTGGAGTATTCTTTCCAATTGTCATTACTTTTAATATTAGAGTCCTGGACACTTTTGGTGAGTGCATTTCATTCCATCGTCTGGTGGGCATGTAGTCCTTTAAAAATAAACACTTCACGAACGTTCACAACGTTCCTCAAGGTTAGTACCGCACTGCGAGTCTAAGCTCTTGTCGTGTAGCTTTCGCACCAAGAAGAACTCAGGTATAATTGGTGTCGCGTCAGATGTTCTTTAATCCTTACCAAGGTTTATTTTAACTCTTTGGACGGAAATGGCCGGTCACTTATAAGAGTATTACAAAGCATCTGTGATAGTCTGCGCGGGATGGGCGAGATGGCCCAAGTGGTTAAAGCGCGAATTTACTGCCAGGAAGGTCCATCGTTCGAACCCGACCTCTCCCTCTCGACTTCCCCTGTCTGGGCTTGGGCAACCTGGCAGTATCCCAGCCCTCGTGCTTCCTTCGGGTGGCACGGCAGTTAGGCACCGAAAGGATGCTACAGCTGAACGGAAAAAAATCTGCGCTGCACTGTAACACGTCGAAATTATCGGAGTGCGAGACGGTCGGAAGCAGACGAAAAAAACCGGGTTGTAATCGGGCGGTCAGTTTTGTTTCTTTATCTCCCTGTATACCATACTCCAGTGCTACACATTAGAAGGGGAAGTCTCACTTTTCGTTCAATAAAAACTATTAGGGAGTGTGAGCAGCTGATTTTCTCGGCTAACATATGTGAGACAAGCATGTTTCACTTACGTGCCTGCTTCCACACGCACAGTCCTATTCGTCGATGAAGTTTGGGTGGTCAGAGTAGGTAGACTAGCTTTTTGTGATTCTGCGTACACATACACGTCAGCTATTGTTCGTTGCACAATACGTCTGTCCGAAATATCGTCGTCTTTAAATAGCGGCTGCATAGTGTCGTTCGTTCTAGCGTTTAGGACCATTGGCAACTTGGAAGTGGATGATGAAAGCTGGTCAGTGACAAAAAACCACCAGGATGTTCTTCTCTCCTCAGGCAAGTTTGAAGATGCTCACAATTGACTTCTATGGTCCAAAGGAGATGTATTCAGCTTGTGCCTATAAAAAGACTTCGTATAAGCATTCATTTATCACAACTTTGAAGGAAACTCTTAAACGGCAGTCACTTTGCGGTGTCAAGTGTATGACGAAGTTTCCCGGCAATCGACTCTTCTGGTTCCTCACAAACTAGCCTTGCCTTTCTCATGTTTGCATGCCAATCAAATCAGCGGTTAGAGGAAAATGTTGAACATCAAAAGGTGCTCATGCCTCACATTTGTGTTCATTCTCATTTGCACAAACTGAAAGTGTCACTGGGTTTGAAACGTGTGAGTTGCTGGCTGATTGACCAATATATCCCCACGATTCACTTGGTCAGGTTGTTTCGTTAACTGTTGGGCCACTGTGGTTAAACAACCTTACGGAACTTGGATTAAGCATACAGCTGAGCACGGTTGGCTCCGCTCGTTTGGGAGATAGGACAGGCAGAGTCTTTGATCATGTTTCCGGTCGATGATAGCATTACAAAATCCCAAAGTATTCGTTGGTGGAGCGGTTGTCCCTCGGACCCAAGCCAAATTGATTTTAGTCTTTAGAGATAGTATTTTCTTTGGAAAAATGTTTTTTTCTGGCCAGCGATACAGTGCAGAATTTTTCTAAACGTTCAGAAGCAAGCGAGTCACGTTGGAGCATTGGTGAGGTTTGAAACCGGATGGGCCAGTTCAACTTTTGGTTAATTTGAGCCAGGTGTCATCTGATCGAGATGTCAGATCAGCCGGTTAGCTAAATGGATGTTCAAATTGCGTTTCGAATTCAGTGAAATCCACATGGTCATTTGGGATATCGTTTGACGGTGTTTCACGTTACCCCTTCTTGTGAAAGGCAGATGAACATCCATCAATCTGTGATGGAAACCGGCATTTCAGCTTTTTGTTGAAAGTAAGGAAATAAGGGACAGATGTGTTTTCTTCACTTGTGTTTTGTTGAACATCACAGATAAACTCCACCGGCTTCAGCGAGCACAGAAGCTGCGTCATCACATAGCATGTCTGCTGCAAGTCATTCAGTGTTTTTGACAGATTGTAAATAAGTTGGTGAGTTGCTTCTGACTGGCAAGCTGACACTACTGCGTGCGACTGAAGCAGGGAAATATGGATCACAACCATGTTCGTAGTGACTCGGTCTTAACTGAAGGAGTTACTGGACTAACAGATCCTCTGTATGCTCCCGGCACATTGCTGATGGCCGGTAAAACAAACTGAACTCACTGCTTTTGGCCCATCTCAAATGCTCTAGCATCCATTTAACGTGAAACTGTAGTCCGACCTATTGAAAAAACGCCCCAACAAAAGGTTTAGTTGTGATCAGCAAAGTGGTCTTCTGTTTTCTTATGTTTGGGGCGGTTGGTGACACATTGAGACTGGTGTGTTGTTCAGGAGCGTAGTGATTTCACCGATTTTAATCTAGTGAGAAACCGCATCGCTTTCTCTAAGATGACTGCCACCAACACCAAGCTGTTCTTATGTGTGATTTTCACTGTGCATATTTCTGTTTCGGATGTCAGAGAGTAATCTACGAAACCTCGCGCTCGTTGGCTACGCGCTTGAAAGAACATTTGGAACGGCACGGAACCGCGATGAAGGAACTGCATCACAAACTGGTAGAGACTTCTCGGCAGTCTAACCGACGTCGAGGATTGATCGAGGAACTTAGGAAGTCACTTACAGACACAAGGAATGCGCACAAGCATCTGGAAGCTAAACTGGTGAGTTCGCTCAATAATAAAGTGACTTCGGCTCAGAAATCATAGGCACATTTCGCGCATGATCTCCTGTTTGGGAGTCTCTTCAATCCCTCATTTTGTGGAAACGTAGGTGTAACCAACATCGGACTAAGCTCAAAGCTCAGTATTTATACAAACTCTTACTAGATCTCCCTTTACAGCGAGTCCCTCCACACCGATTAGTCCTACATAGTTGCTACCTTTGGTTCGTGCTATCGAATCCTCGTTATGACCTTCATATAATAAATCCTCATCTTTATAGCACCGGCAAACGGAAGAAAATTCATCAACACGACAAAATTAACATATTTTCATGTAAACTGAGAATTGCCGGCAGATAATTTCCTTCTGAAGAGACCATCCGACGTGGTAGACAAAGAATAGGCTCTTCTAAGAGATGATCCCTCCTGACGAGGGAGGCATGTTTTAAACCGGATTTCCGTGCATACGTTTAAAGTAATACTCCTGCCAGCGTTAGACTATTTGTTGTCGGACCATTTACCTCGCCTGACTCTTATCTCTTGTATCGTTGTGGTTGGAATTCTGTGGTATATTCGAGGGAATTGTCTGGTTTATTGATACTAAATCTCGGTAGATGTGCACCAGTAATGTTTCCTACCTGCACGTCGACAAGTCGGTGGGTTCTTGGAAGTCTAGGTCACCGCAAATCGTCCTTGCATATCGGGTCTCGCCAGGTGAACGTTGGTGAGGTCGGTCCCCAAAAGAGACACACGTCGCCCACGCAGTTATTATATTAAGTGGTTCTAATGTTGAAATGATATTCAATGTTGACTGAAGAATGAGTTTGCTGTGCTCCTAGCCACCGTACGATGCATCTTTTTTGTTGTAATGCAAACTTGTTTCTGTTTCATTCGGTCTAGCTAAAGACACGTTCTAGACCGACTCGTTTCGGTAATTCTGTTTGAGGTCCGCCAGTTATTGGCCTTGTCTGTATTTCTCCACCATATCGCATATGTGATTGTGTATCGGTCAGCTGTAGCCCCCTTTCGGCACCTAACTGCCATGCTACCAGAAGGACGCACGAGGGCTGGGATGCTGCCAAGTTGCCCAAGCCTAGACAGGGGAAGTCGAGAGGCAGAGGTCGGGTTCGAATCACGGACCTTCCGGTCAGTAAATTCGCAATCGCTCTAACTCCTGAGCCATCTCGCCCAGATTGTGTATCAGACCAAATGATATGAATAAGTACACAGTGGTTGTTTGAATTGAACTTTTATCTGCAGTCTTTGGAGTGGACATTGGCCAACATCAAGAAACCCCACAATTGGAATGGTGAATTATTCGTTTCTTTTGATGAAGGATCTAAGCATAATGCACCTTGTTACATGAAGAGGAGGGGTGGCTCGTCTGCCCGGGATCACAAACATGAATGGAACTTTCAAGGGATCATTCAAAAGTGATCACTTTTGAGGACTTGTCTTTCCAGATAGTGATAACTATCTAGTAACGTGCATTCTGAATCATAGTGAATGCAACACTAATACGTGGTCTGCATTGTTCAGTTCTGTGTGAAGACCGTTTTTTTTAATTATCGGTTTTGGTGTGTCTGCATGGATTCCTTCTACATTGTGTGATCGGATTATATGTACTTTTATATCGAATACACTTCACTCTGGTTTTCGCCTACTTTTAGTCTTGGTGATAGTCCATACATGTACTGCGATAACATCTCACCAGTCTACGAGGTTATTGTTGGTCTCTCTCTCTGTCCCCATGTTTGCTGCCACGAATACGACAGAATCTCCCATCACAATTCACACACATAAAACAAACGCTACACGAAGAAACAACTGCCCAGCTCGATGCTACTGTGTACATTATCTGATGTGATTTCACTGACCTCTTCGAAAACAAAACAACAACCATTACTGACTAGCCATGAAGGTTACCAGATTGTCTGCCCATTCGTAGATATAATTCTTCCGGTGTGCTCACTACCGAACAGTTATATTTTTCTAGTTCTTGTCCATCGATAAAATCTCGCTGTTTTGAAAATGCCTTTTGTTGGTGAATGAAAAGGTAACCAGTTACTACATCCCAGTTTGCCGATAACTGGCGAAGTGGTAAATATCAATCGTTGTGTGGGGCAACCTTGTATTGTAAATACTCCGCCACGTGCACTAATCCACGTCTGTAGTGTGTACCCTTGGTGAAATGCATGGGAATACCAGGGAACAACGACAACAACATCAGGGAACAATTCCCTGAGATTGTCAACTGCTTTTCGGCCTCATTAGGTGAAATGGCACATCTCTGATGGAATCGCTTTGGTATACTCTAATGGCAGTATTTCGAGAATGCTATTGAACCCCCCGATAAAACCAGGGAAGGAAAACCGAATCGACCCACAATGTGATGTTTATTTCAATGGATGTTTTCAGATGGGGATCTAAATGCCTGTAACTACTCAGTGTTCTCATACCAAGTCCATCTGATATGTGAATGATTTCTGATGAGAGGTATTAGTCTTGGAGACCCTGTGAATGGTTGTCGTTTCGGACAGCGGTAACTGGAGGACTGATAGCTATCTTAACCGTTTACACCACGACTCCCCTGGCCAAGGTAAAGTTGGAGCAAAACTCAGCCGTGAACGTAATGAACGTCGCTTCTCTGAACATAGGTGTATGTATCGCATTCAGCTCAACTGAGTTTCGTTTATAGTAACATTCTTGAGAGTGAATACAGCACAAAACCTCCCCGATATTGAGTGAACTGGTCTGTAATGCAAATAGTTTTCACTCGGTGTTTTGGTTACAAATTACGTTAGCATCTTGCTAACTTGAACTAATTCCCGCACAAGTTCACCAGTAGGGTCATATGCAATGTTGGATTGGTCGCACTGTAGAAACCCAGTTTATCTCTTATGGTACGGTTTTCAATGCCCGTCGTTCTGATTATTAGCGTGTCTTCAACATTCATGTAAACGCTTAGTTCCCAAACCCGCTTTACCGTTCGCCTCTGGCAATAAAAGTACACAGCTGTTCTCTGATTAACAGATGAGTAGGATTCTTTACTCCATATTCGTTAAACGCACCATTCCAGTCAGCAATCCATCTTGAGACAACCATGTTCCAAAAAAAACTGATTCATAAATCTCTGTGTGATTCTAGACTCAAATTTTAAGTTATTATTTGCAACGTCGAATGTCGTCCTTCTAGCCGATAACGTTGGTTAACACGTGTCCTTCGTGCACCCTACAGGCCTCCACTGTAAAAGAAACGAATGAAGCAAAGATGGCAGAAGGGCGTCTCCGCACAGAGGTGGAAAGCCAGCGAATGCAGCTGAAGGCTGCTTTGTGTGAAAAACGTGCCCTTACCGAACAACTGCATCAATGTCGACGGGCCTATGATGAAATTGTACAGGCACAGCATCCTGAGAAGGCCTTAAAAAACCATAAACATCCGGAACATGATATCGTTGCGATGGAGAAACTCGAAGTAGGTTTTCCATAGAGTTAATCCTGTACAGAATTGAGCGTGTGTTCTTGCAACCTAGAGTATATCGGGGGCACACGGCAGAACTGGGATCCATATGGTCTCGGATAGGTTTATTAGCGTACCCGTGCAGCATAGTGCTAGGTGGACGCCGTAGATTCGTCGTAACCGACATGTCCTATTTTGTAGAAAACGTAAAACAGCAAAACACCCGTCTAGTTTGACGCGGGTAGCATTTCCATCTGCCGCTGTAGACGTAACTGGAGTTAGATTTGATTTTACTTTTGCTAGGAGATCTGTGGTAACTCATTCTATGATAAATTCAACAGGAGCGCTACAACATCCGTCAAAACGAAAGTACCCAAACAAGACGTCCTATGTAAGTGGACGTCCTGTGGAGAGGTTATCCACGTTAACTTTCGAAGATTGATACAAAGCGCATCGGTTACTACAGAGAATTACAAGGGGTTTGTGCTTGATTTACATACATATATATGCATATATATGCATGCGCATACCAAAGCGTACTAGGGAAACTTTGAAAATTTCTAGCTTTTGACACAATAACTCAGAGTTTATCTGGATCATGTGAAAGTTGAGACAATTATTGAAACTACTGCCAAAACGAATTACACGCGGATTTTCAGTGAACCTTGTTTGCCACCCGGATAGTGGTCACACTCGGTGAAGCGGTTTATAGCATTATAAAGATGCTTTCTCTTCATAGGTTATCACATGCTAGATTGAGACTGGCGTGATGGGTCTTCTGACGCAAATAGCCTCTTTGGAGAGGTTATTCAAATAATTCACGAAGATCAAACAACTTCTGTGCGGGAGTCGATGTCTGAACCTTTGAGCCGGAGATAACTTAGCTTGCCGTTAAATATGGTTGAGCATTCTACACGAGATTTGTTTCTTCTCTGAGTGCATCAATTTGTCAAAATGATGACGGGCTTCTGACCCGTCTGCGTTGCGGTTGAAGCCGATTATCTGGTTTTATCTGGTAAAATATCCGATATCTCCCAGTGGATTTTCTTGAAGGAACACTACTCATAAGATAGTTGGAAGGCAGTTGACAGTCTTCGACTGGCTCAGTCATTGCTTGGGCTCACTTCGTGTTCTACGTGAACTCAAATTATACGAATGTTTTCGAACTACACTTGCATAATATTTTAATTTTAACGAACGATTCAGTTGAACCCTAACCGAACCTCTCGTTTATGATATGCTGTACGAGGGCCGCCATTGCCTACTAATGATTGACACAGATGCGATACGCTACTGGTTCACAGGTATTCAGGGACACCACTCTATATGTGCTAGTTACTCTTCTGGTGTCCCCAGTTAGCGTAATCCACTTGATGATGTACCCTTCTTGATTCAGTAAAAGGATGGCATTAAATACTTGATAGTCACACCGTAACAGAATGATTCCGTTGTTGTGTGGGCTACAATTTCCGTTCGGCAACTGGGCGGTCGCAGATTCAGTTGCTGTCCACTGCCTTGCTCCCTTCGTTTAATCTATATGCTACACGTGGTAGAGTCACATGTCCGCCAAAGAGGTGTTTGGTATTTGCATTAATGTCGCGTTCCTTCCTGACATTTTAGAAATACAAGTTTCTCGGAAATCCTACAGTAGTTATTGCTGAAAAAAAACTGTTTACCGGATAGGTTAATGCGGCTGGAAGTAACCCTAGCCCTACAGCAACCATTAATCTATGACAATGACTCAAACTGCGCGGTGAATCCGAAACCCGAATTTGTGTTACGGAATTGACAACGAACAGTAGTTTATATCAGACTAGTTTGCTTTTGTAGAATGTGCCTCGTTTGTGTTGGCAAAAGGAGACGTGACCTTAATCACATGTACGCCCAGTGGTTTGTCGCATCAGTACATGGTTGATTTTGCGAACAAATTGAACTGTGGTTCGTACACGCAGACAGTTTGCCATAAAATTCGCAAGTCCAGTTCGAACTGTGACAAAATACTGACTAGACATTCGATTGGAAACTACCATTCGTTCGGTTTATGAGCAGGAATGTGAAACCGTTTACTGGTGTGATCACCATTCATTCACGACAAAACAAGGACGTATCATTTGGAACATCAACCACTCATAAAGTTGACCACCGAGTTGTTTTGGACATTCTTAAAAAATATGGCTCGTAATTTACACTTTCATTTCATTTTACTTCCGGTTGGTGTAGCAAGTTGAGTGATAATAGCATGGGGGAAGCGATTCTCCCAACGAGGGGTGGGTGGGAGCAGATGTGGAGAGGCGGCTTGGAATACACCTCTTTCGGTGTGGGTTTTTTTTCCACAGTCTGGTGGTGAGCAAAACTATAGTGAATGTACCTAACAAGTAAACCGTTTTGTTTTTCTTCGTAGCAAAATCAACTCAAGTGTTTGCTCCTGGCACTGACAACAGATCTGTCTGCACTCGCTTGCTACGCTTTACGAGAGATTCGAACACGCATCGGCCCCCACTCTGGAACGCATGAACCGCTGACATCATCCCGTCCTTTGTCAGGTAATCCGAGCTAAGCCCAACTGCAATAACTGTAGGCTTGTGACTTCCAAGTACATTTATCCTACTACCCTCCCCATAATGATTCCCTCTACAACGCTACCGTACCGCTGTGTACGCTATCTTCAATTGTTGGACTGTTTGATTATCCATTAGTCAGCTTTCGGATAGGGCCTAGTTCGCTCGGAATTTCCAGGGTAGTAACAGGGAAGCAGTACGGCACAGCCGAGTTTCATGTAGTTATGATGTGGAATTTTCCTATCAACCTTTAGACACATCCAGCCTTCCTAGTGCACGAAGTCTGGCCCAAGCAAAATCCAAAGCCGCGGAAATTCTGGGTCTTTCACTGGATGAGTTGGATCAGCTTACCTCAACAATACCGACTTTGGAGCATACAGTGACTTTTACTGGTAACCATATCTGTCCCGAAGCAAATGCTGCGCACTTAATCGAAGTTGCTTCCTCATGGCCAAGTCTATGTGCCAATCTATTAAATCAAGTGAGTTTCTGTCTAGTTTGTTGTTCACACTGCTGGTTATTCGCGGGAGTTGGTGACCACTACTTTAGAGAAAGTAACTGTCGTATTTTTGAATGTCCTGTGTTTAATCTAGGCTATCCGGTTATCCCCACTATCTGGGTTACCATTTTGTTCACTCCACAGCGCTTCTGCTTACGACAAAATCATTGGTGTGGTAATTTCTACATTGGGTTTTTTATGTGGGTTTCATACAGATACAGTCCCAAAGATAAGTAAGCCTTATACACTACTCATAAGGTTGCTGAAAATTCTTCGACAACCCACGACCGGTTTCGCCCTTCTTGGGACTCATCAGGTGGGCGCATCCCTTAGTTTCCGTCAATCTTATGTTCTACTTGAACCCAAATTGCACAAAATTGGCGAAACATACTCATTTGCGAACAAATTTGGAAACATCATAAACGAGAGATTCAGCTGGCTTCCAGGTGAGCCTCTCGCAAAATCAAATTTGTTTGCCAATAAGTTTATTTCTCTTACAGGTAATCCTTGTTTGTGTGATCAGGAGTTTTCAGGGTCTCTTTTGTCCTACAAGTTTGGAAGAGGGTTGATAAACCGTTTGACAAATCGGGTTGTTTTCAATGTTAACGTTGCGTTCAGTAAGCAAAACTTGAAGAACATGATTTTGGGTGTTTTGCGCACACAAGAAAGCGCCAGACTTCGGTTCAGTGAAGTGTTCAACTTCCCTTTTCTCCACAACTCATTTAGAGCGTTTGCTGAAGCCACATCGTTTTGACTTGGAAGTGATTTCTGAGAGTTTTTGCATCAAACAAACACCTGTATCATAGCAAAGCCTTTCACTCGCGGATTCACTGGCTCACCAAGTTCAAACACTGGGGTTGTATTCGGCAACTGGTACCAACCAACAGATTCCGGGTTTCGAATTGATGCTCAATATGCCATCGGCCTAGGGCCGCCACCCACTACCGCCGAGGTTCTACTATTAATACTTCAACACAAGAACGGTTTCTACAAGGAAGCGCCTAGGTTGTAGAACACATTTCAATACCGTAACACGGATATTTCCCCTTCAGAATTATTTTTTACTCAGGTATATAGTCACTGTTGCATCGTTTACCGTGTTCTGATTGATCGCCGTGCTTCTCTCTGGATCCTACGGCTTACCGAAAAATCAGTCTGTATAGTTTTTCTTCCAACCTATTTGACAATTGTACAGTTGTATTACGAGGACAGATCGTGAGGGAGCCAAGGGGTTAACCCATGAAAAGTTTCCTTCACTACCCCATTTTGCTTTGGCGGCACTGCCTCTGGCGGAAAACTGCCTATGCATATTTGTCGGAAGGACCGATTGCCCACAACCAATAGGATAATCTCTCCTTTAATCTGGGGATCTTTACAGTAACTGCCCTTCCGTACTCTGACTCCGATATTTATTGTGAACCATCGTATTTGTCACTTGGTTTGGGCTGGCCCAACTGGGGTTCTGGACAAAGGCATAAGAGCATTGCTTTCGAAAGCCAGATGTGAGTTCTTTTACAAGGATTGGTTGTACATTACTAAAATGAAAGTAGACTACCGTCGAAATTCTTTTGTTTAATTGTGGAAAATGTCATCTGTTGCAATTTGCAAATTTATCCACTGGATTCCCTGGTTAATTTTCCTCGAAGCGTTCTCATCCATTTTACACCGAAGGCAATTATCTTTATTCGCCTGCCGATCGTAATACAGTGTATGTGTTTGTCCATGAATACTACTCATTTCCCGTTTTTCAGAGCGAAATTCCAATGGAGTACCTTCAGCAAGTTTACCAGGGTATAATGAACGCATTCGATTCGGTGGTTCGTTTAATTTTACAATCGAAATCCTGAGTCCCCTGCGGAAATGCCATTGATTTCTGTGCAATTCACTCCACTCGTGCCCGTGAATGACAAAATATACCCTTTTTCGATACCAGTGAATTTACTCTTTCAAGAAGAATATGGTGAAGGTCTTCCGAAGGTCGACTTAAGCTGCACACCGCTGTCTCGCTATGCGACTCCCCCGCTGGACCCTTTCGTCAGTGACTAGGCTATTGGAAATGAAATATGCTGCTAGGCCCCCCACCCTTGCCAAGTATAATAACCCACCACAATCGTTTCTAACCGAGTTACCATCTAGCCTAGTTGAAACAGATACGGAATGACGTTTGGCTACTGTCATAACAGAAGTCCAAGTAAGGAGAAATGCACGTGATATTTGTCCGTCTGTGTGTGCTTAAAACAGCTTGCTTGTGACAAACCCCCGTAGAGCGGAGCTTATTTATTGTTTGTACTTTGTGTATACAAGAGTTAGTGAACCACATATAGTTCACATCACTGAATTCTCCGATGTCTCTCTCTAGCCTCTCTAATATATTAGTCTACAAAGGGGTACAGTTCCAAAGGAATTCACACCAGAATTTACACAAAAGACCAGATGGTGCCTTACTCAGCCTCCGTGCCTCCTGTAGAAGGGTTACATTATTCTCCCAAGAAATTGAACACCCTAAATGAACAAGATTTTTGGACTGGCAGTGTTTTGGAATACAGGTAGCTCGTGTGCGCTGCTTGGTTGTTGGTCTGTTCGCCGACCGTGGCAGTTGGATTGCAAACGTTTCATCACCGATCGATGTGGCCTCCTCACTGCGGGGTTGAGTGGGTGGGTGGACTGCCCTGCAAATACTGCAAATACTAGGATAAGGTTAGTTTTACTCCTAAGTGTGGCTGTCGATGAGAGAGTCTGTCATCTCTCACAGGAAGTGATCTTTATCTTTAAAACGGTTAATTTTGGGGGTACAATACTTTTTTCGACGGAATCCGCGTATTACTCCGCTTCCCCGAAATTCCCATTCGTATGCTGAGTAAAATCCCTGCCGGATGCAATGCAAATGTTTGGGTAAGGAATTCACTAGCTTTTGCCTATTTGGTAGAAATGCGATGACGCCTATAGGTGTGTTTTCAGTTTAGCTCATACGGTCAAATACGTTTTTATATGTCCGATAACCGTAGCTGCTCGTTGTCCTATTGATATATTGATTGTCTTGACCATTCTCCCCGTTTCTTTGATGGGTTATATTCATTTATTACACAGAGTCGCATTAGTTCCGGTAGTCTGTGTTATCTTTCACACGGTAATCGTCGGTCGCATACCATCCGCATCGGCTTTGATCTTTTGTCTACACTGATATTTTAGGTAATCCAGTGTGAAACAGTTTTAGGCTTGTCGGCGCTTTCTTGTGAGCGCTTAATACAAAAAACATTAATACCACCGAGGTACAAGCTTCAGGCACCACAGTTTATACTCGCTTGCGGTGAAAATTTCATTTATCTGCGAATTTTTCAGTTAATTGTCCACTGATATTGTCTCTTAAATGCCACAGTTGCGCGGCTGTTCTCTCTGATTTGGCAATTTCAGCAGTGGGATGGTAACTCCCACGTTCGCAACCAATGTGGTGTCATTAAAGTTCTATTTTCATCCAAACAAAGTGGTGGAGAAACCTATCTGTCTTTGAATTGGAAAAGGAGTAATCATTTTTGCATAAAGATTGATATGTGATATCGGGACATCGCTAAGAAGATACCTCATTCATTGAAAAACTTCCCGTGTTGCGAGAAAAACACGCTGAAGTTAAGAAACTCTGGCTCACTTATCTGCTGGTAATCAAAATTGTAAATCTGCTATCAGTGTTGACGTTTTCTATTTGTCAGGCACCAGTCGGTCATCATCGTTAGGGAACGATTGATGGGGTTTGAGCGCAGTTTCGGACTTGGTAAAAGTTAACAGATGATGAAAGTGTCAACACAAACTCAATATCAGTTAGACACTCAGTTTTGATGTGAACAGAATGAGCAAAAATGTTTCCTTTGATGAAAGCGAAATCCTTCCGTCATATTATTGTCGTGCTCATATTCATGTTCTTCAAGTGTTCCCCGGTATTGCCAGAATGGACTACGTCAGCAATTTGTACTCAAAGAAAATAGAATTCCAAAAATTCTACAAGTGTAGAACTTTTTTATATCACATTCGGTAAAACTGTGTTGTGGGAATTTCTCGTTCTGTGGGGTTGGAAGAAGTCTTAAAATTAAACAACTTACCCCCAACAACTAAATATGTAGATTTTTGAACATCAAAAATGTGAACACTTCTCGTCTGTTTCACTTTTAACTATATACTCTTGCGCGTTTGAGTAATGTATAGAACTTTTTTTATCAACCGTATGCTTGATTGTGCATTCTGGGCCCATACTTGCAGCCGCTAGGGGAAAATTCTCATTCCAGTCCGTGATTCAGTGTGAGCAAACAACTGTTTTTACGCGCAAATCACCGTCATCAATCATCAGTGTTGACACTGATGCTCCATTGCCGTAAAAAACGCCCTGCTCTATGCAGCAAGGCGACGTGGCTGATGGCAACACGCGACGGCCGATGTAGCATGAGAGTATTGTTACCTGTAAATGTCATGGTCATACGAGGGCTGGGATACTGTCAGAGCGCCCACATCTAGACAAGAGAACGGTTAGGGTCCTCAACTAAAGCGTTCGGCTCAAAAGCCTAACCGCAAGGCAGCGGTGTTGGGCCGGAAATGCATGTATATTAACATTTTTTTACGGAACACGTCGCCACACATGTTTCAACCCCTAACCTGGAGGCCCAGGAGACTGTTCGTGAGACCTTAGCCAATTGACCAACCTGGTATGACAGACTCTGTGAGTGCCACCCGGGCACCCCCCAGTATAGCCCAGCGGGTCGTCGAGGTACACAAACCGCCACACCACGATAAGGTCCAGTCTCTTCGTGACAGCTCAAATCATCACGGTTTACAAATTAAAGTTAGACTTACGTCTTCTTATGAGACGTCGGTTTCTGCTGCATGTGGGCCACTGATTATTTCATCTGGTAAGTTTGTGGTCAAGGTCAAGTTGGAACTTGGTGAGGAGAGTCGCTCTCATGAGCATTTCAGTTTTTTTTTCGCAATTTTTACTATGGATTGAGGTCGAACCACGGTAGGCCGACAAAATTAAATAGATTGAAAAAGCTGTACTCACCCGCGCGCATAGAACATGCCGTACGGTTGTGTTCTAGGCACAACAGTGCTGGAATATCCATCAGAACTGTCCATCTCTAAGCGAATCATTATCCTTGCAGACTGAGGAGATAATCAAGGTATCTTCACTATTTCGAAAAACCCTTCGCTCGCACACTTCAGCCAAGCAACTCTTGAGAAATTTGCATTCCAGATTGAAAGAACTGTTTGGCGACAAAATCGATAAAGAGATTATTTGCAGCGTTTTCTCTGTAAGTCAGTCTAATTCCCAATGTTAGAAGTGATCTTCAGGGAGCTTCGGCATCAACTGAAACTTGGTAGTTCTTCTCACAGGTTGGAGTTTTTCTAACTGTATATTTTGTACACACGAAAACAACCAGTGAGCGGAAACATGGGTTATTGAAAGATGTCACTCTGTCATTATCAGTTCTTTGCTCACGTAAAAGGTTACTTTGATAGTGTGAGAAGATTTTTGAATGTATAAAGTAAATGTTGTCCTTCAAATCAAGTCAATCTATGCTGAGATGCTGAGGAGCAGTGTACAGATGCTTCATCCTTATTGGGAATCATCGTCAATGTGTATTACGCGAAACACCAGAGATTCTCAAACATGCAGCTTGGACACAGCCGCTTCGCCACGAGCGGCTGATAAGCATTGAAATTTGCTCGCACTCGAACCGCTCATGTTTGATTTGTTAAATGTTGAGACTACTAGCCGGGTGTTCCCTAGTTCGAGAATTCTTGAAATTCGGTGAGATGCGCATTCGCAGAGAGAAGGAAACGGCTGTATACAGCCTCGCGGCTTTTCGGCATAGGTTGAGTCAAATTGTAGGGCGAAATTTCCACCAAGGAAGTTCGGTCATAGGTTTTACGTCTTGTGAATACTGCGGGTGGTTCCTGTTGTTAGCACCTGCCACTTGTTGGTTGTGACCGCAATTTGTCGCTGGTAGTGACTACTCAAATTTCGAATAGACAGGCTAACCATGGTTCCGCATGGTCGTGATATATCACGTTTGGACAGAAAAATCGTGAAATCCGGGCAATTTGTGGCAATGTTCGCTGGCATTGTAGCTTCTAAACAGCTGATGGACGACTGGCTGCTCAGGATTATCCGATTCGTCTGTCTTGGGGTTATTACTGAATCGCCGCTGACGGTGATCACGTGTGGGTACATTGTGTAGACAGACACGGCTGATTCGTCTATGAAATCGGTATTGAAAAACCTGTCCCAATTATGATCAGCAGAAGTACGCAAAGGTCATTTGATCTCAAAAGTTTGCACGAGTTTACTAGAACAACAACATATCAGTTGCTGAACACTAGGGCCAAGAATAGTGGATCACAAATTGGGCGGTAAGACATTTAACAAGAATACGTTTTGTGTATTCGTAATGCACTACTCATAAGGTTGCCGAAAAGTCTTCGACAGCCCACAACCGATTTGTGATCCAGTTGAACTTTTTAAACCAGGTGGATAATGGTGCTGAGTTATTTTCCATCCCTAATAGGTCTGAGATGAACTGACATGTTAAAAATTGTTGATAGATTTGTAGAGGTTTTCATTTGTATTCACTTTTGTTTGACCTGTCACGCAAAAGGATGGGACACCGCGGGATATGTTGTTCTCTCACACAAAGTCGCCATGTCGCATGTCACTGAATCTCTCGTGATACAAGCCAGATTCGCTGGAACTAACTCTCCATCTGTTTTTGTGCTCGATTGTTAATTTTCTGACTAGTCGAATTTCCGATATAGTTCCCTAACCATCGGTTGCTCCCTTTAACCTCATAGAGATACATCGTACCAAAAAATCGCAGATTTTTGCAAAGTACAAACCTGGATAGTCACGCTGCAACGCTTTTGTAAAGAGTATTCCTTTTCGATCCCGTTCCCCGCGTAGTTCATTCGAACAAATCTAATTAGTCACTAGCAGTATTGCAAAAATCCTCCGCGTACATATATAAATATTGCTGAACACCGCGAAGAAATTTTGGGAGAAACCGCCAGTGTATCACATTTTGACACCAGTGACAATTTTGGCAAGTATTCCCCTAGGTAGATATACTATTTAGGCTTTCTTAATGTAACACCTTCATTTGCCTCTTTTGCCCATTTGGCCGTTACGATTGCTCTAGAATTTCCGAGCTGTTGAGAAACTTACTCAGATGAAGATTTCATCGTTCAAAGTAGTTAAGGTCGTCCATCATTCTATATTGTAATTTCACATATAAGTTTAGGCATTGCCGTTAACGTACATTGCAAAATATGATAGTATCTGAGATAGCTCATCAATGTAAGTTTTTTTCGCTAGCAAGGCTCGTCGGGAAACCCAAGGTAGATATGATTTTTGATCAGAAATTACACACTGATGACTACAACAGTACGCATCCTGCGACCGGTTTGCGCAAGCTGGAGGACTTCACTAAAGGACTCACTTAAAAATTAACTTGGCGTTAATGAAAAACAGAACTGAAATTTAGCTGATTCTCACGTTTCTGACATCACTGGACAACGTATGTTGCACTGCCTCCAACCCCCGGATATCCTAGTATCAAAATTGATTTATTCCTATTCATGGTGTTGATCGAAGTTATTCGACAGCCCACTAACGTTTCCTTTCTCCTTGTGGCCCATCAATTAGGCTCCGTTCTCCAGTTTCTAATAATCTCAATTTTTATATGAACTCAGAATTTGATTGAGGGAATTGTGCACTTATTTGTTAACGTGCGACTCAACTGAATCTCGGCTAGATCTTTTGTTTAAAAAATCTTGGTTACGTCCGAAAAGGGTTGCAGATTTTTCACCAACCTTGTGGTTAGCATTGTGTCATGAATAAAACTTCAATTTCCGGAATGTTGCTCCAAATGAAATTCGAGGCGGAACTTGTACACCAAACTCGGAAGATTTCGCAAACTTGCTCAGGTGTAGTTTAGCCTACGAGTTGGAACTAAGATTGATGTAAGATCGGGGACTGCGCTTACGTGACGAGCCCCAAGATGGACAAGATAGGCATTGGGCTGTCGGTGTGTTTCCCTCAGCTCCATAATTTGCACTGTCAACTGTTAACCACTGACACCTTGATTACCAGCTGACGGCTACTGATCCTGAGGGCCTGACAATTACCGAGGCGTCGATGCCTCGAGCTTAACCAGCTAATATAGTAATCGGATTCCAAAAGGCTTATTCAAAGAAGGTCTTTTATCCTCTTCATGGCTTGTGAATAAGGTTTAGAGGGATTAATCGCCCTTTCAGCTGATGCAGTACTGCCCATCGTCAAAAGGCTTGCGGTCAAAGGGGGGTAGCAAGGAATGGCCAATATTCGAAGCTCAAGCCCCCACTTTAAAAGTGCATCCTATGGGACGCGGAGATGAGATTTGATTTTGGGTTTCATCACAGGGTCAGCGAAACAAACGGTTTACGTGCTCGTTTACACTGATGCAATGGCAAAATCTTCAGGCCTGTTGCCGTCTGTTCTTCCCTCTTTGTCCAAATACCATGTGGGAAACTCCAGAATTTCCTTCTGACGTGTTTCTGAGTCTTATTTTTTCTGGAGCATCCAAAGGGCAAACTTTCCGACCGAAATGGCTAATGAGTAATCACAGCAACAACAACAAAAGTCTCCTATATCTTTCTTGTCATCATGGCGTCGGGTCAGAGGCCTCTCCCCTCCGTATCCGTTTAACAAATCACTGGGAGAAACAATCTTAAATCGGGCTTAATTCGTGACATATTTGAGTCGCAATCCGCACATCTGGACTGACGAAGCCCTTCCGCATTGAAAAAAAAAACATTTCACAAATGCTTATTGAGTAATTCATAATCTCATTTCACATGATGGAGAAAATATCATGCTGATTTGTCATAAAATTACGATAAAAACGGTGCTTGCCGTATTTTATGACTTTCAGAGAGCAAGTTCTGTGCGATATCGGATCGCCGGAGGAATCGGCCTGGATTTCGTCTTTGCATCGGTGATAAAATGTCGTAAAATAAGAGACGGTTTTGATTGATATGAAAAGCGATATCCTGCTAAGCTGGAATGAGCGCTCAGACAGAGCGATGAATCCATTATTATTTCTATTTTTTATTCAGGACAACGGGACATTTTGGTTGAAAAATATCAACTAGATTTTCAAATATCAAGTCGACTTGATTGGCCATTCCGAAGAAATCGGTAAAAGAAATGCCCAGAAGGTTTCTTTAATATATCCTCTGGGTCTGAGTGGGTTTCTCGAAACGTCTCTCCGTAAAGCTTTGAAAATGTGTTTAAAAGCGGGAGGACACCAGCAGGGAACAAATCGATGGTTAATGTTTACTGAGGACGAATAGAGACAGCGTTCGCAAACAGAGCATAAAGTCCTTCGTAGAGAGTTTTGATTATCTCCCGTTTTTAAAGGTTACTTGCCAGTTTTCACAGCCGTGTCATTCAAACCAAAAAGAGACAGTTACGTGGATATGACAGTTCCCATACTTCTTGTTAAATAAATGAAACGCGTAGATGTAAGTGTAAGATTCCGAAATACATTTGTTCATTGATTAGCTGTTGACAGTTGTTGGCCGATAACCTGTCATTGTACCAGTCCCATCCGGATATCTGTATTCACTCACGTTTATGAAGAAATTTTCCACGCGGTCAAACATCATTTGTCTATCTTGGCGCTCTCGTGACCCGACGACCCGGCGAAGCGGTGAATCGCTAGACTTACCGTAAACCAATTTAGGTGCGACAACATCTTAAATTTTTACATATCTGTCCACTACAATAATAGTAATTACAACCGTACTTCAGTGTAGAGAGCCACATAGTAGCTACCTGACACTGGGTTACGGTTCCTGATGAAAAATCTGGAGAAGAATACCTGCTGGGAGCGGTGTGCTTCGCATTGTATTAGACCGACATTTACGCCGTGGAGAAAATAACAACAGACAAGAGATGTATACTCCTCCAGGAGAAGCGTCGCAAACATAATTTAAGAAAATAGCAATCGTTACACTCAGGCAAAATCATCGTATTGCAAAAATAGGAATTCAAATCGAAATACGCGATGAGCGTTAGTCAGGAATCCTTTAAAAAACAGCTCTTGCTCTTCCACCCACATCGGGCGTAAGGTCTACGGAGAAATAATCCTAAAAAGGCTGCGTCAAACAACACGCGTCAGCATAGATTCCAGACATAGTGAGGCAATTCCTTCCAGAATATTTTGGCCTTCATCTGGATTGCATTTTTCATTAGTGCCACCAGATAGACTTTGCTGAACCGTGTGGTGTTTCTTGTTCGTTAGTTTTTCTGCAACCTACAGCTGTCTGTGTACTCTGCCAAAATGATCTGTAAATTGTCCTGCTTCACAGGATGCATTCAGTATCGTAATAGTGAATCGTGAGTTTACTGTACCCTTTTGCAAGTCTGTTTATTCGTTACGTGCGTGACACATTCTATGAATGAAAAAATGGACAAGATGCATTATCGTTTGAAGGAAAACAGGCGCCGAGTTGCATTTGTCAGGGCCGATCAAATTTCGACTTATTACTCGTTTAGTGTTTATTCTTGCAACGATGGTACAACTATCTGACTGTTAACGAGTCATCCGGCCATCAAAGAAGTCAACCGACGGGTCACCTTTACTTGCTCTGCGCTTTTTAGCGTCGGTCGCCAAGTTTGACAGGATACGGGTATTCGTATGCTATATAACTCAAGAATTATCTTTGATGTACCGACTTAAAGTTGTTGAAACTCCACAAGTTTAGCATTGAAAGCAACAACAATATGTCGTTATATCTCATGTAGGGGCTTACCTCAAATTGTGAAGACAAGCCGGGCTTAGATTTTGGAAATCTCATCAGCCACAATTTCCCACACTTATTGCAATTCATCGGGCTACTCTATCCCTCCACCTTACTTATACGCAGTCACGTTCTTGTACACACGAATGGTGCGAAGTATCGAAAGCGTACGGTGCCTTTGCAATAATATCTAGCAACATTAATCATCCACTTTATTCTATAGTTGGCAGTGAACTAGATTAGCGTTTTCAACCAGACTTGTTTCATCCTTTCTCTCTGCGTCTGCGCGACACGTCCCAATCGCGTCTAAAACTTTATAGCAGAACTCAAACGCGGTGTTAGTTTAAGTTGACAAATTCGCTCCTCCAGCAAAAACTCATTATTTTCCAGGAATACTAATTGAATTTTGAACTGCCTGCCGCGACAAAACTGAATAGACATCACTGAACATCATCACGCACAAATTGTGCAACGTCGGTTTCGGAAACTCTTTAGTTTTATACTAATTGAAGCTTGCAAAAGCACAACTGCAAACCTATTTTTGGGGTTCACGGATTTACAGGAGGCGTAAGGTCGATGAAAAATTGATGACCGTGATGGAATCATATGACCATCCTGGTTTTAGACCTGGTAATGTTGATCGATGGACTGAAAATGACTGAGGTTACGTTTCTCCAAATTAAGGTTGATCGGGAACCACTAGCCAATTTTCTTTTCGAGAAATGTGTCCATTCTGTGTTGTTTCCAGTAACAGTCCGTTTTAACTTCAATATTTGAAATGAACCGTTTGCATTATTCAGTCACGTCTTATCAATTTTTACGAAATCCCTTATTCGGAATGTCGTAGTATGCTTGTGCTTTTCGTGTTCTGTAATTCTTCTACAATTTTGGGCTAAATGTAGTATGAAGCTCAACGGAAAATGGACAGTAAGTGCGTGGGCTCAATCACTTAAGTATGCTTGTCTCTACGGGCTTATTATGTGAAAGTGGGAAGACGGAACACGAGACCCTTTCGTGAAAGGTTTTATAACGCGTTCGCCAAAGTACGGTCTCACCTCAGAGGTTTCACTGAATGTATACCACTTCACATGGTTTGACTGAAAACATGATTTCAAACAAATTATT
The DNA here is from genome assembly GCA_003604175.2 of Clonorchis sinensis. Taxonomy (NCBI): domain Eukaryota; kingdom Metazoa; phylum Platyhelminthes; class Trematoda; order Opisthorchiida; family Opisthorchiidae; genus Clonorchis; species Clonorchis sinensis. The sequence goes on from CM030375.1 coordinate 26,475,255, forward strand.
CTTAAGGCAGCTGTGTCTTCAGCAATATGAGCACAAATAAAAAAATAAAAAACTTTGACGTATTGCCAAAATTCCCGACTGAATCTTCAGTATCAGGTAAATGACCAGTAAAATGCTTAACCTGATTATCAGTGTTACTCCATTCAAACTGATAAACACTTGATAAATCGGCAAACAGAAAAAACTAGGCAACGAAGTGAAACTTCGTTCACTAGGTGTATAGCCATCTAAAGGCCACGAACAGAAGTTGCTGAATTTACAGACTAGGTCTATTTTACGAATGACATTTGTCTGAGAAAACCTCAACGAGAATTTATCTGTGCGGCAAAGTAGGATAACGAAGGACCGCGCAAAATCGACAGCGTGATATGTCAAAAACAGCTTTTGTTCAATTGATGTCGTTGAGAATTTTTGGTGGTCAGGGAGAAGAAAACCATGTGCGCAACGTGGTTTGTACCCAGATTTAAAAGACGCCCTTTGGTCTGGATTTGGGTACCTATCAATTTTGCAAAACAAATATACACCCAATGCGGATCGCCGCCAGTGGAATTCTTCCTCGCGGTAGAGAGATGGTGATCCCCCTGTCCGACTGATTACCCCACATTTCTACCATGTGCATTATATTCAAAGTGGTTGAAAAGCGCATGACAATTCACAACAATGGGTGGTCTTCTTTTAAAGAAGGCTCCAAAGAGGGTAAAAGCTTTGGCCACTGGTAGCTATAATTTCTCTGTCTCCCGGAAAAATGTGATGTGCATACATTCTATTTTAGAGTTGTTTGCGATTCCTAGTGCATGCTAAATAGGGTCCGAAATGCGTACTTCAGTAAACAGCATTCGTTTGACGTTGCGCTTGTTCTTCAATGGATTGAACTTTAAAAACTTCTCGTAATATCCCTATCAGACATTTCACCGACCCATCTTCACTGCGCGTAAGCGGAATGCCTGGTAGTGTTTTGGCGTTGATGAACTCCACCCTTAAGTAAGTGATCGGTTGAAGTGAAACGTTCCAGAAAAAATCAGCTGCAAGCGCAAAGCAGACCAAAACATCAGCCACGTTACGTTTGTTATAGGATACTTGTTATACATGCTCCATTAAGTGGTTTTCTTTTGAGATTTTGAAGACTTTAATCAGAACCCTATCAGAAGGTTGAGGGTTGCCACACAGTCATTCTGTTTATATGCTGAGTTTAGATTTTCAATCCTCACCCGATCTGAATGAGAAAGTAATTTTTCAGCGTCAGTCGTCAGTTTGTGGTACTGAACAATCACCGGACCATTTTGTTTTGAGGTGAGTTTGCCATGGATAAAATTGTGCCGGACAGCACTGTATGTTTATTTTTCACTGAGGCCATAAGGTTCGATTGCAGCGCTACCGATTGACCTCAAGCATCAAAATTTCATCCCAATGTCTGTCCGTGCTTAGCATGTAGGTCATCATGCCGAGGATAAGTGCCTCTGCTGTTTATCTAGCGTGAGAAAGACAATGAATTCGGACCGGATTTAACACAAATGACACGGAATCTTCTTTCCCAAAGCACATGTTACTTTTTCCAGAGTTGAGGGGAATAAGTGGGGCAACATTAATGAGGTTGTTCGTAAACCAATTGAAATTGTCCATGCTATGGAACCGAGTTCCGGTCAATTGTGCTAACATGTTTTCACACAGATTTTGCGGCAGATATGCACCTCGGTCAGCGTAAAAACATTCACAGGGAAGAAAAATGCTTTCGGAGAGGACGGTGTAAATGATTGGGAAGATTGTGTATGTTCACACTTGAAAGTTTCACCGAAAAGCGTCTGACTTTAGGTCAGCCCAAAGGATTTTGAAAAGAATTGACTCAATGGACGGTGAGTTGAGATCGATAGCCTGCCAAATCGCACTAACCGTTACCGGTTAGTAGGCACCCGATGTAGAATTTGGAAGGTACATTTCTTGCCTTTGACATGAGCCGTTCCGACCGAGTGCGAAGTGACTGCACTTACGACCGTCACTCAGAGACACCGGATTGCGCTTACGTATCTTGTCAGGCAAAGGCCTTGTCGGACAATCAACATGTGATGTTCCACACATGCATACGAAAGCGCATACACTGTAGTTGGTGGTAGAGTCCGGTAGTTTGCCTTTCGTGTGCATCCTGATGGTAGACCGGAGTTCAAACGCAGAGAGTGGTCGGCCGACACATCAGCCGCCAAAGGCTCTAGAATCGTAGTAATCAACTCCTCAGTCGAGCTGTCTTTAAGTTGATCAATAATACGGAGACATTTCATGGCAGTGTGCTTTTGAGCCACCCGTTTTACAGGCTGCCTAGTTCTAAGTCTAGATCGCGCGGGATATCCGTTTTGCAAAAATACGTGCTTCGAATACGAGGCTCATAATGGATGCACTGGTGACACAAACTAAACAGAATCGATTTGAGGCGTTCTGCGCTTCTTTCTGGGGGCAAACATAGCTCGGAAACCTGATCAAAGTAGCCTTCAGTTCAACAAATATGTGTAATTAAATAAGACCATTCAATCCTCCGAACTAAACGTAGAATAACTGAGGGCGAAACTGGTTCAAACGCACCTTGAGAAAGCAGCACTTTGATACTTTGAAACATATGCAGACGATTGATCAAGTGTTGCGATCCAGAGCTATTAAGAAGTTCAGAATTGTCCTGATAGGTAAAACGGGCTACATTACCAAAATCGGGAGCGCATTGTCTGACAAACCCTAATTCAGGAAACTGGGAACCGAGGAGGGCAAGTAATGTGTCGTAGAAAAGCAGTGTCCAAAATACTCCAAGGAAGGAGGGAATCAAACAACACTTGTGCTAACAATCTTGGTCGAATTCGTGACATGTTTTGCTTTATAATTATTGGGGATCGAACATTTTACCAGGAGCAAGTAAGCCTGTTTTCGATGTCTCACATTCCCCGGTTGAGTTCGCAAATATCCTGTTTAAGTTGATGTAAGTTTGATGTGGTAAACATTTGACGGTACCTCCAATAATGAGCACTCGTAAGTATTCTTACTGGCTTTGTGGAGCTATTCGTTTACACTTTTCATAGCAGTGAAACTCAGCCCCCACATAATGAGAGGTATGGTATCGTCCACTCAGCACAAAGTCAGACTTTCTGAAAACTTCCATTGTGGCGTCAAATGACATTGGTGACGGTCTAGCAAACTAAATTGCGATAGTACCGCTGGTTACTAAGGGTTCATCCTAAGGAAGAAAATGGGAAAGTATGTGCGCTTTGTCTTGTTTGTAACCTTCAGTTTTTACCTGCCACTACACATTAGAAAGAAAATTTACCTGAAGAGTGAAGGATTTGCCTTACAAGTGACATTCCCGAAGCAGAAGGTGGAAATACTGCTTGATGAGGTCTTCAGTCATCAGCGCGCACTAATGCGTCTCCTCGTATGGTGACGTAACGTTTGCAATTCCATTGTCAAGCTCAGCGAACAGATCAACAGCCACCTGATCAACAATCAATAAACTCACCCCAGCTACCAGTGTTTCGACACATTACCAAGATAAGTTATAAACATAAGAATGCCACCTGACTGCTCAAGAGACGGTGGCGCTACAGACAAAACATGGAATATGGTTGTTGGTTTGTTCGGTGAGACAGCGGCAGACTTCCAGAATGTTCTGGTAGCTGTGTACGAGTTTTCAAATGCATCGTAAATTTGTTCGCTTACGACTTTTTGTTCGTCCATCGTGGATGCACTGCAGATGCTTCATTGACCTCTGTCACAACTGTTCATTAGTAGATTGCCTATAAGAGATTTTCAAGTACTTTGCAGTTAACGAAAAGCAACGGTGTGCAAATCGCTCATTTTCGCTGTTGATAAGCGCGTATCTGTTAGCCGGTATTTTACGGTTGGGTCTTGCATGATTGCGGGACAAACGGTCGCCACCATACCAAAAATGTGTTAATACGTCTCGTTTAATGGTCACGCCGATGAACAGCTTGTCAGTATCGTCCTTGTAGTTAGATTTATATGATAAATTTTCTGTAATTTAGGTAGTACCACCAAGTTCGATATCCGAGAACTTTCAAGGATGTTGAAAAATTCCCATTTTGTTCTAAAGCTACCTGCCGAGCATGGAAAATCAAGTCCATGCGAATTACTGCAAAGTTTGCGAGAAAAATAACGGCATCGTGATAGTAATTACAATAGGAATTACTTATAAGATTCATGACGTCACAAGAGAACAACACCAAGATAGTTCTGTTTCGTTTGCATCAACGTATGCGAGTGCATATAAAGTGACTTTCGTCAACTCTTGGGGAGTGAGAAATCCAACACCTGGTCCACTAACATGGTTTTTGTAAAATAATGCCCCTCTTATTGCGTAATACAGCTCACTTGAGAAGCGGGCCACATCATCAGGTAACACGTTAACCAAATTCTAGGAAGCTCGTTAGAGATGTCTTTTTGCCATTAGAGTGCAAGTAAAATATAAGTTCGCTCTTTTTCACGGGCCACTAGGTGACTGCGTTTTGCGACGCTTACACATGTGAACTCTCGAGAAAACCGACGGTTTCTAGGTTACACTACTTGAAATGAGATTTGGAGCAAATAATTTAGGCGAATTCCTGAGAAACGTCGGCCGGGTTAGCATTGTATTCATCTACCTCAGATACTAGAAATGTTCGTTACTGAGTTACGGTGGGACCAGCTGGTGGTCGAATTATTGTCCAAGAAGTCAAAAAGCTTAACTGTTAGCGTAATTTGGGCTGCGAACTGAGAAAGATCAGTGTAACGGGCAGAAACACGCAGCCAAAGGATATCTGGTTCAAAGTTTCAAGTGAAATAGTTGCTTTATCAATATTTGTGATTTTCCGAGAACAGGGAATGAAAAACGTCCATTGTTTCCCGGCTTTTTAGAATGGAGTCAATAAACCTCTAGCGTTAACTCAAACTATTTTCGACTGATTGCTAGGAACCCAACAAACGGCACGAGATGATCAAATCGTGCTGACGATTTTGGCGTTTATATAGAGGGTGTTTTAAGATAGTTCCGAAAGCATAAGTTTGCTAAAGCGTCTATTCCCAGATGAATTCAGTATTTTTCAGGAAGCTTGTTCGCCTGTCTCTCATATTATGAAGCTAATATCTTCCTCAGTTTTGAAGTCAAGGAAGAGGGACGACGTGCATAAAAGCACTTTTTGAGGTTCCCGTGAACCCAGTGAACTAATGTGCGTCTTCTTCTGACGTGCCAGAAAAAAATTTTCAACCCACTCTGTTCTCGTTTTCAGCCATGTGGGCAGTCCAATTTTAATGAGGACTCTGCATAATTTATCTCGAATCTGAAAAAAAAAACTAGAACAGAAGGAAACGGGACTACTAGAAGACGCATTTACTAGACGCAAAAACAAAGGAACACTGCCTGAAATCTATTCGACCTAAATAAAATTTCTCATACTCCTGATAAAACTGAGGGGTTGTCGGTGGCTATTAACCATTAGTTCAGAAAATTAATATAAATTACGTATTGTTGTTTTTATTCTGTGGGTTCCAGGTAGTTTTTAGTAGTATTAGTAGTAAACGTATTTTTTTAAATATATTCCTCGGGATTTGTATATTAAATTCCTTCGAACATATTAACGGTAAAATAGTTGATGGCATGTAAGGTTGATGTGAATGATGTACAGGGTGACTTCATTCTCAGTGTGTTTTTCCAAGGAATGATAAACCAGACTACCCGTCTGCGTTTTACTTTGCGTTTCCTGAAGTAGAAACCCTCCGTCACTATCAAGGACAGCCGACATCTACCTGTGGTGTACGATGATACTGCAGAGTGCTACTTTCTCATTTTTATCATATGACATTAAGATGAACACGGAGTTACTTTGTATTTTATTATACATTATAATATTATTATTATTATTACTATATAATATACCCGCAGCTGAAGTCGGACTCACCAATTACTTGTCGGGGTTATAATGAAGCAAATGTCGGATATCACCATGCACCTGCGAAAATGTTTGGTTTTCCATTACAAATCCACCTAAAATTCGTTTCGGCTTCCAGGATGTCGATTTTTGGTACCTGTAAATGAAAAAAAATGAGTGGACAATCAGGCCTCATTTGCATTTGCCGGACGGATGTAAACCAAATTTCTGCCGGCTAATAACCTTGATCCGAGTTCAGCGAAACTTTGGAAACAAAGGACCAAATGTATTGCTAAGCTGACCATTTTCTTAGACCATTATCAGATTATGCGCGCAAAAAATTAGCAAGTTGGAGATTCGGTCAGTGAAAAATGCACAGGGGTGCGAGTAGTGTGGGGTATAAATTACAACAGCTACAAACGTCAGATTTTAGTCGAATCAGGCATCGAAATAGAATCCAAGTCTTTGTCCTGCTTATTGTGTATATTATTAGGATATCAAGAACATTAAATTTCAGATGAGTGTTTAAACACTGAGAATAAATTTTGCAGACGGGAACAAAATCCAGAGGGGAGTAGAGTTTTGTCTCCTGCTGCATTGTCTCTCGCAGGAACACATGTTCTTTCCCATGTTAAGAAACAGAATCTTCCTTCCACTTATGAGTAAAACATTAAGGCCCTCGGTTAATGAAATTCAAAACTATATCTCTTTTCAGTTGGATGGCTTCAACAAAAACTCAAAGAAGTTATTAAAAAAACGGATGTTTGGTTGTGTAGTGGATACTTCTGTCACTGAAAATATCGTGCAGCTACAGTGACAGTATCGAGACAAGTGTTGTTTTCAGTGCCTCATTCCTGATGGCGCAAACTGTGAGGTGTACAACTTATGACTTGGCAGATGGGTGTAAAAATGAGTACAGAGAGTTCAGACGTTGTTGATGCAGTATGCCTTCCAGGATGGGGTCCCTGCGACCCAAGTTCTCCTGAACAGGTCCATTGTAAGAAATGGTGACGGGTCGATGTCACTGGCATTTGTGCTGTCAGTTTCCTCCCAGATTGTCCAATCGAGTGCTTGAAGGTCACGGCACGTAACAGTGCTTGCGAGACGCTAGCAAAAGTTTCCTTCCCCACCCACTTGTCTGTCTTCTTTCAACTTAATTCTTCAAATATATGTAGGTAAACGATGTAGTTGTACTACAATGAATCGTCAGTGACAACTCTGTTGTTGCCATCTTTGGTGATGAAGACGACGTTCGCTTTTCAGCTTACGAATCTGGTTCGTTCGTACTACTTAAAAGATACGCAAACAGTCCCAATCACTGAACTTTGCGGATGATGGTTTCATCGAAGTATATAATTAGGCGCTGTAAGAGATTGTTTGATAAGGCTCTTTGTAATGCTTGAGAGCGCAGCATAGCATTATCGCAAGCGATCAGCATACTCCCTTCGTTATTAGTTGTACTACTTGTAATGAGTGACCAGGTTCTTGCTACATGCCATATTCTAGATAATTCAGTCTTATTCCGCCAATATTCGGGCGTCAAATGTCCTGTTTCTTGTGAATTGGAACGTATGGTGGAGTCCAAGCTGTTTGTTTCTGAGCACGTGCGCCACAAAAGAAGAAAAAGTAGGAGGCATTTAACAGTCCCAGCCCACCAAGGCATTACGGTGGCACCGCAGTATCAGAAAATGTAATTCCGATGATGACAAAATCAGAGGCAGAATTCCTTCTAATGAGTGAACCGATGAGTGTTTAAAAGCAGATGAGTGATATGCAGCACATTTTACGACCCCAGTGAAAGTTCGCGAAAGCATGCTCATCACTTATCAGAGCTGCATCTTGCGATGTATACAAACTTGTGCCAGACCAAAATGCATCGTTCGCTGTGGACAGGGTCGGAAATAGTTCCTTTCGCTAAAGAAGTTTTTCACATGGGCACCGATCACGATCATGTCAGGATGTTTGAGTTCTTATGATATTTGGGATATAACAGCATAACTTCATCAACAGCCCACCACCGACGGCGCCATACTTCGGGTGCGTCAGGCAGGCACTGTTTCCGGCCCGATTTTTCCTCAATCTTATTGTTTCCTTTGTGTCTTTTTTTGTTGGGCTATCTAGAGAGAACTAGTTGCGTGTGGAATTCACTCAGTGTGTGTTCATTACCAATAAAATAGTAGTGACCACTGTCGTGGTCACACATGAAATGATGATTGATGCGGAACGGTGGGAGAATATTTTACAAGGCGGACCTCGCATTTTAAGTTTTCACCTTAGGGGAAAACTGTATTTTTTTAAGGATTGAATTGAATTAAACAATGGGGACTCGACTGTCAAAAAACTTATCAGCAAACTTGTCCTTTAACGGACATCTCTCTCACTGACTGCATAATCGAACTTGAACGAAATGCGCGAAATAAGAGACAGTTTGCCACGAAAACATTCCGTACTTGACGCTAGAAGCCGTAAATTCCAGATAATCCTTATCCAGTGTATCTTAACCCTAGGACTCGCAAGCATCACAAACCTACTGCGAGGGCACAGTTCAGTTTGTTGAACTTGTAAACGAATTCAAGCCCACTAAAAGCGTGTTGTTACTAGGACATCGTGTGTGTACGTGTGACAACGCATTTGAAATTAGAGTGCAATTGCGAACGTCCGTCATGTTGCAAGCATACCCAAACTCAGTGTGGGGACATTTAGAAAAAACAAGCAATACAGTGCGGAGAAGCTGTCTGGCTAAACTGACACAACAGCATGTAAAACAGTCACGGTAAATCGAACAATCAGCAGACAGACGTAAACATGACATTGATCAGTCGTAAGGATACAATAACTGATAGAAAAAGAGGTTGGGGCAAGGCTTAACTAGTTTTTATCAACACAGTTTAACAAACTACAGGACTGTTCGATTTCCATTTGTCATGATAGGTAATTTCATGTATAGACGACTTTGTAGTTCTGATAAGTCGCTGACTAGGGTGTGTACCTCTGCTAGATTGTCGCGCTCTCAACTATGAACAGCTTAAACGGTTCGTCTAATAGTTTTTTGAAGAGGATCTTAAATAAGGAAATTTGTGCTTTCATCTTTTGTATAAGCGTTCTTGTTTATATTAGTCACGTTTGGCAGCGACAAGCAAAGGGCGAAGCACACTTTTTGGCGAAAATATTACCATGGAAACCTTGTTGGCAAGTCTCAATTGCTAGCATTCCTTAAATAGAACACGTCAGTAATGGAGCAAATAAGCTTCCAACTTTTACACCCGACTAGTGATTTTAAGGATATTATGACGATCAAACAGCGCTTAAAATGCAAAACTTGATGTGTAGTCTGCAAACTGATCACTATTTGGGAACCGAGGCTCTACCAATAGCTGCTGTGCCAGCACAATAGACTGATTATTGTCACTACGGTACTTCCAAGCGACACGGAAATAACATGTGGTAGACCAGTGGACTAGAGTGGAGAGTTCATGACGGAGCTGACAGAGGATTGATAAGTGCTCCCTTGCTGTGGTTGCACCCGTAGCGTTTGTCGTCGGAAGCAATGGATTTTGTGGTGCTAGTCACGTTTTGCTGTGAGATTACCTAACACCAATCGTTCCGTTGTTGCCACGGCTGCCAGGGTTGGATTACCCTTGCTGACTAGACTTATAAAAAACTGATCGGTCTGTTGCGGTCGTGACTGATCAGTCATCGGACTAGTAGGATGGTTGATACTTCCGTATTGAAAGTCCTCGTGGAGGACAGATGATGTTCAGTCTGTTTTCCTGACATTTGAATGAGGCGAAACCCAGTAAGAAGCCAACGGAAAATGATACAGTAACTGTGTTTTCAGTGTTCTGTGTTACACGTGAACACGGTAACTGTCGACTTGATGGTTTTATTGAGAAACTAAACTGAGTGTTCATCTGTTTCGAGGCTGATGAGCAGTAAGCTACATATAAAATAAAATAAAATAAAATAAAATAAGCCATCCATTTAGAACCCCATCGCAAATGATGCTGCTTTCTATAGCCGGTGCACGGTGGTTGCTGGGCTTGCAATGTTTTAAGTCAACATAGTTCGGGTTGCGCAGTTATCATCAGCGTAAACACCAGACAACCTATATATCAGATTATATCAACATGTATCTTGTATGCAGAATAGTCACTAACACGAAAACGTTTGACCACTCGGTTTTTTCGTTGATTCAGCACCATCCATATAGGTCGACTAATACTAGGAAGGGAAGTTTTGTTCACACAATTCTGCACTTTAAGCTGGGTAGGCTGATGGCAAAAAGTTCATCAGCATTTGCTATGGTATCTTCAGCGTGGTGTTTCGAAAAGTAGTGGGGGATTGCGTCGTTGCAAGACATCCCTAATGACGCACCGTAGGTGGGAAATGGATTGTCAAAATAACGAAATTAACTTGCATAAATAGTAACGATAATAGTAATAATCGTAAATAATGAATGCTGCGCCTTGAGATCCCAAACGATCCCTGAAGTCTCTACGGGGGAGAGGGGGCGGGGGTTGAAGACTGACTAATCTCAGCGGACAAGTTTTGTCGTAAAGCTTGAAGCAAAAAACCACTCGCAAAAATTTTCAGCAGTCCAGTGTACTCTGGATATCTTGGACAGGAATCAGCAACAGTGAACGAATCGACGAATACGTGGGACCATTTGAACCCGCGACGTACCTGTTGGTGGTATGAGACCAAACCTTTCGGTCACAAAAGTGTATTTGGCAGTATATGCAACAGTGTCTGCCCAGTTTCGAACTAATTGTACTGCAGATCAGCCGCTCGTAGGCAAAATCCGTGGTCCGTAGGTTACTGGTGACCTGGGTTCAAAAAACTTAAGAGATGATGGATGAAACACCTGTTCAGTGCTTCACAGCTTTGCGACAAAATTTGATAGAATATCAATGAAAAAAAGTCTCAAGGCTGTAGATATTATTAACCTGACGAACGCCTCATGATGCATCTTGAAACATCGCCTTCCAGCTGCACTCTGACATCTAGAGACTTAGAAGAGTGAGGAACCAGTTCGTTGAAGTACGTCGTTAATACCGATTAAGGTACATCGGCGAGCTTGATAAATCTCAGTGGTTAAAATGCGCACTTATCAGTCAGAAGGTCTGAATCCCACACCAGCATCTCGGTTGCTCATGTCTAGACTTTGGAAACCAGGCATTATCTTAGCCTTCCGGGTTCCTATGGATGGCATGGCAGTTTTGCACTAAAAAGCTTGTTAAAGCTGACCAACTGTGTTTTGTTACTGTGCAGTATCGTTACTGAAAGTGAGATTACAAAGTGCCTAATGCATTCACCATTGAGTGTCTGGTCTATCACGGGTGTACATTTGGGAACAAACCGTGTACTGAACTGCAGAGTAAGGATATCAATCTGGACACTGGAATACATGAGTCTGGTCTGAAAACATCCAGCTTCTATTGCAGGCCCACACACATGTAGGGTGTAATAAGAAAACTGCGGTCTTTTCATACAAATCCTAATGTTCACGCCGCAAAATCTGGTCAACTTGTCCCGAAAACCCTTACCAGTAAGTGCTTTATCTTCAAGATGAATAGCAAATAACGTAGTGACAGCTTACAACTTGAATCGCCCTTCAACAGCTCTCAGCTGGTCACAATAGAAGATACTTTTCTACCCACCGTATCACTGACAATGTGTGAGAAAACCACTTATTTAACCATCTGTTTCATTTCCACTCCTCAATGCAACCAGCCCGGTAAAATGTCGACTGTATTGTACTTTTTGTGTGCCTTCAATTTTGCGGAGGTCAACAGAGAAAGCCTAGCAGAACAATCTGTCACCGACAATATTTTTGGGGAGGCGACGTGTGGTGCCTTGCGTCTGAACATCCCTTTGTCAACGGGAAACTATGCCAACGACATCTTGGAAAACGTGATGATAAACTTCATTGTTTTCAGGCTTCCAACAACCTTCCAGAGTGTACTCCAATCCCGTTGATATTGTCTTGGCAACAAATAGACTTTTGTTATTCCAACCAGTACTTTTAAACGGAAATCTACCAAGCATGTAACCGCCTACTTTTTGTGCTCTTTTAATCGAAAAAGACAATGATCGTGCAATTTTATTTTCTGACGGAAAACTGTTCATAAAATCGTCTGGTGTATCAGGTAGGTAAGGCTTCTGAGTTTCCTTGTGTTGTACACACTCCAGTAAAACTGACTTTCAAACTGAGTTGGCTTTAAAGAAGGAGATGCGTCTCTTGTTTGTGATTTTGCTAACTACATGAGCTGTAGAAAGAACATCTACAGCTTCGTTTGATACAATTTTCGAGATATTAAATTATAATCTCTTGACGGAGTACTACTCGCAGTGTTGCTGAAAGCTTTTTAGCTCAGTATCATTCTAGTCTTCCGTTAAAACGAAATTAGTTTAGAACCGGTTGTTCCATGAATGCCGGTGCATGTTTTTACTCACTTGATTTTTCAGTATCCTTTAATTTTTGATAGTTTTTACACAATTAAATTTACAAATAGCATCAAAGAACTAGTGGAAAAAACGGCTAAGGCTCGTATCCTGTTTCGAACAGATAAGACATGCAGCTGAATTTGTCTCACACAAAAACATCATCAAAACAGCATATCCTGTCGAAAACAGATAAGGGTCTGGCTCAGATTTTTTTCAATGAAAGACAGCTCATTGTCGTACTTTGTGGCGAATACCTGTTTGGTAAAGGCTGACTACTGCAAGCATATTTTTCGATGGCACTCGTCCAATGGAACGAAAATACCTATTCCGTGAAAATCCCACCTTAGGGTTTGATGACCCATATTATTTGACTTAGTAGACGAGGTGAATCAAGGCGAATCCAGTTCCCTCTCAATGCTCATGAGGCTGATGCACACGCATCTGTTTGAACATTGAGCTACCACGGAAGTGAAACATACCAACACGACATAGTGTAAGATTCTAGCAGGGTAGAAACGTCATTGACACGACCGTTGTTTCATCCAATAGGTGATAGTGCATAATTTTCGGAAACTTGCCCAGATGTTCCGGCAATTGTAAAAATTTGCATATGGCTAAATAAAACGTCCCAAGTAATGGAACTTTTAAACATCTCAGCAACGAACACCTGTGTTTTTTGAAAAACACAAGTCGAAATACTAATGCCGAAAGAGATTTTTGGGAGAAAATTGTGCGGACGAATATGGTAAAGTTCAATCCCCCTTCAGATCGACCAGATTGCTTTAAAATCGATTGTTCTCGCCAAAGTGAGGACTAAAAATACACGTTAGTGTTGATATTGTGGTGGATAACTATGGCGTTTCAGTGTGCAGCTCTTCTCCAGGTTAGCCACCTGGACCCAGAGTAAATATGATGACTCCAGGTAGCTAATTTACATCCAATGTTGAGGATTTGCTTTTAACTTTGTGAACTAAATAACGAGAGGTAGACACTGCTGGCCTTTTTCTGTTCAAATGAATGAACAACACGTTCTCAGCTTTTACCAAGCCTGAGTCAACGTGATTTTCAAAGTCACATCAAGTTGGCAATTTCGGTTCTTCGGTATGTCTGTCTGGGTACAGTTTGAATCACAGAACATTCTCTCAGTTGAAACCATTTGCAGACTGATTCCCGTAATTTACCGATAAAGTATCTCAAAAGTACTAACAATCGGAGGTAGGAGCGACTTTTTTCAGAAAACGAAACTGAATGTATAAGACGTAAGTGTGGTGCTTCCACCGCAGCAGCGTCTAGTGTTTATTGTTTATAATCGTCTGACATATAGACCTGTAATGACTAGCAAAACGCCAGCAGAATAGTTCATGGGCTAACATTAGCGCATTCCGGGGTGCAGGCGATCACTGTCTTTCTGATACGTCTCTGGAAACTTTAGGACTGGATATATATTGCCTCAGATAAGGCGATAATCCCCCAATACTGGCTCACATTGGAAACAGGATATATTCAGGCCAGTCTGTTTAGGCTAATTGTGGACGGTAAACTTGAATAGGACGTGTTCTCGCATATTTCAGTGCGCCAAACGTAGCAGGAGCATTTATGGGTCAACCATTTTAGTCAAATCTTTCTTGTCTGTACGCTACGCCAAAGCTATGTTCTGCATCCGTCTGATGAACTCGTTCGCTGTCACACAACCGTTGGAGAGTAGTATTTAAGAACTGCATAATCCGACAATGTCTGACACCTCCACTATGCATTCAGGCACAAAGACGCTCTACGTATTCTGTGTCTTTTCAATAGGTCAAATCTAGGAATCATGGAAGGCGGTGTTCAGAATGTGCACAAGAATTCAAGTGTCTCACGGATAATCGAAAGAACAGAGGTAGATACAAAGAATTTTAACGTTGAACACACTCTGTTCCACTCCATTTTCCACTTTGAAGATAATTAACACCTATTAATCATTTGTGCTCCGTGTGTTTCGCTTGCTAGTTTTATTCGGCTCGATCTCGATAATTTGTGAAAATGCAGGTAAGTTGGTACACAGTTTCAGTAATTCTGACCAACAATGGTGCAACCAAAGTGATGGTTCGTTTGTGAGACAAAGGACGATCGTTTGAGACATGCACGTTTGTGTGTGAATTTCCTATCTAATGAACAGCGAATGGATGGTCACATTCTAGCGCGCATGGACAATGCACCGAGGCTAATTCAGCTAAACCGAATAGGTGATTGAGTGTTCCTCTGTAGCACGTCAGAGCTCAGCTGTAGTAGTGTTAGTCGGAATCACAACGAGGCTGATTTTCAGGTAAAGACCTGATCGACCAGGATGATTAACAATACAATGGCTTTTATCTTTACGGTAAACCTATTGGTTACAAATTGGGCCCATTCGTCGACCATTCTTAGAAGTCCGAACATCTCTCACGGTCACTCCGTTTTGACCAGGTAAGTATGTTTGTTTGTTTGTATGTATGTTCTGACCCTATACTATAGCAGGAGGGCAGATGATACGATGGGATGAACACGGCTTACATAACTGATTCAGTTTTTAGTTGCAAGACTAACATGTGCCCTTAATAAGATCTGACACTTGTACTCTAGTGCATGACGTATTTGGGACACGCTTCCAGGAACATTTGACAGTAAACAAAGCGGAATATCTTTCACTCGACACCACAGACCAAATAGGAATTCACTGAAATACCAGTGTGAACTGAAGAACTCTGTGTCCACAGCTCTGAGTATTCCGAGCAGGTACGATTGAGTGCATTTTATTTTGGCACGCCGTTACGTCATCAGGTTCAATTTCTGTTTTCCGACTTTCAGTGTCCATTGCTTTGATCCTTAGTTGCAAATTACGCGGACAAAATTTTATCCTTGAACTGGATACCACGTTGAGATGTTTCAAGTATGCTCAAATGGAATTCGCTCGACTATGCACTTACGGTTTTATCGTCCATTTTGAAACCAAACGGAAAAAACAGCATTCGGACTCGATTGATCTAAGACTTGCAGTTAAGCAACTATACTATGGTGAGTACATGAGATCTGGCGCATTGAAGACAAGAGTTCTTTCACCGTTTAGAACAGAAAAACTTTTACTTACCATAAACCTCACCATTGCTGTGATATACTCTCTCTCAGGACACTTGAAGAACTAAACTCTAAACGACTGGAATTTATTTGCATCGGTAAACGTAAAAATTCCGAATGAGCGTTCCATCCACCCCGGGAGAAAACTCAGTTGGCGAAGATCTTTTTCTCGAATATTGCGTTCCAGGGGTGCTACATGCTTCAAAATTGAAAGGTGGAAATTCCATTAGGCCATAAGTTCTTGGAACATGGGGAGTAAAAATGTGATCCGTATGAAACTGTAGTGCCTTATTGTGTAGGTTCTTATCGGAAATGATTTTTGATGACCTCATGTCATCAGTGACAGCAATTCTCTCGTAATATTGCCCGTAATGCTAGCGATTAGCAGCTCCCGAAAACTCGAAGTCTTTCACAGCTTCAGGGTGATCCTTTCTAAGAGAAATTCCATCAACTGGGAATTAATTCAAATGGTCTGTGTCAGCGAATTTTACGACGGAGTCAGTGGGATATGACTGAAGAAGTTGGCAACATCATATCCGTGTCTTATAACATTGCCGACTCGATCCAAAGAAAGCAACCAAGTCATAATACATCGTAAGTTGACTTGAACCTATGTTAAATACGAAAATGTTAGGTTATTCTTCATGTGACTGAAACAAACGGCCAATTCATTGCTGCGCCGTTCGATTAGTTTGCCAATATTTTTTGTTAGGTTCGCAAGTCTGTAACTGTTTGATAACTAAAACCATACTCCTTTGAATTCAAGTCAGCATAGGCAGCATCCAGACGTTTGGCAGGCTAGTGTAATCAAACAGCTTGCGAAATAACTCACAATAGGTGGATATTTAAACCAACTGGATAGCGCGCGGATCGGATGTATCTGGCTTGCGTGGTCGCAGTAAACCCACCATAAATCCTGTTCAACATATTGCAGAGTTTAATCTAGATTTTCCATTTTCAACGCCACACGTGCGAACGGAAAGCAGCGGGTTTATATCGACAAATTCGCCCGAAGTATATTTACTCCTTCTACCGGGTTGTCTAATGACACACAAAGGGTTGTTAATTATCTGCGCATTTTTTTGAAAATGCAGAATGGTACTCTGTTTCTGCGTTGAAGAAGGCACAGAACGATTATTTATACGCAATTCAGGCATGCCTTGGTTCGTTTCCGAAAAAAAATATGACGAAGGGGCAAACTGACATTGCGGGTCGAGGACCAATAAATCGGGGTTTTCATAATTTTCTCTCCACTATCTTAATTACTTGTTTATCTGTCCGCCCCAAACGGTAACAAATGAAGGCACAATAAAATGCAGGAAATAAGGTGGAACTTTCTTCGAATTTTTTTCCAAGATGCTAAACTGTGCCTTTCCGGAACGTTGTGAATTTTCATAACAATTCTAGGTGGTAAACTGTTAGACATGGGGAAGCTACAGCTTGACGAACCCAAACGAACACAAAATAAGTTTTGTTAGTTATGACGAGGGCATGAATCGGTGATTTGTGACAAACGGGAAACCTGCCTGAGGAAGCAATATTTTGAGGTAAGTCAGTTAGAAAAAACTGGGAAAACATCCATTCTCGAAAACTAAGATGTTGTTCCGTATAAAGATGTGAAAAACAACTTTGTCAAGTACCAAGTATGGCTATTTCCGGAGAAGATGAAACACCTTTGACTCGAGTACTTTCGGTTTTTCCTTTCCGGCCGGATGGATGTGTCAACACACAGAGCAGGTTGTCTTTAGGCTCCCAGAATAGGATCTAGACACCCACCAAGCGGCACCCACGAAGCAATATCCGGAGGCAGGCCACTGACTTCAGTAGCTACAACAGCGACTCGATCGCTGTTGGAATCAAAACAACTAACTGATTACACTTTGCCTTATCTACCACTGCTTCCCAGAAAGTCTCAGATGCGTCACTGCTAGTTTGGCTGTAGAATGCTTCTCGGATCTCCATCATGCACTGGCTTTACTGAAAGAGTAAAATCCCTATTGAAAATTACCAGATCCATCATGCCATTAGGCTATAGGTGCCGCATATCCTGAGTAAAGCTTTCACAGCGGGAGCACGCAATGGGGTTCCGTGACTGATGGGTGGGTTGTCCTATGCGCTGTCTGCATGAGAGCTAATCGCGCTGCTGGTCAACCGATGGTGACCAAGCCACCAAGTGTTCAACCGTTGACCGGAATATCAAGGGTTTGAAACTCTGCGTTTTGTAAGAACTGCATTGCTAATGAACCTCTATAGAGATGAAAATGTTCTACAGTTCTTCGTGGCTTTGACAGGATGAACTGACTACTGAGAACAATTGGCCTATTTCTGAGAGTTAGGGGATCGGTTTAAGAATTTAAAAATCACCACTTTTTGATGAATTCTATCGAAGAATTGTGAAAAGTGAGTCAATTTTTCCTTGAAGGCTGTTTTGACTTTTGCACATTTTCGACCCCAGTTAACAAGCTGAGAGGTGCCAGCACATCCATATTTTGTGAGCATTTGGTCTCTATTTATATAATATCGTGATCGATTTTGTCTGTGATGAGCGCTTGTAAAATCCCCACTTATTTTTCTCAGGTACTAGTTCGCACTTCATTGAGAGCAAGTGAATTTCAGGTGGAATCGGCACCGATAGTTTCGTTTAATACAATCGGAACCAATGCGCAGTTTGCTCACAAAGGTGAAGCCACAGAATTCTAGCCGGAGTGCGAAGATCTTGGTGGATTTACGAAGAAACCAAAAACGATTACATCGGATAACTAGTAGTTAGTCCTTTCAAAAGTGATTGCTCGCGTAAAGGGGCAGCAGTGTAAAATATTGCGTGAGTTCCCTATGAAAGGGTTCAGTATTCCGAAAAAAGATTTTCTGCATGCATCAGGGATTTTTCCATTTCCTGTTGAGATAACTTAAATGTCACGCAAACAGTATAAAAAAGATAGTATTTTCTGGAAAATCTCATGCACCATTTAAGACAGAAAGCTGATTAGGAACTTGAATGATAGAATGTCACGCAACATGGAAATAACAATTGGTTTTCCTTATCAGTTTTTCATCCAGACAGTATAATTACTGTAAAGGAGACTAATCGCAGCTATTGAAACCTTCCTGCGCCAGATCACGAGTGTACTTGCTCAGCCCGGAAAAAATCGTTCGTAAGTATGAAATCAAGCCGATGACAGATAACAGGTAGTCGTTTCATTAGGTCACGAACGATTATAAACGACTCAATGACGCTAGGTATTTCAACTAAAGTAAACAAGAAATCAGTCTCGATTAACCTCACACGACTGCTAGGCAGTAGGGTAACCCAAAAACCGAAGAGGATATGGCAGTTCGCGTGACTTTCAGCAAGACTGGATGCCTTATATTCTACGATTTCCTCCATTATTTCCGATTCTTTTCCGAATTTTGCGAAATATCTTGCTTCTCTTAGGGATCACACTTGCACGTTTGTCGGGAGAGCACTTTTGATTTCCAATTGTTTATTGTTAGTGCAATAAATGGAAAAAAGTTTTTACTAACACAACGTTTGAGCAAAGATTGTGCAGCTGTTCATTATATGTCCTTTGGGCTAGCATAATGAATATGCCACCAAGAAACATGTAATACAGATAATTTCCTATCAATTTAGGGAAGACTCTCTCATGCCAACCATCCGAATAATGTAGTGTTCTCCTTATGACTGTATGTTTATGGTAACCATCAGATTTTTTGGCTTCTGTGTTCACTACACATCGTCTATTTGAGACAAGTTACCAAGAAGACTGCGATATATCATTGTGGATCTCTAGACGCTTCCGTAGGACACTAATATCAAAGATTGAAGCGGCCAGTTTGTCTTTGTTCTCCATGAAAACAGAGGGCGCACACATCCCAGTATCTACCGACAGTCACCCCTTTAGGATTGATATCGAGGGCTTTACAAGTTCAATCACTGTTAACTGGTCTACACGTAGATAGACAAGGAAATGGGGTGCACGCATTCGAGAAATGATGATGTTCAATTATGTGAGAATTCAACGTTTTACTGCTGTTGAACGAAGATGTACGTTGGTAAATCGACAAGCAGCTTTGGGAACCTTGGTTGTTAAATTCTCAGTAACGATGCCGTAAATTGACACATTTGATGTGGGCGCAACAGAAGTTTCCTGCATAGTTTACGTCTACAGTGACCGACAAGGCGACAGCTGCAAGAGCTGTCAGCTACCGCTGCCATCTGACACCGTCCTGTTACCGAAAAACATGACCAGCTGTGGCTAATTTGGTGCGTGTTGCTTTGCCTTTGCTTGGCATCCTAATTGGTCTTGTTTCAAAGTAGGGGGAAGTGTATAGGGGAAAACAAGATACAGACTAAGTAAAAAGTTTAATGCTGTGGTTTTCAGGATGGTGTTAGCCGTTTGGTCTGATATCAATCTGTCCAGAACTGAGGATTGCAGTTAACCAGCATTGCAAGAGAAGTCGAAGCCAATAAGGACGAATAAAAACGGAGACCTGTTAAGCTTATTGAAACCCTGATGCAGTAGTAAAATATAAGCATTAAAAGCTATCGAGTTGGAAAATCTCTTCGAAGCCTAAGCGAATGTCGGTTTGGAACGCGGAGAGCGCTAGGATTAAACACTTTCGTTTACAACTTTGGTTACAATTTTTCTGTACTTCTAAGCAGATTTGAGAATTTCACCAAAACTGGCTGAAATAGGTCTAACTTGTCCCCTGAACGATGTATGGTTTACTGAAAGGACTGAAATATTCCGAGTATCATCACGTAAATTTTGAAGAAAATAGACACTCCTCGGACAGGACATTATACAAATTCGTAGGCTATTTTGGAGGCAAAGTACAGCAAAGTATAGATAGTATAGTATATTAATACAGTATAGATGGTAAAGCATAGTATAGTATAGATAAGCAAATAAGATTCTAGTAAGTAATAATTCGGCGGATCATTGTGCGTGCAGCAATTTGTAAACAAATGTCAGGCGAATGAACACACATTCATTTCCTCATGTAAAGATCACTGATGAACGGAAATCACTCTTGCGATTCCCAACGGTTGTTTTTATAACAAACTTGACCGCATGTATTCCGCTTCCCGTAATATAAAGATATCAGAACTTCAAACACTTTCCTGCGTAGTTTCAGCTAACGACATACGTGCCACTCTAAGAGGCGAGCATTAGAAGCGGTTAACGCCGAATTGAAGAATGTTGATATTCTCGTTGTTTCCGTTCAGTCACACTGACCGCTGAGTTAGATAGTTGCAAATTTCGCGTCGACTTTCTTTCACCTGCGGTAATACGAAATTACACCGATAAGCTTGTGAGACCGACCGAGATTTAATTTTTGTTTCTTGTACTCCTGCTCATGAGAACAACTTTGAAAAGGTCGCTTAGCTCACTTTGCCTCAAAAACCAGATACAATCAGGAATACCTACAGAATGAGCTTGAAGAAGCAGCATGCGCGAAGACGCTTATAATTAGCATGTGGATCTATGATGCTCTTATTATACCTTACCCGCAAAGGTTTATATTGTTTATCCATGGTTTTGCTTCTCCTTCCCTGACCTGCTAAAATCAATATGTTTTTCGCTGCAACCGATGCACACTTGATCCCCCACCGTGCCGAAAATCATTGCTGTGAGTAGTTATGTCCGTTTCCTGTGAAAGAATTCTCACCTATGAGGAAAATCCGGTCATTTAGTGCCATGTTTGGATCGAATTCACTGGTGTTTTCCCCATAATATTATTTGTGAAACGTGTTTCTTCTTAATAAGTATCGTTTTGGACAGCTTTAACTTGCGTTTAAAATGAAAGTTAGCTTAGAGATCCTGTTGTAAATAAGCCTAGTGAGCTCATCAAGTTTCAGGAGCAAGTGAAAACCTTCCCGAAAACCATAAAACGTTTCGTCATTTTGCGACAGTGCAAATAAAATGCTTTGATTAGTGTACCCCAAGCTGGGTTGGTTTGAAGGCAGTAATGTCTGTGAATTGGCAAAGCAAATTTTAAATGGCCACTGTCCCGGATAACCTGTGTTGATGAAATTAATGACCCTGAAATGGAGAATGCTACTGCCCATTACACCCCGGATCGACATAATTTATTGTCCACGAGGATTTGATATACCGATCGATATAAGTGTCATATGGCTGTCAAGAATTTCCACGTACGTTTCTTGGGAACCCGTCCTGGTTGTGTTACTACATATAAGTACTTATCCAGATGTTAAAGGACCCAGTATATTTTTAACACTATACATGTTAAAAAGCGCATTGTGTTCCTCGAGAGCTGGATATTGCACTCGGAGAAAAGCTTAAAAAATATTTTGACTGGCCAATGGAGCAATAAAACGTTGGTTTTGGTTTGTCAGTTTTTTTTCAATTTTTTTACCTCTATTGTTTGTTCTCCTGATCTTAATTCAGCATCATGCTGGGAGGTGCTGAACACAATAAGCCAGTGATATCCTCGTATGGATCACGCTAGCTCAAGAATTCACATAAATGTTCACTCTGGGAGGGCTGAGTGAATACCAGCTGTAAAACTCAGAGTCAAACCATGATTGCATAGTCTTCTATTCTTCTACTGCAACATTTAGATCTCTCTCATGACCAGATGAGGAGAGAAATCACTTAAGAAATAAGCACTTATCAGACAAAATTTTCATACCATAAGAAGTATGATCTATAGTGAATACGGTTACCAATAGACGTGCTTTGGAGTCATTTGTGCGTGTTAGTAAGATCTCCATGAGACCGACGGATAATAGTTCCAACTAACATACATCTGTAGATTTGGTTAAAACGTGCTCGTTTATTGGATCTTACGGACATGACAATGTAGAACAGTGTACAGGGCACAAGGCAAATCGGTCTGCTTGGTCAACATTATTCCGGACCGATTTCCTTTGCATTCCACCTATTAGACCAAATATGCTAACCGGTCTGCAAGACAACATATTCGCAGCTGTAGGTAGGCGAGTCGATCATAAATACAGGCGTTGCATGGTTTTGGTTGTAAGTAACACTCAAGACGCATATCTCTGTATCAGAGATGATCTCATCATCGACAACAGCGAAGTTAAATCGATACAAGCAGAAATATTCCTATAATTCACTATGACTACGCGGTGATTATTTGCATTTCTCGAAAACAATTGGACAGCTTAAATGTTATGAACTCACGACCAAAATACAGTTGACATTACTTCGCAATAAAAACTTATCGGGGTGAATAGTGACCTACATCTTAATCCTTATTAAAAACTTGGCTGCTTTTCTCTGTTCGATAGAGAGCGTAGAAAGCAGACCATAAATTCTTAAAGCAGTCTATTGACTTTAAAAGCCAAGGCAACAAAGTAAGTTGTTAAACGGACCAGGTTTGAGGATGATACGTAAATGCTGTGATTAAGGTGGAATACTGTGACTTTCCTGCCAATTGCCAGCAGGCACATTATCATGTAGTTATTGATGATCCAATAGACAATCCAGGATTTTCAGAACCTCAGTCCATGATCCACCAATGCAACTGCTCAGTCAAGAGAAGAAACTGATTGGGATATCTTCAGTTACCTAGTGGTATCAGGAACCAGTTCGAGAAATAGCCGTAACCATCTGGTCAGTTCGATGTTCGCGTGTCGGAATAACAGTCTAGCAGTACTTTATTTCGTTGGGTTAAACTGTAGGTCGTGGCGATACTGAAAATCCTGTCAAAAAGCCGGTAATTCACTGGTATAACAAAAGTGCCAGACAGGATTTTAAATGAAATCAAATGGATCTGTATGATGCATTCCCGACCATGAATGATGTCGACCGATTATGGGGTGTGCGTTTTTCCGGTGCATACTGTGGATTGAAAGTGCACCTGGACCATTCGATTCCGGCTGCCCTTAATGAATGCCCTTAATTAATCTGTTGACACACTCCCGAACAAATGATATCCTACATTCTTGAACAAATTATGGCAAATATCTCTTGCTTATTCTTGTCACCGGCTTTTAAAAAAAACTGGATAATGTGCAGCAAATGGCCGGATGCTACTGAGAGATTTTAATATTTCAGAATTATTCTTCCGTAAATAAACATTGTCATATCAGTGGTTGCGAGCATTTCCTTTCGTTTATCCGTTTCGTCTGTTATACCTATCCATAAACAAGCATACCTGAGAAGTTACTCTTACCGACGGCAACGCCTGTCAACTCAGACATCTGGGAGGATAGATATTTTGGTTTTAGTTCCACATCAGATGCGCAAATTAGCTCAGTGTAACTGCTGAAACATCTCCAATGCTGTAAGAAACAAGACGTTCAGAGAAATCCTCCAGACTATGGATATTAACATAATCCAAATGAATGAACCCAGAATAAACAGAGATTCGCTTGAGTCTCCCGTGAAAACCAAATAAGTGTATTTGTGGTAGTCGGTCCAATTTGGGTTCAAGTAGAACATGAGGTTGACGAAAACTCGGGGACTGCGCCTACCTAGCTGATGAGCTCTAAGAAGGCCGAAACCGGTTGTGGGCTGTTGAAGACTTTTCAGCAAACTTGTGAGTAGTTTCGAGGTGAACAGAGTGTTTTTCACCGGTGATTTTGGGTAAATTTACTGTTCTGTGTGACTTTTATGCAGCAAATCCTATTTCAGACGTTTCCCATTATCTATCATTTTTTATCGCTTGCCATAATATTTGTCACAGAGTGTTTGAGTTAGAAGCGTTTGTGTGGGAGAGGACTCCTCTCCCACACGAGTACAAGCCGCTCAAATTTTCCTGAATAGTTCTGTTGCCACCCTGATTAGTTTCCACACATGTGCAAAGATAAATGCGGCAATTTAAACGTTTTGAAGGGGTACTCAATCATGGAGTTTTGTAAGGAGCATAATGCTGATGACTTTCGGGGAACAGACCCAAAGAAAGCAGTCAACAGCCTCAAACCGACGAAAATCAACAATCAATGCTCACGTCAGAGATAACAAATTTGTTGTAAATTCGGTGGATAACTTGCAAACCATAATTAATTTTACGACCGAGACAGGATGTGTAAAGGGATTTTGCATACGAAGCATGGGCTCCAGTAGCTGAATGCACATTACATCTGCAGTAGGAGGGAGCTTGATTCATTAAAAACTTTATATTTTATGAAAATCTTCAGGGTGAGTCAAAACTTTTGTGTGCCTGTGTCAAACAGACGAGATACAAAAAACTATTCATGCCGCGTTGCTGTCTCCTTGAAATAACGATAACTGTCGTTGATTAACCAACGCAGCTGTTCCTGCAGGAGCTGACGGGTTGGTCGACACACAATGGGGTGCTTTGATGTAGTTTTCCTAGCTCATGTCTGAAAGCAGGAGAGCTGGTGCAAGTCAGGTTCGACTGCGTGACACGAGATGCTCAAGGAGGAGTTTTGTAATCTTTCCATCAACAGTTTACTTAACAGGTCGTATTAGAACGGCATACGGATGAAAATTGACTTGGGTTTTTCCTGTCATATAGGTAAAGGATAAAATCACTCTTGTCACCAATTGATGTTTGTTTTGGAAACATTTGGATTTGCGAACCACCGGGTAGTTGTCAGTGTGAATAACAGCTGCATGTCAGTCGTGGGTTTTTGAATTTTAGCGAAATGTACAATCTTATCAACATGTGTTAAAGTAGGTGAAATGTGGTTTTTGGGAGAGCCTTACCTGGAACCGACCTGAATCTCCTGAAACTTCTGAATCTCTCCTGAACGTGCTGCACCAGGCCGCCTCATGTTCCGGTTGCTACGATATTCCAGATATCGCGATACGCGATACATGTACATACGTAATGCACTACTCATAAGGTTGCTGAAAATTGCTCGACAGCTCACGACCGGTTTCGCCCTTCTTGGTGGCTGGCTCATCAGGTAGGCGCAGTCCCCGATTTTCCGTCAACGTTATGTTCTACCTGAACCTAAATTGGACAGTTTTTCGAGAACTACACTCATCTGCAAATCAATTTGGTTTTTGCGAGAGACTCACTTGGAACCCAGCTGAATCTCCCGTTTTTGATGTTTCCTGTCTCCAGGCAACTGAATGTGCCGCACCAGGCCGCCTCATGTTCCAGTCGCTACGATATTCGAGATATCGCGATACGCGATACGCGATACATGTATTTACGTAATGTACTACTCATAAGGTTGCTGAGAATTCTTCGACAGCCCACTACCGGCTGTCGAAGGGAGATTCATCAGCTGGGGTCCAGGTGAGTCTCTCGCAAAAACCAAAATGATATGCAAATGAGTGTATTTCTCGAAAACAGTGCAATTTGGGTTCAAGTAGAACATAAGGTTGACGGAAACTCGGGGACTGCGCCTACCTGATGAGCCCCAAGAAGGGCGAAACCGGTCGTGGGCTGTCGAAGAGTTTTCAGCAACCTTATGAGTAGTCCATTACGAATATACATGTATCGCGATATCTCGAATATCGTAGCAACTGGAACATGAGGCGGCCTGGTGCAGCACATTCAGTTGCCTGAAAACATCGCAAACGGGAGATTCAGCTGGGTTCCAGGTGAGTCTCTCGCAAAAACCAAATTGATTGTAAGTGAGTGTATTTATCGAAATCAGTGCAATTTGGGTTCAAGTAGAACATGAGGTTGACGGAAACTCGGGGACTGCGCCTACCTGATGAGCCCGAACTGGAAGGGCGAAACCGGTCGTGGGTTGTGGAAGAATTTTCAGCAACTTTATGAGCAGTGCATTACGTATGTAGGTGAAATGTGATTCATCTTCAAGGCCACCAGTTTCATCCCAAACCGAATCGCCCATACGCCACAGAAGGTGATCCGAAACCTCAAGAGGGAGACATGAGGTTTCCGTGAATTTTATTCACCTTAGCTTATTGTACAAACTGGGGAGTAAATTGGAGTTGTTCGCGTCACACGTGATTGCAGAGGTAGCCAAACACATACCAAATTAAGTGATTTTAGTCTTTTCCCCCTTCACACTATTCACCCAGAAAACCATGTTAAAGTTGTCACACATCTGGTGATCTAAAAACACATGTGCTAATTTTCTGAAATCTGAACAAACAGGTCATATAAACATTCCTCACTAACTGAATAACCGGTGTTTCCGACCTGATGCTACAGATAAGCTTTATTCCAGTTCAGACCTCTCTCGTTTGTTAATGTGCACCGTGGCCGTCGTCGGATAGAATGATCCATCTTTCGCTGTGGCTTAAGCGAGCAAAGAAACAGTACACTTTGAGAAAAAAGTTCCAGCAAAGCAGCTCGGGTACGACAGAATAGTCTACCTAATGTTAGATATATTCTCTTGTTCTATTCGCGATTATGCATTTTTGGCTCGAAACCAGGGCATCCTAAGGTAAAAAACAATTTGTCGAAAAGTTTGCGATTCACGTCTACGAATTTTAGCGAATGGCGGCCCCGTTTTACTTTCCGCATGGACATGCTGAAGTTCAAGTCAGTGCAGATATGTCCTCGACTGAAATTTACGCAAGGTATATTGATCTGAATATGAACAGTAGAGAATGCCACGCCTAAAGCAGTGACAGGACAACTTCTCTTTCTCCATTGAATGGAAAACACTTATTGCGTGTGTTGAAGCGAAAGGATTTAACCTATGATGGGTGGAAATTTTCTTCATCGAAAACAAGATACCCTGACAACAATTCATTCAGTACGTTTAAAATGAACTGCGGTGTGCTTTGGATGCTTTCGCCCTCGTGGCTACAAACAGCTACGTCACATGCAAGAAACTGGGATTCATTTTTTCAGATACTTTTATGGAAATAAAAGCTGTAAATGTTTGAAGCAGGAAATTATGATATCATTAGTGAAACAGCAACACTGTGCATGTCTTATCACACTGTCTGTAAGCGTTGCACTCACAAAATCCAGCAGGTTCACCACAAGGCTAAACACCAGTTAGCAATAACAACTGAACACTTTACTCAACTGTAATGGCAACTGTTTTAAGAGCATTTCGCGGGTGCACGAGTAAAAGACGGACAGGCGTACGGGGACGAGACGAAAACATTGACTACGCTGATTAAAGGCCGAAAAACAAACGGTGCAATATTAGTGATTCGACTAGTGATTGGCTGCATTACTCATAAAATTTTTCAACCAATAGCCTGGTTTCTTTGGCCTTGAGTTTGTCATCGTTATCACGGTTCATAACCTTAAATCAGCATGGTGTACATGGAGAACGAACCGAGTGAGAGACAACATTGCCTATCAATGAAGGAACAACTAAAGCATTTCATAAGTAGGATGAATTGAGTCCGTGAGTGCAGGCAGTGCTGCGGTTGGGTGTTCAGTATAGGATGTGTATAGGATGAGGTAAGCTGGACCATGGCAAGTACGACACGCAAGCAAAGTGTTTATACCGACAAATTGTCGGGTCGCGATGTCCTATGGCGATAGCCTCAGCCACTTCGATTGTGCGGTGCTATACAGATTTGGGTTCATGAGCAGGCGCATGGTAAATAATACGGAAACTCTGGCTGTGCATCACGCAGCGCACCCTGTCTGCTAGATGCTGCATGACTGAACTGGTTGTCATCCTCCTTCTACGAGAGCCTAGTCAGGGTGGATTGTGTTCCTTCGTTCTGCGGTCGAGTTTCTTAGTCGTGCGTTCAATATATTCGGCTTTGTAGCAGAAAGAACATGAGTATACTGACATATATTGAGCGAGAACAGGCACTCTATTTTTGAGAATAAAGGAACACAGACTATTGATCGTGAGCCATGTTTGAATGTTGCTCCCTGGAGGCTTTTCTTCAAACTGGTAGAAGACCTTCTGTTCGGTCGGGATATCCCCATTAAAAGGAAGATAGTATTAACGGGTTTTCTCTCAACTGTGTTGCTGGCAGTTTTGGTTTCTTTCTTTATTTAATGCCTTAATATAAAATCTGTCTGGGAGCTTCGGTGAGAATAAAGACTTTGTGTTCTTGCACATCACCAAAGCCCATCGTCCTCACTATGTTAGTAAAGTTGTGGATCAAATTGTTTTTTGTTTTAGTGGAACGAAGCTGTCAATTTCGGCGTACGGAAAACCATGCATTTCAGTATACCGCCATGACGTCTTTCAAGGTCCACGTCTATGAAGTGGAAGGCGGTGTCGGTTTCCCCTTCCCAAGTGAATTGAATGGAGGTGAGAACCTCAGTGATCACTTTGAGGAGCAAGTCCATCTCGTTTATATGCTTTAAAAGTGCAATGATATCGCCTACATATCGGCAATGGTGCTGTGTCTTCTCTATGCTAGCTTTTAGAGGACCAGCAGTGACAAACTCAGGTTATCCTATAAGTGAATTGGACTAGTTGCCCCCTGACAGGTTGACAATGTCGTCAATTATTCGGCTTCCTGTTTCGTGTACACCATGCCTACTGACTTATGTTTAATACTGCTGTTTTAGTCTTTGCAACTGTGTGAACTGAAAAGACCATACTAACTATATGTTCGTCAACCCACCTCGGAATATCATCAGTGCTCAGGTCTCATGTCACACAAATGAGGCCTGAGGTGTGAGACATCCTTATGTTGCCAAGCCCGGACAGAGGCCAATCTGTTATTTTGACCTGGGTATTTCGGCACTCCAATTTACTGCAGAGTGTGAAGTCGACAAAACCTTCCAGTTTCTGGAAGACCGGAAGGTGACTCCAGAGACAGGTATACTGAAAGCATACATGACCGGGCCAGTGTAAAAAAAAACGTACACAGCGTTGTGGATGAGCAGCGTAAACGAAACTTAATTAAGTATCGGGACCCCAAAATATGCGCGAATGGCACAGATAAAGATGAAATAAATTCTGTCGCCAAGACATTGAAAGAAAGTGTACATCCAGATATGTTCAAAGTAAGACATTTAAGACAGTTCAGCTTGCCTATTTAAGTTCACTTACTTGCCAGTGAGGATACAACACTCGAAATCATCATGTCAAAACTAAGTCATTGCATCGATAACTAACAGTGAGGGTTCCGGTGTCCGGTAGCTACCGTGTGCGCGTGCGTAAATAGCACAAACGGAGTCCGTCGCTTATAGCCTTAGTTATCGCATTGCCGTTACAGCCAACGTGGGCCAGTTATAATACCCTGCAGAGCAGACTCTGTTATGTCTTTCTTAGGTTATGGCTCACAGAGCGTTTCTACAACCAGATGGAAAGCCCGTTTTTGCGCTTTATCGGAAACTTTTAATGAAGATCCGCACGGATCAGTAACGTGGGATTACTCGATTTGTCGATTTCAGGAAAATCGTCATTCACTGATTGAAATGAGAAGTTGCTGGTGATGGTGACCTGGTCAATTTGAACACAGGCTGTTCGGCCTCAGGGTGGAAATATAATGCTCACTGCTGATATGCAAAAGAAGTTTGTACAAGTTGTCCACCATCAACCTTGCGATTTGTGTTCAGCCTGAGCATACAGCCAGGAGATGCTTTTGCTGAACTCAGGCGTCTAGCATGCGCACCAAATTCATACCACCGTTCTGACCATATCCGAGCTCTCGTAGTGGACAAGAATGTGATTATTGGTCGTGGGGAATTGCAGAGTTTTCAGCAACCTTTTGAGTAGTTTTATTTGTGGAAAGGAATGTGATCATTGCTCAGTAGATATTTTTCAATGAATCACGGTTACAATTCATCGGCACACATAAAGAGTGTTCAGTATTTCGACAAGTTCGAGGTTTTGCCTAAATAGAAAATTGGATTACACAGAGTTAGCAGTTCGCAGGTCTGAGGTCAGGAATGAAGCATTGGCTTGCGAAACCAACGATACACCAACACCGGTGTTACCCGGCCGCAGCACACTCGGAATCACCTGGGTTTCGCAATCTGTTGCCTCCAGAAAACAGGGATGTCGTAAATGTACCAATGTGCTTGGCCCCTTTATTTGAGTTTTAACAGACGTAAAGCTACAGAGTATCTAGACTGAGCACAAAGCACCTTCTTGGCGACTAACGACTAAAATAGGTACATGAGAACGAGACCTAATTAGCAGACAGGCACAGTGGATGTGCGCAGTGGAGTTCACCGTGTCTAGTCCGTAGTTGAGTCATTAGAGCACTTTCCGCTGGGAACCACATTAGAGAGGTAGAAATCGGGACAGGATGGTAGTTAAGAGATAAGGACGAAGCAGGCTGGGAAACATCGGCGGCCTCATGTCTTCCACCCTGTTGTCTACAGTGAATTAGGCGAACCGGCTGAGGTGAGCGCATGACGGTCGATGTAGTATTAAGCTGCTTTTGTCTCTAAAGTTTATGATTGTGTACGGGATGAGATACTGCTAGGATTCCACAGCTTAGACAGGAGGACAATCACGTTCCTCAACCCGATCACTTGGCTCAAAATCCTGAACACAAGATAACGGTGTTTGGCTTGAGACTACTCAGGTAGTCCAAATTTTAAGGAACAAATTGCCGCACTTGTTTCAACCCCAATTTGACGTTCATCGAGGCTTTTTGTTAGACCTGTATCCATTAACCAACCTCTTAGGCGAAATTTTGTGGCGTCCTCCAAAACAGCTCCATGGGCCACTAAGCTATTCTTACGTTCGCACCTTGATAAGCTCCATACACTTCGCGACACACTTTTTAGTTGCACTTTTACTGAAAACTTCAGTTAGCAGAAAAACATTTCAAGACAGCCCAGGTATACTCAACAATGTTTTAATTTTCTTCAGATTGAAATTTAATTACTCATTATTCCGGTAACCTTCATGACACATTTTCCACTTGATGCAGCTTTCTAGACCAAGTTTCACGAAATTCAACTTTTTCTTCGCAGCAATTAATCTAATAACCTTTACAATCATTTCGGTAAGTTGACATTGGTTGATTTCCAAAAATAGTGTACGATATACTTATATGCCCTGGGAATACCTACCTCGGATAAAGAAAAGTGCCTAACCGGCAGTTTTCTTTAGTAACAATTTATATTCTCAGTACTTTTTCGTTCGGTCCCTCATCGGTTCCTTTAATCTATACAAGTTAGCTGACTGTACATACAGCAAACCTATGAACAATCTCGGCCGACTTATTAAATAAACATTGCATGTTCATTCTGACAGACTGATAAATAATGGGTAAATCGAATTCTACATAAACTGCATTCCATAAGTTTCGGCTTGATGCTTCCCGGTTCCCAGCCCTGGAATTGTTTTCTGGTCGTACACACACCTTGAATGCTACACCAACTGATTTGCGTCTGTAATTTTTCTTGCACGCAATCAAGTCGTTCGTCTTGAAAATGGGGCATAAACAACAGAACAGGTGAACTGGGAGGAAGGATTGTCATATATCATCGTTTAGTCTACGTAGCTCGGCTACTTGGCAGAAAGGCATATGAGAAAAGCAATGGTGTAGGACATTGGGGTAAGACATTTAACTGGTGGAAAAACTCATCCTTGCAAGCATAGCTTTGACGGAACGGTAGTCAAATTCCATTTGATAGCCTGCAATCTATCGACGGTCAATAATTCACCTAAAGATTTTGCTAATAAACAACCATTCAAATGAGCTTACATTAACCGTTCTGCGGGCTTCGCGCTGCGCAACAGTTAAACTAATTTTCAACACTGTATGGCTGGGTACGATGATAAGAAACAGAATCCTCTTGCAACATAAGAGTAGGCAGTTGTGGGATTCAGACTGAACAAGTCACGTACTGGCAAAGCTGATCCAGTACAAGTAGAAAACCTACGGTCACCATGTTTTCGCCACCCAACACGTGTCTCGATCTTGGACAACTACTGGTGAAAGTAATATCGTCCTTGAGTGCGGAGTCGATTTATACTGACACGAACCAAACCACTACAAGCTACTGGACACGAGATTGAAAATTTCAATTGGAATGCAATCATTCTCAAGGGTTTTCTTGAGCACTCATGGACGCTCTCTCTGAGTATTAAACATGTGTGAATAAATACTGCAAAGTGATTCCATAAATTCTGTACCAATCCACCGTCAGATGTAGGGACGACTCGTCAACAATAAAACCCACACCACTCGCATTTTTATTACTAGCATAGAGGGTTACACTGTTTTTATCGGGAAAGAGGGATGATGATGTCGGTGATGAACAGAGAAACTGACATACTTCACTCATTTGCCGACGCCATGCTCAACTTAGTCGAAGCTGGATCATAGTGATTACAAGAATATCCAACTTATTTTTTCAGGTTGGAGTCATTTTGTGTTTAGCCATTTGAGCGAGTGTTCTGTTTGATTTTTGCGGACAGTCAATGAGTTCAGGAACTAAGTTTGTCTTGATAAAGCGTGCCAGCTGGTCAGGTTTACTTACACTTTCTCCAATATCAAGCTCATTGTTTCGTCTGTAAAAATACGTCGACCCCCGAGAGACTCATCGAAACTTTCTGACCAAAACAGCGCATGTGAGACTGTCAAAAACGGACATTTCGTGCGTGATAGTGATTACCTAATGAAAATATGTCATCTAAATCCAAACAACTGCAAGTGTCCTGATAGACGAGGTTTCATTATCCAAAGTCAATAGTTGGTTACAGAGGGCGAATAACCATTCTCGCTCCATAGATTGCATCGGTCAGTAGTTTTCTGAACGTAGTTTTTGCAGAATTGACGAGTTAATTCACATACTGTACGTAGGAAAATATTGAGACTCTCAGCCATTCATCAATGTATCGTTTTGCTTTCGGTAAGTTTCCCGTTCACTTGGTAGTATCCAAAAATGTATGGACCTATAGACTTGTGTATAATCCGAGGAACTGGTGCAATAGACGACTGAATACGTGAACTCGTTTGCACCCATCAGAGGTGGAAGGATTTTTAAGACAATGGTGGTAGGAAACGTTTCTGAGTTTGCATGAACTTCCAAATAGCTTTGATAATTCTGATCATCCATAACACGTGGTGCTCTACTAAATCTGCTTTGTTGTTTGTTGGGATCATCAGTCCTCTTTAAGTCTACAATACCAAATGTGAGGTTATTTAGCTCCCGTAAATAATTGGCCGTATTCTATTTGTGCTAACTAAAATACCTGGTGAAGCCATGTATTACTGTGCCTCGTTCAGAGACGTTGGTTATATTTTCCTTTTTTCTAACTCGCAATAATGTCCACTCTGCTAGCCGTTGTGTGAGAAACCGTAAGAAATTTTGACACACGCCAAACGTCGTCGTAGTTAATGTTTTTCTTTCAGCTCAGTAATACTGTCAACGGGTTTAGCTTCATCTACCCTGTTACGAGCAACGTTCAAGTGAAACTGATGTTCGCTTCTCAACTGGAATCTCTAGGTGCTTCAAAACCGAGTCTTTCCGGCTAGCAGCCGAACGCCACTATAGTCTTAAGCTGCGCGTAGCTGATCAGCAGAGTGTGCACGTTAAACAACTTTCACTTCGACGGGATGTGACGCCACACATCCATCAATCAATTAGTTCCCGCCACGTGAATATTTGTTAACCTGGACTTTGAGCGACGAGGTTGTGGTTCACAAGAGTGCTCATTTGCAAGCATCATGATAGTTATCGACTGTGCTTCCAAAAATTGACTAAATTCAAGAGCTGAAATTTGTACTCTTTTAATCAGTGAGGCAAATATAATCCCAATAATGTGCCGTTTGTTTCGCTTCACTTTTGGCTGTCGCCAACTATTTACATACGAAGATAATCTGTTCTAATTGCTGGAACTCTTGCGGTTCCCAGTAACCAATTCACAATGCGGCTTCTGTGTATCAAATCCTGATGATTAATATCCCTACAGACAGTAGACATTTTGAAAAGCCCTATGAGTGATTTTTGTGTGGTAAATCAAAACGGATAACCTACTGCGAGTGTCAAGTCTATGCCAGCTTACTTGGATTAATCCGTTGTTTTAGTGTCCAATTGTTCCACTCCCTGGTATTTCAGGAATCTATGCGACATATTGATGGCGTCTACTCGACTGAACAACATGGAATACTTGACAATATCCGGTGACATACTACAATATCCAGATGTCGCTTCCGGGGAAAAAGTTTACTACACATCTTTATGATGGAGAACAAAGCCTGAAATTCTGGTCGAGAAATCTTGTTTATGTCTAAACGTGTTCCTAAAGTTTTGTTAAAACAAAGGGGGCAAAATTTAACAATTACTTTAATGGGAATTTTGTTTTCTGCCGAGAGCTGGAGAGAAAACTGCTACAAGGATGCGGAGCAAACATGGTAGTCTGATAAGGAAAGTCACAACTATGGAAATGTTGATTCTTGGCCAAAAAATTCAAATGTAATTTAACATCGCGTGGTTCTGCCTGATGGACGATAACAGTGATCACGGTAAAATATCTTGATTATTGTGTCTGGTCTGACCAGAAAATACAGTGCGTAAAAATGAAACTAGGGTTGCAGCTTCGCTCTTTTGGTGGATGTATTCATCCTTCCATCGCCCGTATGAGTAGGCGTTGTTTATGAGTAATTGTTGAGTTAGGTATTTCGTTTTTTTGCCATTTTAAAGTTGCTTATTGGATAACTTAGGGATACACCCTCTTTCGCCAGGTGAAGATATGACGCTAAGCATTCGCACATCAATACGCATTTTCGCACCGATGCTCTTCTCACCTAAAACCGCCATGGTAAAGTCACACTTACTAGGTCATTCTTTCTGAAAGCCATTTGCAATATATTTTTCTCAAAAATGAGATAATTTTGACGGCCCTGTATATTCTTCTTCTTCCCGAGAAAAATACCTTTGAAACATGGGAACGTGGAATATTTTACTGTTTGACGTCAGCTCTATTCAAATTAGAGGACATTAGAAAAATGCCTCCAACCATTGTCGGATTTATCAGTTGACAGTTTCTGGCATCAGACGACCTCATAACCACTGGACGTGCACTTTTTGTTCATACCAGTAGATTCTTCCTGGCCAAAGTTGAATGAAGCTGCTCAGTACAAATACAGCCGTATTTATGGGACTATATATCATTTGCTTGACACAATTAAGATAGACAAAGTCTCCGTGCTGGATGCAAAAGAACACCCACGTTGGCATAGAGCTCTCACTCGGGTAATTCAGAGCATTGTTACAATCAAACTGGTTCCTAACTGAATGAAACTTATCACCGAGTTTTTCATCTTGTGATTCGAGTATAAGATGAACTTTGGTCTAGGAAACATGAGCTTCACAATACTTCCTTAGTCATGCAATGACCAATCTCGTGTTAACCTCTTACCGACTTTCCGTTTCCAAGTGATTTTGGACGGATTTCTTCTTGTTTAAGAAAGTTATGCAACGATGCTAACTTCATACTCATCGTAAGAAGACAATTTTAATTTTATGGGTTGAAAATTAAGGTGATCTGGTTAGAGAACGTTTTGTCTGCTTGAGTTAAATCAGTACAAATCAATCTGAAATTGAGCGTTTATTTCCCTGAAAGTACAAACTGTTCCTCAAATAGGAAATAGGGTAACTGAAGATTCTCTGACTAAGGCTATTGGACGAAACTTAAAGAAAGCGAAGCAGCCAGTGAGTTTTTCGAGTTAACAAGATACACTCGAGAAGTAAACTCATTTGCACATCAGTTTGTTTTACGCGGGTGACTTAACGGAATCGTAGCTGAATCTCTCGTTTATGACATCCTTTTTCAACTGAATGTGTTGCATAAAGGCTGCGTTATCGTAGCCGATATATCTCAGTACATGTTCTTGATGGACCACCACTATTAAGGCTGCTGGAAAACTTTCGACACCCCATGAAGGGCTTTGCACTTTTTGGGGTCCCTGAATTTCCTTCAACCTCATGTATTAGGGGACTGCGAATGCATGAAGAAGGGCCCAAGAAGGGCGAAACCGGTCGTGGGCTGTCGAAGAATTTTCAGCAACCTTATGAGTAGTGCATTACGTGTATACAGCCAGTGAGTTGTTTATAATTTCCGTTCACATTATGAGCCGAGTCCGTTTACTCAGGGTAATATTGATTGAAAAAATCTTGCCTTCCGGAAAGGTGGAAGGGTGTTTGCTTGCTGTACTATGGTATACTTCCAATAATCATGCATTTTGCGATAGCATATTTTCATCAAACACCCTGCACACTCGTACGGCACGCAAATGGTAGTCGATCAGCTATATTCGATGCAGGACTGTCACTGAAACAGTAGAAAAACCTTCCAAGTTGCACTTCACATCAAGCTATTAAAGAGGCAGAGCTTGCCTAAACAGATGGACAGAGAGGGTCAAATGACTCAACAATTTCTAACTCTGCGTTTGATTAGAAGCAAAGGTGACATTATAAACTGCTTCGAAATGATGTTATACGTACGCTTCATTAGCAGTAAAAACATCTGTGGAAACTGACTGGAAGAACCGAAAATTGGAGAAGGAACTGCATGCAATGAGTTTTCGGTGCTTTGGTAATGGCCAGAATGATATAATGCTTCAAAAAAGGATGTCTCCTTGGTCATGTTGTTGATTGTCACATTGTTCTCGCACAAGCTCAACTATAAAATCCAAGTTCAATTGGGAAAAAACTGGGGGGAAATGATGCTTGGGCTCACATATAGGCACTCATTGTGATTGTAAACTACCGTCGCAGCTAAGTACTGCAATCGTTCAGGAGTTGCCGCTATTCCAGTGTTTTTTAAAGTTGTTTCATAAAAGATCCACCATACTGGCACTCATGTTCTAAATTGAGGCTGGGTACATTTCACTGTGTGCATTGTTTGCTAGGCGAAATATTCACAAACATAATGAACTTAATTTGCTTCGTGATCACTGAAGTTCTGGACAGAAAGTCAGGATGAAATTGAATTCTTTTCTGAAGGATTAATTCATCGATACATTTTATTTGGAGTGACAGCAATGTGGCGGACCTTGAATTCGTTGAAGTCGTTTGATTGAACCATCTCGTGTTCAAACATTTGTAGCAGTTCTTTTCCATTTCATGTACTTTTTGCAGTGAAAGGAACAATTCTTTTCACAATAATAATTTATAAATTAGTGAGTGACCCACGCGCGTAACTCACTGTTCTTCTCAGTCCACCCAGCAGCTGTTCTTTCAGCACGGAATGGCTCAACTGGGTGAAACATTTTGCGTAATATTACAAGCAAAGAGCGATGAGACCTGTAAAATATATGGCAACATTCACTCTGGAATGCGTGGGCAATTCTGCTTCCTTATTGAATTGGCTTGAGTCAGCTCTTGTTTCCCAATTTGATTATCATCAGCAAGGTGCTTCCCACATGGGAATAGAATCCATCTTTTGATGTTCATCAGTGGCGTCCGGATAGACTCTTGCCACTTCAGACAGCTTCACTAGAATTCCCCAGAGTGAGTACCAGTTAACAGCTACCGGAGCAGCCTACTTGACATACTATGTAAATTTCATTTCATCAGTTTCTCATAAGGAGTACATGATAAATGCACGCAGATTTTTCATCAAGTACACTGTCTACAAATGCAAGGCTCAAGTGGGTCGTTATTATACAAGCAAGTCTTTGTCGACACGTAACTATTCGAGAGATGCATATATTTCAAGCATACTTCGAATATATATCCCTCTGCTCTCTGAAGAATGATGCGACTGTTTTATTTCGTCTGAAAAACAGCAAAGTTGCATCTGTGTGTGTGCCGTCAGCGTAGGTTTCTGTAAAACGTTAGACATAAAAGAATCCGGTAATCTGCCTGACATAAATGAACTCCTTGGGCTTTTTCCAAGATCCAATGAAAAATATAAATAGAAGCGTTACCTTCATTGGTTTAGAAAGGTTAATTCATTCTTCCAAATGAGCCGGCAAATTTTCTGCTGTTTGTTGCCTTGGGATTTCTTCTGCTATATTCATTTTTAAGTTGCTTACTTTTGTGCTACAATGCGATTTCACTTGCTGGTTTGCTTGAAAAAGTGGATGCGTTTAACTGGAGCTTGTTTCATGTGAAGCCCAATGTTGAAGTAAATTTGAATCAGAGAGCTAGTCGACCGAAAATCTAGTCAGGGTAGTGAATTTGCTTCACTAATGTAGTCTAAGGGTATTTGAATAAGCTCACTTTTGTGGCTGAATGGTGTACACAGCCGATGAGAAGGCTCAAATGATGATTAAACGACTTTTTGGTGTTGCTTAGCTCTGGCTCCCTCTGAGGGGATCACTCTGTTTTATCGTGCTTATGGGATTTTTGAATCACTCGGTTTAGATCGGATTCGCTTCTTCAACTGTGACTAGAAAACTG
The DNA here is from genome assembly GCA_003604175.2 of Clonorchis sinensis. Classification (NCBI taxonomy): domain Eukaryota; kingdom Metazoa; phylum Platyhelminthes; class Trematoda; order Opisthorchiida; family Opisthorchiidae; genus Clonorchis; species Clonorchis sinensis. The sequence goes on from CM030375.1 coordinate 26,513,828, forward strand.
CATTCAGCTTGCAGTGATGTAGGCGACTGCAAGCTTGCTGTATATGTCGAATACTGGCACGGTCAAGAGTGCAAACTTTTAGTTACCTATGCGGATGTAGTCGAGATAGGTACTTCGGATTCGGTCGTAACTAACCGGACGGGGCAAAAACAAGATTTATTTCAAATTTCAGTCGTCTTGGAAATGAACAGAAACAGCAGAAACTTTGAAACAACACTTTGTCCCACAGTCATCCTCGGAGGATGATGAAGCAATTTTTGCTCTCGTTGACATCAGTAGGTTTTGAGGTAAATGGACCCATCAAGCAGCTTGGAACATGAGTGTCACGTTAGCCCGCCTACGATAACTGATTATGGCCTTGCGTTTGACACGCAACGATGTGATGCGTTCAACTTCGCTAATCACTTCTTTTGACTGGCACTATCGCCAAATACTTTCTGCACGAAGACTGACGCCTTGCGTGCTTTGTTCACTTAAATTGCAAATAGACGCCACCGTTAAGATGTAGGCTGATAGCATATTATGATTGGGTCACACGTAAAGGCTTTTCCCCTCCGCACCTACAGACAAAGAACGTCAGCTTAGGCGGACAACCCACATTTGTTTCAATCCATGTGAAATAAGTGTTCTTCGATAGTAACTGCACAATATGCATCCATTATTTTAAATCAGACACTGATGGAGTTCCTTTTTAGCAGAGGCCATTGTAGCACGTTTCAAAATAATGTTCCGCTAATACAGTCTACAGATGTAAGTTCGCCATTCCAAATGATGTGTTCAAAATATTAGTTTGTGTTAGTCCACCAAAGGCTCTCGAAACTCAGGCCCCAGCCAGAAGAAATTACCATCCAGAAAAACATGTTCGTTTGATTGGTCTGGCTGGCAGTCGCAGACAGAAGCGCCGCATCACAGAATGGTTACGATACTCTGCATTGTTGTTCTGAAAAGTCGTTTGGTATCATCATTCCGTATAATGGTGTGTTGTTGTAAGATAGTCACAGTGAATATTCATGTTCCATATGAGCTGAGCTGCGGTAACATCCATTCTAAATTCATTAGGATATACTAGACCAGATATACAAACTGTACCCTACTGAACGAAAGAAATTTTAGGCAGATTATCGGACCAAGCAATACTTCAATTCTCCATGTCAACAAGTCCAGAAAAGCTAGAGGTAACAATGTAAACTTTATCGTGATGATAGTTTATTGAACATATCGAGTACTCATTGCTGTGACCAAAAAAAGCAGTGGATGCCAAAAGGCAATCAATAGACTTTATACTGGTGTCTCGATTGCAATAATCCACTTGGAAATGTCTCGTCCAATAAAGGTACCCACCAACTGCATGTCACTCGTAAAATTTCTCACCAAAGAAACAGTAGGTGCCCAACTCCTCTAAAGACTTGTTGCTCCCCAGAAGAGGCCAAAACGCACTTTTACATGTGAAGTTCTCTCATAGGAAAGGTTCCTACGTGAATCACAATTGTGGCATAATTTGGGGGCTATAAATAATTTATCTGTTCCTTTACTGTTAGGTGTTCCGGCTTAGTGGAATGTTAAACAACCGAATGAGATGAGTACATCGGTGTGTCAAACTTTCAGACTCATATGTCAATTTTGCAACCTTACAGGCAAATGTTTGGTGATTGATTTTCATACTTCGGAAAGCTACGCATATTTTTGTTTTTGGCTGGTCCATTTTTTATTATGCATGATCTGACCTATAACCAGATGGGAAGATTTTTCAATACAGTTGCCTCCAAGTACTCCGACAAAATACAGCCCATGTATTACAGATACACAGCCCGAATACCTGAGGCCCACGAGCAAGTCTACGCTTCGAATGTACAGGCTTCCACAGATACCTAAACAGAGCAAATAACATGATTGGCTAGCTGCATCATACGACAGAGTGCGCGGGCTGTATCATCTGGTAGAGCCAGGCCGGAAGCATTTATGCCTCCATGGTATTCGTGACTCGTTTGAGTTCATTGAACCTGTCCAGAATGTAAACGTCATTGCTAGTCACATGTGCTCCATTTTTCCGTGAGTAAAGTCAAGCACGACGTTTTGAATTCAATAATTAAAAATGTGCTATTTTTTCGACCCAATGCCGATAAGAGTTCTATTATTCAATATTATCACATGACATTAGGGGCCAACTTGATCACTCGGAACTTCACTACACTTCATCTCATCACGGAACAAAATAACAACGACGGGTGTCCCGAAAGTCTTTTGTGTTCGATCAGGCCACACATTTCCACAGCTTTGTTGGTTTGAAGTAAAGTAGAATCCTGGTGGATTGTCCGGCAAAAGAAGTTTTTATGATTTGCACAAGTAGAACACGTGATGCCAAACTGATATTATATATATATATATATATATATATATATGATTACTGAGAATACTGATGGAAGTGGCAACCAAATAGCCAAAGACGCTTCTGATAATAAAGGCCAACAGAAAATAGATGTGTCAGTCCGGAATGTGTCCGGAATGCTTCTGAACAATCAAGCTAAAGCTATTAACTCCGCTCAGAGAAACATTAGTTGTCGATCAGTTGTACACATAGTTCAGTCTCAACTGTATGCCTAACACAACCGGAAGTGTAATCTGACAGTCCACAACTGTGCCACGATAATACGTGTGTTCTTATGCGAATGAGCTGCAAGCCATATTAGCTGGAGAACTAGACTTCTATCCGGAAGATCTGCTGAGTATACACCATAAGGCAGCAGGATCGGAGATGAGAGCTACTTGACGTGCGGACTGAAACTCACCATCTAAGCTATTTTTTTTTACAAAAATTGTAACAACATATTCCTTCTGTAGCTGTATTCGCTTGTTGAGACTTAGAATATGCAATCAGCATTTCTTTTTCTTTTTGCGGATAAGTAGCATCGGGGCAGACAAAAAATCTTGTGCAGGACTGCATCCTATTCAAGATGCTATCAACTAAAATGATTTGAGCACTAGAGTCGACATCGCGGACCCTAGTTTTGTTGTGAACACTACAGATCTTACCAAAAACTTCAACTTTTTGATCATAATTTTCGGCCCTTAGTATTTCTATGTTTACTGGTACAACCTTAGCACGTAGAATAGGTGCAACACCATGAATTGTTTTGCCTTTATGAAGGTATTATCCATTTCCTAGCCGCCACCTCTCCTCTCTTAGGGTGTTCTTGACATGAGCCTGCATTCGTAGACTGCACGCACCCATGTGCCTCCAAACGCCAGAAGGGTACAAGATTTTTGGATGAGAAAACGAAATTTGGACAAACCATGTGGCCTCCTTTCAACAGCTTGCTTCACAAAATGTACTTCCTTAAAAAGCTCCAAACAGGTTGACCCTACATTTATGTGCTTCCTGAACGGATGATAATTTTCTCCAATAACAGAGCAGGCTGTTCCGTCGGAGGGAACGGTATGTGCTCTTGCAGATGTCATTTTTTGGTTTTTGAAATCTACATCTTTACTCAGCTGGGTAACAGTGATGGGTCCTATCGGAAGGTCATTAACTTAGGTGTCACTACTAATAATATCCCTGAAAACATGCAAAGACGTGCTGTAGAGTGAAACACAGTCAGATGAACTGCTCGCGGCGAAAATTAACGATTCCATACCAGCGCCAAATAGAGTGCCCATAAAAGCAGTGTACCAAGGGACAAGCAGTGTTATGCTGTTTTACTAAACAAAGCTCTTTGTGAATTGAAGCTTTCTCAAGAAGCCTTGATGGGCCATTCCTAGTCAATAGCCCCGTAACACAAGTTTTGAATTCCGCGACGTTGGTGAACGTAGCTGCCTACTGTAGACACACTTATACCGGAAGAAAACACTAAATGATTTTCAATATCTTTGAATTAGAGACACGTTTCACTGTATGCCAATCAACTGGAAGAACTGCGTCAAACGCAGCAAGGAACAAGCATAACACACTCGACTGGCAAGCAAAAAAACTATCGTAGAAACCATCAGCAAATCAGCAAAGGTCTATCATAAACGGTATTAATTCTTTTCATTGGTTTGTTCCATGAATGTTACGATAAGTTCAGATGTAGCTGTTGAAATCTTCACTCGAGAATATGCAAGACTGTCATTCTAATACTCACTTCATTCGGTAACAGCACCAGCATTCAGCACAGAAAATGAAGTAGGGTTGGTTTATACGGTAACTTCCATCTTATCAAATGGTACCTGTTTCGTACGCGTGCACAAATTTCACAAGGGTTTGTTCAACGCGTGGCATCTTTTTCAACCCAAAAGATCCGTACTACTTATGAGGAAACCATATTTTTGCTTTTCTATTCATTCCAGTGTTTTGGTGATCCGCTAGCTGATAGAAGATGAGGCAATTTGCCTATTTCTGAGCAGTTTCGTCACATATATGACATGTATACTGTGGAAGAGATTCACGTGTTTCACGGCAGTCTTTTTGGATAAAAAACCGAAAGAAGCCTAATTAGATGGGAACCAAGTAGGCAACATCGTAGCCCACCAATACCTACATATAATCCCTGCATAATGGTAGGCACTGTATACTAAATTGGCCCGTTTTTTGAAAAGAGCTTTTTGATGTACCGTTGTAGAAATAAACCGGTCGATATTAGTGGTGTTGTGTGAGACTGGTACGCGTGTACGGATGTTTCCCTGGCTAAGGGTGCGTCAAAAGAGTGTGATTGGGCAAAGCGTAAGCTCTAGGTCATGTATGCATAAGTGCAGAACCGGCTAATCTGTGGTAGGAGCCCCAGAGGCTGGTACATAAAACGCAATGTTCATATATTCAAAGACAGTTTAGAAATGTGTCTTATACCTTCATGCATTCAGGCAGAGCCTCCGCAGATTTATTTTTAGAAAGTCTAAAAACTCAGCTGTATGAAAAATAGCCAGTTATATTGCAATACATTCGAACATCCCATTATGTGTTCAATAAAAAAATAATTCTAAAGAGATACATCCGGAAGCCACAACTTAGGCATCCTCCTGCGTACGGCCGATTTCTACGTTACTTAACACTTCAGGGACGAAAAATATGAACCTTTGAGGATAAAGCTGTCTGCCAGCGAGTCATGTATAGCATGGCCTGATTACGTACCATATCAGAGTGGTTCTTGCAGGTTATAAGAACACACAATACAGCTATGCTAGATGCTCTAATCGTCCTCCCAAATGGAAATCAATGCTTACTGAGTAGCAACACAGAGAGTGTTAGTGCGGTCACCACTCCAGGGCGTACACTTCATCAAACGAATGACATGGTACGCTGCCATTGAAGCTTCCACAAGGATGTGATCTTTTCACTAAGAAGATCAGATTCCCGAGTCTGATCGTTAACAGTGATGAGTTTACGATCAGCAGTTTCGTGATCTTCGTTCTCCTCCATTTTATACAGCATCCGAGTTTAAACGAAAGACCTTTCATTGCCTGGATATGAACTCCCATATGGAAGGCACACAGGTTTTTTTATGCAGCAGCCAACATATACTTGAAGGACTCGCCTTTCTAAAGAAACTATTAGGTAACAAGAGATTTCGTCTCACATAATTATCCTCAATTACCCTTTCTTCTTGAACGACATACCATTATTCTGCGGTTAAGATATTGTCGAAGTTAAAAACTTCCGTGAAACCTAACGATTCAGGAGAGCTTAATTGCAGTAAGCTGTGGGTTGCGGTTAATCTGACGATTCCTGAGCAATGTGCTCAGTTCAGAGGTGAGTCACATTTCCAGGAGATTTCATAATAGTTACTCTGAGGAGCATGTGAAATACGGTGCGTGTTTTTTTGCACCTTGCTGAGCTAAGACCTTGAACGAAAAGACACCCTCACGTGACAAGATGATTGATGGACGGTAGACTCCCTTGGAAGGAACGACTGGAGCATATGGTTTGAAAAAACAAAAATGCATTTTATCCGGGGTAAAAATAATGGCGGCAGACTCTCAGTGAATTGGTCTATGTTTGGCTAAGTAGTCATGATAGACGATAATTTTCACCTGCATCCCGGAGTATCTCAAACTTTTCACCGCGAAATATTGGAATGTCTGGATGAGTATCTGAGATCGGCTAGTGTAGACATGGTTATTGGTTTGTCCGATCATCTCGACAATTGGATTGCAAAGGCTTCATCACCAACAGAGGTGACATCATCAGTGCGTTGTGAAGCGTAACGATGGGTTGGAGGTTGTGTTATATAGAGGCTGTATATAGAGATTGGTGGTATAGAGGTGGATCCCACGCATATGTCTACTTCAAAGCAAATGCGTCACAAGTTAATTTCTAGAGGAAATTGAGTGGACACCTAGACGGCTTAATCCTCTGCACAGCTCTATGTAAGCCAAAACTTAGGGGCTCTCAGCGACTGTTCATAAACAGGGGCAAACCATTGAAGTGACAACCGTCAGTGTGCTATCTCAACGGTAAAACTGAATCAGTGTCACAGAGATTCAAGCAATTCCACTAAGTTTGCTATATTCTCACTTGGTGCATCAGGAGTGCAAAATGCTGGAGCGTGAAGGATATTATTCATGCAAGTTTCTCAAAGTTATCAAACTGCCTGACACCCAATTTTCAGTTTTTGTCTGATATGCACAGAAACACTTGATGATGAAGAGTGACTGAATGTTCTACCCTGTATAAAAGGACCACAAGCATGGTGACTATACATTTTTTTCGACAAACAGTTTTATTCATGGCCAATATATGACATTCTAAACGGAACGGAACAAAACAGGATTTAAGGTTGTGGAAAAATCACTAATTCCCTAGAGAATAGTCCTACGAAATGCTACATTCATTTGATAAGTTTAAAAAATGTGTGGCGTTCCAGATAACCGCGCAAGCTCGCACCGTCAGTTGCTGCTGGTAAGTTTCCAAGCATGCATAGCACAGAACACAAACACGATTCTAGGTAATTTCTAGAGTGGTGTACAAAACTGAATGAAAATCAAATGCGCGTAAAATAAACTCAAGTGATAGATGGAATGTTTGCCTCAGGCATACAATCCCCCTGCTCCAAGCAAAAAAGTCAAAACGATTTTTCGTTCTTGTCATAAAAGGACGAACTCATAACGATCTGCTTGATCTGATGTATCAAGGACGAGCTTGAATTGCAAAAATGCCTCATCGCATAAGGGGCTTTATCCTCATAGAGGTTCCCTTTATGGTGGATTTGTACTCAGACCTCTAAGTCACTTGACCTCACGTGGTCAGTGACCTTACGAACCTGGTCAAAATTATCAGTTGAATAATGTGGAATAATGTGGTATATCAGATCAACTGCAACAATTGCAACAAATTCTACGTTGGACAAACTGGGAGGAAATTATGCACACGGATAAAGGAACACAACGCGGCCGTCAGTAGACATGACCAAGAAGGCCACAAGTTCAATATGGAAAACGTGAAAATCTTGGCATACGGAGACACGAAGCACGGAAGGGAATCTCTGGAGGCATGGTACTCCACGGCTGATTCGATCAACCGATGCATTGAACTGGACCCAATGTACGCACCACTACGTGCAAAGGATCAACTCCTCCACCAAAATACTCGAGGAGAGCCACATATCGGATTCCCAAACTAAGAAGCAAGGAACTGCTGAGAGTTGGATCAACAAAGTTCACAAGCCGGAACATAGAAAGGTCAATGACAGAGGTCACCCCAGCATCGATCAGAGCACGAGGGCACGGGTGGCCAGGCTCACAATTCACGTGGTCATCGATCAATCAGGACACCGGATAAGAAAACAACCAATGGAACCGACCGACCGAACAACCAATCGTGACCGAAGGTCAACCCCGGCTAATAGTATGCATATTAACACACACACAACACTACTCAACGCACAACCACCAACCCATCGCTACGCTCCACCACGCTCCCTACCAACGCACTGATGACGTCACGTCGATTAATGGTGAAACCTTCGCAATCAAATTGCCCAGTTCAGCGAACAAACCAACGACCATTATCAGCTCAGGTTCACCGGCTGGTAATCATTTACATCGTTTTCGTATCTAGCAACGCAGGTTTGAGGTCGAATATAATCTGGTTTTCATCAAAAAAACAAAGGTTCGATCATCAGTTCAGTCGTCATTGAAATTGATGAGATTCGCCAAAAGAACCAACTTCATGAAAAACCGATGGCCATAGTTACTAGGGCGCTTCACGAAAAAAAGCGGAATTCTGTCCAAATGCAAACGTATGGTTGCTGGATCGCTTCAGACAGTTTAGGAATGTGATCTTTCATTCGTGACTCAAGGCTTATTCAATTCTTCCTATGTAGATTTGGTCACTTTAGCCATTCTGCCAACACTGCACTCGTTTTAGACATTGTCTTATCGCGCTTCTTTCAAAATGATTGTATTGCGTGTTACAGTTTCCCAGAACTACTCCATGTATGTTATGCACATTTTCGGGTGAGACTTTAGAGAACCGACATAGATGTATGACAACAGAACAGCACTTCGAGTGTCCGCTATTAGAGTTGAGAATACCAGTAGGTGTGAAGGAAACTGAAACTAACTATTAGCGTTCCCGAATTTGGGTTTTTATTCAGAGCAACCAAAAATTTTCAGTAAGCAAATTCATCGAAGCACAAATTCGTTTTCGAACAAGCAAAAAACGTGCTTGTTGCAAATTTTTAATGAACACCTCACAGAGCACGTCAAGCATTCTGTCCCATCCCAAGCCCTCTACCCGACTTGGTGAATACACCACTCTGTGTCCGATACATCCACATGAATTTGAAGGCTGATCCGGTTGACTGACTCTACACTCAACTGGAGCGTTGGATTGCATGCTTCACTAGGCTTCTGTATAAAAAGAGTTGAATACATTCGGCTACCAGTTTCACTATCTGGTATGATAGCAGTGTGAGGCTGATTTCGGTGAACCATGACTAAAGCTAAAACGCTTTCCTAAATGATGCGTAGCACATGATTCACGAATCCCTTGAGGACTTTCAACCGACAGTCTCTGATGCTGGATTTTGATGTAATGCTATAGTAGGGAACTCCTAGACGAATGCCTGGCTCGACATTACAATAAATAAACAAATAAATAAATAAATGAACAATAATGTACGTAAGCAAGTAATCAAGTAAATAAGTAAGTGATCGATCGATTGTAATACTAAGTTGGCGCATGGCTGCCACGCGTCTCGAAAGAAGCACGTGGTCTGCAGGTTGCCCAGGTCCAAACAGGGCTTGTGATAACACGTGGCTATGTTAATTCTGAGGATCCACATTCAATTTGGAATATTACCTCACTGCGATAGCTACAGGTGAATGAGTGTGATCACTTTTGTTGGTGTATTCTTGCCCCGAGGAAGTAATAGCCCGAAAGCATCTTTGTGTAAGGAGAATAAACTCTGTCCTGGACATATTGGAAATCGGAGAACACGCAAACAACTGCAAAATCGTAAGAATATTAGTATAAGCTGCTCGAGACAGTAAGGATTGTTATGACAGACCACAACATTTTGACTCTTTCCGTCGCCACCGGTCACAACGTGTTACATGCAGTTTGAATAATTTCATTTGTGTCGAATTTATTTAAACAAACTCTCATTTACAAAAAAAAAACAGACCAAAGTTCAGGTCAAGCTTTCTTCCCGCATTCGACTGGACTGTTTCTGAATAGAAAACATGAGTTGATGTTTTCCAAGAAACCTCTGGGAATATTCATGGAGCCGCAATTATGTTCTGTTTCTATGGCTTGTTAACCGCTTCGCCATCTGGATACATATTGGATTATACTAATCGGAATGAATTGCTCATTACATTCTGAAAACGGTGAGTGTAGTTCACCACGAAAGGCTTCTTGTAACCTGCAGCAGATCCCGTAGATCGACCAGGAGGCTGATGTCGGAATTAAATCCGTTTAGGATCCTTTTATTCGACCGTCTGTGTTATATTTCGAATGGCCTCAGTATTTACTCCTCGGCTAAATCGTTTATTTTAGGAAGCTTTACATAAACATCTGCTTCTCTTCCAATTTAGTAAAAGCAATAAATATTTCTTTGTGATCTCTGAAAGTTTGGTTTGGCCTTGCCTTTGGTTTGATTGTTTAAAAATAACAGACTTGCGAATTACGCAATCCTGACCAGGTTTCTCATGCCCGGAACAACAAGAGGTGCAACCAGCTGCCCGGAAACTGCATTCTTAATTTGGTACTATCGGCTGTGGGCCATAAGAGAGAAATCAAACTAACCTTGTTGATAGGCTTCCTTTTTTCAATATTAGAACTTCATCATTGGCCTAAATATGAGTGCAAAATGCATGATCAGGGATTTAATTCGTTGGCAATAAATTTCTAAACAATTTGTTTGCCTCCTCAAATTTGTCCCCCCTAAACTAAGTGCTGAATTCGGGACCGTGTAATTGAACCCATTGGTTGAACAAAACCTAGTTGTGTATATGCTTATTTATTTTTTTCGATGGAAATACAAACATTGTGCGATAATCATGATAATGTTAATTATACGTCAGCAATCGCTTTGATCATACTCGTAGATTCAGCTGTAATCCAAGTCTAAGAGAATTCCGGTTCGGTGTTTCTGGTTGGGTTATCTAATCGGACGGAGTTTCTCTAAGTTGAGCATACCATAACCACAGAGCTGATAGAACTCTGCTACTACTCTATATATTAAAACAAATAAAACAACTCTTAGCTGATTATTATGCTTATTGATAAATAACAGCTAGACGATCGGTTGACTTGATTTATGGCGTTAAATGGAGTTTAATGTTGACAAAAATAGTCTTGGGAGCATCAGTCAACGTCAGAATTACTTTCTTTCAACTTCGCCTGTCTAGGCTTGAGCAACCTGGCAGTATCCCAGCCATTGTGCTTCCTTTGTTCGGCATGGCAGCTAGGCAACGAAAGGGTGTTGCAGTTGAACGAGGCGTTATTTTTGATACGTGCCGCTTGCACGACACCTTAGTGATGGTGATGAATGAAAACTGGACCAGGAGGTTTTCCCGCCAGTTAAACATTTTTGTTGCCTTGGTTGCGAATAAAATGTTATACATCATTTTATACAAAACAATCAATTGGCCCATGAACCTTTTGCAGCCGGACACAGTGATTAAGCCTTTAGGAAGCCAACATGTGTTTCGACGCAATTCATTCATGGGAGAGGTACGATTGGGCAGTGATGTCCATGGGATTCGGTTATACCAAGTGCATATTTGGATAAATTTTTCAAACTTAACTTTTGGCAGCCGGAGGCTAAATGTTCAAAAGTTTAAATCTCCAAACTACCAACCGTGAAGTCGGGCTTTCGGTACCCTCTGGAGTTTTGTGGTATATGCACTGCTCACGATGCCCAATGAGGGAAAGAACTTCCCAGAGCTGCTTGACTTTTCACTTGCGAGACGAAATCTCGAATAGAATTCCTAAATCTTCTCACACTACCAAAGAGCTTTCGTCTTCATGGTTGCACGCAGCAAAACCTATGGTTTCTGGCCAGCTCATGTGAATAGGTAGTCATTTAACCTTTTAGATTACACAATTGTAGCGTTGTTCACTTCGATTGATTTACCGATTATTGCTTTTTCCTGCATTTTTTCTGGCACCTGGTCCCACCAAAAAGAGTAGGGTATCAGGCAGACTCGTGTTTTACGCACCATAATTTTCCTCTTTTTGGTAATGTGAATTACTTTGCGTAAATGTTGTGTTGCTATTTTTAACTGAATTATTGACGGCGGAGTAGACTTAGAGTCTCATATATGAGAAGATTTCCAACTGGAACAACGTGACAAGCAGACCTCCACTATATAGGAGAGGTTACCCAAGGTTTTAACGTCCACTCCACCATGCACCGGAAACTCCAGAAAAGACCAATGTCTTCTAAGAAGCTATTTCCCCTCGGCGTCCAACTTTATTTGTGTCAATGTTTTCAGTATCCTTGATATCACCATACCGTCCCAGAAACTTTGTCAACATTTTGAACGTTTGAATTTTCTTCATCCAGAGAAAGACAGTGTCATGGCTATATCGGTAGCTTATCATTTCACACTAATAAAGAGGTTGGTCTTCTTAAATTCACTACGGGAAGTAACCTAAAATACCCTCTCAGATACTCTTTTACGGAGGACCGAGCAATACAAGGGTATTCACTTTTGTGAAGTTTCAGGTGATCGTATAGGTCCAAGTGTTAGCTTCATTATTCTTGTTTGAGGATTTGTGGAATTCCAATTACTGTTGTCTCGATCACCTGCGTCTAGTCTCTAATGGATTTATTGAAATTTCGCTTCATCTGGCGGACGCGACAAAACCATGCCAACGCCAGGCTCAGATATCAAATCTTCGAGGCGCAGGAAAATGTCCTTTTGTCAGAATTGGTTGAAATAGTGCTTCATACCTGATGTATAGCTGGTTACCTGCAACTCGGTTGTGTCACATTGGGCTCTCAAGAATGCGTTTGTTCGCATATATGTCCACATGCACTCTCAAAATAAGATTCATTTCTGAAGCATTAAGTTTGTCGCCAAAAAGAATGATTCCAAGGCTCGCTTTTCACTCTCGGCGAATGGGAATTGTGGACACACTTGCCTGGATAGGTAAAAAGACACTTGTGCCCAGATGATCAGAATCAGTTTTTCAAACAATAAAACGTCAAAAAGACGCCTTGACGCTCTGACGTGATTGGACATTGGCAAGGATTTGGGCATGGTCACACAATGAACTTGTCCACAAACGTTCTTACGAATGCCTCCCCGATTAATGTCACAATCGTTTCTCGAATGGTATCTGAATTGAATAGCTATCGAATTATACTAGTTTTTGCATGTAATCTATTGGTAATTCTGTTCAACCCACTCTCTGAAGGTACGCGTTTTCACGTTCCTGCTTTTGCAACTTTTAAGTTGAAACTCGGTTACGTCTTAATTCTTCTTAGGTCTCTGAAGCGTTTCAAATTACTCACTTGTGACAAAAAACGGGGATATCGAGCAAAGTTTGTTAACTCTGGTCAGTCCCCCTTGCTTAGGCATAAGAAACTACTTGTAAATTTTGGCAAAGCCATGGGTGCATGCTTGAAATAGAGGAACCCCAGCGTTGGTGGTCCAAAAGTGAATAACTTTGGAAAGTTTCAAGTTCCTTGGATGTAAGTGTTTCTTCTAGAATTAGCTGGATTTTGATTATCCTCTTGATTTACGTTAATCTGAATTATTTAGAGAAGATCCGCGTGTAATCAGAAAATTTTGCTGCACGCTGATCATGACTTTCAAGCAGCTAACAGAACTAGGTCGTCACTGTCAGCTTGTACAAAATGCGCATTTATGGTACAGTGGTTACAGCTGCCACACTTTCGCTCTCTGATAATCTGGGGAGGGAGTGGCAGATAGTTACGGAGGCAGTGGACAATATAGTTGATGTCTCAATACAAAGATGTTAGTAGAATTTTCTTTTAGAAGATCGGAAAGGGAAGCTATGTATCGAAAAAAACACCTCGGATGCATCCGGGCTATTTAGCATCTTTGTTTATGGTTATAAATCAGCGGCGTGTGTGCAGAAAATCGGTCAGAAAACTGATAGTCAAATGATCGAGCAACCTTGTATGGCGAGAAGGGGTTGGGTAGGCATCTGACTCTAAAGTCTGACCTGTGGGGCAGGATTTTCTTTGGAGACCTGGCCCGGAACGGTTGGCTCAATGGTCTGACCCGTTCAAATTAGATGACCGAAGAAAACTCGGGAAAACTTTCTCAACAAGCTTATTTTCCCGAATCTACAGCAGCTCTTGCTCTTGTGCATTCTCTCAGTTCTGAGGATGTTTTGGAGAGTATTATTTGGGAACTCGCAGACACCAGTTCTGGCACATTATTGCTAGTTGTCCAGAATTATTGATTAGAGATAAAACAGCGGACTACACTTCACTCCGTTACTTACAAACACTCAGCTGTTGATGAGCTCACATTCTTTATGCAGCAAAGCTGTAAATCCCCTAAAGTGATCAAAAAAGCCAATGGGAAAAAATGTTTTCCGATTGCCACTCGAGAATTCTCAATCACTTCAGGCTTAACGCCTACCAAGCAAAATTTAGACCGAATTGGACATCTGACTGTTCTTGTCGAATAGTGCGCATTTAGCGGAAGCAGAGAAAACTTTTAGGCCCACAGGTTGCTGAGAAAAACCAGGTACTAGCAACCAACACTTATGAATGTTGGCAAAGTAAATGACGAAGCTGTGCTCTGTGTGAACAAAAAGCCTTTAACTATTGGTGCTTTGGTAGACAATTTGAGATCATTTGAAGACATTCAACAGAAATTTCATCCTGTAAGTGGATTCAATCTATGCTGAAAGGCTGCGAAGCTAACAGAGTGAAGACGTAACCGTTTGGCCACTAATAGCTAATCAAATTAAACCAAAAGTGTTGAAATTCTGCAACAAGAGAAGGCGCTTTTATTATGAGAAGCCAACTGAAGACTGACGCGCACGTGCAAACAGAAATATTTACCAGAGGTGAAAAAGGTAGTCACTATGCTGGATGTCAGGGAAAAAATATAACCTGACCCATATGGTTTCGTTTAAACTTGCTTCCAATATAATGATTATTATGAATGATATTGTGTCGTATGCGTCTGACAGTTGTTGAAAATGACCACCGGTTGCATTTGGGAACGTGAAGTAACAAAACGCGCTGCTGCTACTGCATGAAAAAATATACTGTTTAATATACTGTACCGCGAACTGGTTAAGGAGCAAGCTTACTGACCGAATAGCCCCTGGTTCGAACCCAACCTCAACGTTCATGCTTCCTTCGGGTAGCATGACAGCTGGGCACCGAAACCCTAAACGCTATTTCCTCGGAGTGCCTCTGCGTAAACAACTTACATGAATGTTTTGTGTTGGTTCTAGCAATATCTCGTCATTCACGCTGTTCAGCAGCAAAATATTAATCTACCTGTTTGGACACAAAAGGAACCCTGATGTTGGTGTCATTCTGAACAGAAGTGTCTGCCCGTATGAATAGAAGGCATGCATGTTAGTGAGATATGTTTAGATTCAAAACAAACATATGCAATTAGATCCCAAGATGTGTCCAATTTTGGGACGACTGGCGTCTTGGAAACAAACTACTTGTAGCTTTTCACGCTGACAACTTTTGCCACGCGCAGGTAGGCCAACACACTTTTCTGAACATAAATAATGGTCCACGCACTTTGGCGCCTTGTTTTTAAGGGAAACCGTAATGGTTTGCCTATGATTAATGTGTTTGAAGCTGGAAGCTTCATCTAGAATTCATACTGTTCAACCGTCCAAATGTGACAAAGTTCGTGCAGCACTGTGCACAGATGACGCAATATTGCGATAAACACAAACGATTAGCTGATGTGGTAAGTCAGAACGAAGAGGTAAATTCAACATCCTGGATTAACAGCATTGCAAACGCGAACGTTTGGGCTGCGTTAAATTAACTTTATACCTCTGTTTACTTTGGAACTTTGCGTGACTATGTAAGGTCCTAAGATTATTGGGTTGTCAGACGGAGTTGTGCGAAGGAGTCCTGTTTTCTGACTGATTGTCGCATTAAGATAAATAAGGATTGATGTGGAAGCAAGACTAATAAAATAGCACTCAATCATCAACAACATTGCACCACAAAATTTACTCTAAGGTTTATTAATACTGCTACGGATACCCGAAACTTTTAGGGACTAGAAAACTTGCCTACCGGAGTAAATAACTAATGAGTTGTCCTTAATGCATACGCGTGAGCGACACGATGAAGCAAAGTTGAGGACCTACAATTTTTGTCCGTAGGTTAGCAGATTCGGAAAATTATGGGTGTCTGTCTCGTGCAAGCACTCACCATTAGGTCCCTTGGTGATTATCTTTCAAGATTGCTTTTTGTCAAACTCCGGCAAAATAGAAATACTCACAGAAAAACCAAAATGATCACTTTTGAGATATTAACCGTAGCGATTTGTATATTTGTTCTGAATACTTGAATCGCATTTGGAACACGCGGCTGTCTACAGCAAGCTCGCTATTCGAAGTGTGTCGCAATGATAAATTTAGTTCCTGAGGATTCTTGATTCACGCTCAAGCCTGATCAACAACTGGGCATTTTTCATGTTTCTGTGATGATTTATTTCTTTATGTAGCATAATACTTTGGTTCTGATCACAGTTGCCTCAGGTTACCAATCAGCGTGTCAGGGCTGCGAAGACATACAATTTCTGAAGACAAAGTCGATTCTATCTTAAAATCAGATGCATAATGAACCACCGTACAAAAAATGATAATCTTGATTGTACCATCAAAATCCATTGTGAAATTGAATTTTCCCTAAACGTATATCAGATTGAACCGGCGCTTGGAAGCTTTAACTGAATAACTTACATTGTGTCTGCGTTGCATAATACAGTGTTCTAATTTCACAACGTAATCGGCGACTGTCAGTGAAGCATGAGCAGATAACTCCAGACTGCATGATAATCAGCTCTGTGCTGACAAGAACATACCGTCAATAAACTCGTTTTATTGGTGTTCACAATTATTTCAATGACATAAGGTCTTGAAAAATGAATACAAATGGGTTGTTTTTGACCACCTAAAACAAGGTCAGCTGTTGACGTTTGCAGTCTACGTCAAATGCTGGTTATTTGCTCTGAAAATGTTTGTTGAAAATACTAAAAATTTTGGTTGACTACGATGATATAAAAATGCATATAGAGCTGACTAAAGGAAAGAGTACAATTGCTCCGGTACTGGACAAACAATTCGAAATAACCTAGCCAAGGAAAGAAGGGAATCTTAGTCAAATATCGCTAGAATCAAGGAACACGCGATATTCTCACCATCGGCAGTTAGCTCGGGTGATCTGGTTGGTTGTTGGTCTGTTCGCCAGCTGCCAGGCTTGGCGAACACACCAACAACCAAATATTGTCAACCAGCGCTGCGTCGGCAAATGCTTTATGGGTCAAAACGACCGAACGTTTTAGTGATTGGAAATACATAAATGGCATCCTGAAGAAGGTAGAATAAACGTTCGCTGCAAAGGAATTTATTAGAAAACATGAACTATGCAGTTAAAAGCCATTAGGAAAGTAAACACCTCATTTGAACATGGTGTTTAAGAACTGAACATTCACGCGCGTCCTCTTGAAACTTTATGAATATTCATTGACTGCTACAAAGCAGTACACGAACACCGCAAAGCAGTTCCACAATTACATCAACTGCGGAGCGGAGTTCGAACACAAAACCACAGACTACTCGTATGCTGCATCAGTATTAATTCCCGGCTTAACGCTGGGCAGAACTGTTTAGGACGATTCTTGTGAGAATGTCGTCCAGTAGACCGATAATTTGGGTATCATGCTAGAGTTATATTTGCTAGTTGTTCAGCTGAGACTGTATCGAAATTGGTTTCTTCCCAAAATCATTCATCTTCCACTTCATTCTTTTTGCAAGGAAGTTTCTGCATGAAAAGTTCAACCTAGTAGTACCATATCATCAATTTTAATCGGAAATATTTTCCGCCGATGTCACCTGTTTTGCGCAGAGTTGGGACTTATTTTTGAGCCTATTTCAGCCTTCTATTCAGCCGCCCATTGTGTGTACCCATTGCATAGGGTGTTATGGACGTGGTTGTGGTTGGTAACCCGTTTTTGGAAGCAAGTTGCCTTCCGATGATGATCAAGGGTCGTGCTGCTATATGCTTATCACAGGGACCATTGAAGTGACCCCAGACCTGGATAATCACTCACATTGTTCCGTTGAATTCAGCTAAGCAAACTGTCGCATCACTACAGAAGTGCCCATTTTTAAAACGAACAACTTGTATTTCATATTAAAAAAATTGCATCCATCATTGAAATTTCATGCTCCGCAGAAAGAAAACCTTTTTAGAGATACTGAGTTCCTCTTTCTTTGATGTTCATGTGTGAGTATCAAGTAATCAACGATGCTCCAGCCTGATTCATCAGTTTTACCAGTCTTGACCGACTGGTCCCGAATTTGACCAGAATAACGTTTATGCATCTGTACTTAGGTATAATATACCTTACATAATGTATTTCATATATTTGGGTTTCAGAGGACGAGACTATTTACATGCTCATTTGAGCGGTCGGAGGACTAGTAAATGCGTTTGTATCGACTTGCGATAAAGGTGGAAATTTTCACTGTACACTGTATTTGCCGCTATTCAAAGTTCGATATGGTCTTGAAAAAAAGAGAATGTCTTCTGGGAGCATGACTACAAAGCAGTACTATGGATTGGGGTTATTGATAAGTGCCTACTTATAAACAGACTCCCAAACCGAAACCGCTTTACCACCTACAGTTATGCACTGCTACGGCCGAAAAGCCTATCCCAAATGCGATTGAACAGACAATTGCTGTTCCAGTATCAAGGCCGAAAGAGTGGTCACAACAGCTAGTCATGATCCAGTATCCACCGAATACCGGTTGGCAATGGCGCGTCCAGGGGGTGTCGGAATTTCCGAACTGATAATGCATCATGCTTTAAATACAGCGCGCTGTGTATGTGCTTTTTACCTGGCTTTGGGCGTTTACTACAAGTTGTGCTTTTTTGGTGTTTTTTGGAAAGGTTCAAACCGAGAATCGAGCTAAGAAATCACTGTCATTGCACCTACAAATACAACTACAAATATTATGGTGGATAGTGGCCTTTGACGAATATTTATCGCACAGTAAACGTCATATTTTGCTTAATTTCCAAGCTGAAACTTGCTCCTTACCTCACACCTACCTGCGCTGATAACCCTTGTCGCGTTCAGGAAATTGGCGTGAACGAATTTCCATCGAGGGAAAATCAACTGAACCGTTACCACACTAAATTTATACAATTTCTTTAAACCGCATAACAAATTATAATGAGCATGTGCGCACAATGAAGCTTCGCGAACTGCATGAATGATGTAACGTTTATCCTTTTACATGGTGTGTCTGCCAGGTTGAATTTTTCATTTTTGCGACTAGACTCAAATTTACAGGTTCGTCAAAATTAACTCACTTGCTATCATTGAGCAGTAGTATTTGTTTGATTGACAGTGTTGCCGAAACATTTACCGCAACGTCTGCTCTCGCTTACATTCACAAAGTCGAAGTGTATTACTAATATAGGCCTGAATTGACTGACGGGACACTTTTTAACACATTGATAACACATGTTGAAATTTTTATTTGGGAACCAATGGGACAAAAATGTGAGGCAAGCACGCAAAGACGTTCATAAACTAGTGTCTAAACTCACCAAACGAATCCACTAATATATTCTAAGCAAACGGGTTCATTTAGTTGGGGTTGTCGTAAAACCTTCATTGTAAAACTGACAGGCCAAAACGTTTTGCTTTCTGTTTTTTCGGTCGGTGATGCGTCATCTCCTTGATGCATGGGGGTTTCGTCAAAATTCATGGTTATCAGAAATTGCGGCAAACTCTACACGGATACATACCATGTAACTTTGACGCAGATGCACCTTTGGTAGAAGCTTACAAAGATTGAAAAAAAGTATATAGTTGGTTCACTTGATTTACTGTAATGGTGTGTGATGAATACGCTGCTGACCGTTCAGATCACATCTCGTCTGGAATGTTTGCTCAAAATTTGCACATACCCAGCTATCTGTGATTGTGCTTGACTATTTTTAAAGGGTGCATTTACACTGTGCCACTGAGATATACCATTGTTGATGTATTTGCCGGACTTTGCTATTTGCCTGCTAGGCCATCTGTTTCGGAACCAATTAACGCATCCTAGATGCCATTACTTCGATGTATTGCAGTACTGAGATAATCTGTGCCTCAAACCTCCGCAAGACTGTTGTGCATTCCGGTGTTTTTCAGGCTGTTCTGTCAGGTGTCTCACAGTACGGCTTTTCAAAATCAACTCCTGTCTCTCATTGTGTGGGATGTTCCTTTTGCCAAGCTTCAACTAAACTTAAAAATCTTGATTCCGCATGTGGTTATCTACCGCTTATTTTGCGTGGTATTTTGTCATTCAGGCTGCAATCTGACTGACGAATCTGAATGTGAAATCCATCAGGCATGTTTCGTTGTTGTAATGTCCGACTTTTGTTGACTTACATCAGGGAAAGCAGTGCGACTGTTCGTCACACTGTGAACTTAGTGTTCACGGGCCAGTAGCAATTGTTTCAAAGGCGCTTGGGTTGGCAACACACAAACGTAATTCCGTACGGTGGTAGCGGAAACATTGGAAACTTGCAATGCCATGGTCACTAAATTGAATGTAGGGTGCCTGTCATTGTAAACCCTCGGAAGGATGGTGTAATGCAACCACTTCTGCTACCCACAGGTCACTGTTCTGGTTTCAAACTCAACTTAGGTTACTCAAACTTACCCATACTCAAGCCATTCCACTTGTATAGAACCGATTCTCCAAACTATGCCCTGGATTGATCAGAGTGACTTATACATTTTGGCATTTCATTGGGGTTCACATGCGAAAGTCTTGGTGTTTTTTTTATCTCACTTCAGTGTGTCCGGTGAAAGACCATTATAGGAGCTGCATAGTCGTATGAACCACCCAAATTATTTCTCGCTCTTCTGCTAAAACGTTTAAGTTTCAGTTCCCAGCTGGTAGACGTTGATTTTTTCCACATTGGATGCTCTGTTCATTTTGATCCAAGGGCGTTTATTGTCTAAAAAGCAAACTTAGACATTATATTATTCGGTATTGTGGAGAATGTTTGCAGCTCAGACAGGGGATGTGGAATGCCTGAGCACGAGATCTTGCCTATTAATTCATGATCACTACTTGCAGGATGACCAACTTTGCCCAACATACTTAAGCAATTTGTTTCCACCCAGACCATATGCTAGGTTTTCATAAGAAAATCTGCGAAACTAGCCCAAACACCTAACTGCAGAGGAGGGTGCAGCCAATTCATCCGACTTTTGTCCCATTCATCAAATGCAAATGTTAAAGTAAGTTGATGCGCTGCGTACACACGTTTCGGGAAATTATGTTGTCGCCTAAGATAAAAAAAACACTCTGGGATCAGTGGGCCATAATTTCGCGCCCAAACTAAATCACGACAACCACATGATCGGCATCATAGTTGTGAGAAGAAGGGATGTTGAAGCCTTAGTTTACTGCCAATAAATTCACGGTTGTCAGGTATGTTTCGGTGTTACATCCAGACATTATACAAACAACTGCTTTTCTGTGTCTTCTGCAAATTGCTTATCACAGATGTAATATGGATGTCGTCAGAGCAATTCTGACAGGTTCTAGTAAAATTGTATTTCAAAGGGATAGGATTTAAGTGCACACTCAGTGTACTTAATGCCTTTGAAAATCTTTCTACAATGTCTTCAACGGGAGGCATATAAGGCATTGGTAGGATTTTATGCATGGTCCACGTACAAATCCGCATGCTGTGGTAGTGGAACAAAATAATTAAGTAATTAAATGAAAAATCGTAAACTGTTTGAACAGATATTATTAAAATACGCTGCGCTGTCTCGCAGTGAAATAAAGATTATGGGGAAATCCTTACGACAGGAAACGGAGCCGTCAAGATGCTCCTGGACTCCTAGATGAAGAGCGTCAACATCCATGCGGATGCAAACTGACCAGTCCACGGATCTCTGTACATTTTCACTCTGAGCGAACTGGGAGAGATTTACTGGTCTGAGGGTGTAAAACCCTTGTGAGATGCGTCTGGAATAGAATGTTTTTGAACAATATTGCAGGTTCTCAGGTTAATGGGGTGAGCGTAACCATAACATAAGAGTCTAAATAACTGTACACAAATCACTGTCAAAAGTGTTTCGTTTCATTCGGAGAACGGAATAAGGTCGAATAAAATTCACGAAAGTGGAATTGACGAGTTCGGCCGGAAGCGGGTTTCATTGAGATTGCACATCTGCATGGATGATGGATGCTTCCTGGTAAATGAAACCATAGTTCAGTCAACTGTAAAACTCTTCAAATCTACGAATAAATGCTTTGTTTCGGAAATTTCTGAAAATCATTTCATTGTCTGCTTTAGAAATTGTGAAAACCAGAAGTTTATTTAACCTGAACAAGTTTTCGTATCAGTAGCGTAGCCTACCTTATCAGTAAATCTATCGGCTGTTGCCCAATAGCTTGTGACAAGCTGCTGAAAATAGCAGTGGTTTCTTCAAACGAGGACGTTAACGTCAATCAGACCTGATATGATTCTAGCAGACTTAAGTTTGTGAAAGATCACTGAATGGTTCTCAACGCTCAATGATGAGTTGATAATATATTGATTCTTATCGGTGACCAGCAGTTTAGTTTATTTAGATATTTAATGTAGCGTTAACCGATAATGGGACGAAATGCGTTTGGGCTGCAACATGCGAGTTATTTAACATCCAGAAGGGAGTTTGCAATAGAAGGTTCATTATATATATTTCCGTAGGATTTATATGTTGGCTGCAAGCTGTGACCGGTCAGAGCACTGTTTCAGAGAAATATACCTGTCTGCGCAACCGTACGAGAAGTATCTGCTACAAAAATGTCTTTGAAGCGTTTGCCACAAAAATTTGTAATTTTACTTGTCAAACCAATTTTTCTACCCAATCAGAACACGGTTTTATTTCAAACAGCATTATGCAGAAGCTTCTGTCCGCGTGTACGACGTTTTTATAGAGCAACACATTTGTGCCTGCTCTCGGCATCCCCTCGCCTTAGTGACCATTTGGCCCCGTATATCGTCTCCAAGTTCATTTTCACTTACAGAGACGCTTGTATCGGCAGAACGATTAACGTGTTTCTCAAAGGATCTTGGAACTGGTTCTAAACCACATAGTCCAGAAATTGAGATAGAACGAGTCGAAATTACCAACGGCCAGATGGGACTGTAGGTTTGCGGTTGTCAATTGCAACTTTGAGACAATTTTATTATCGTTTATTTTTGAAGAGCATGGTCAGAGACATAAAAAGTGAATGCAAGCGATGAATGCGAAAGGGTTTCAGGAGAATATGAGATAAAAGAGAGAAATGTCTCATTCGAAATCATGCAACCAACAGTTCCAGTCAGATAGGATGAATCCCAACGTACGTAGAAATTTTGGTAAGGAAACATGCGTGTGAAGTCTAACAACCGAAGAAAGGGCAAACAATGCTGAATGCTCTTCAAGGCGCGGTAAGCGCTAGCACAGTCAAGACTCGCACATCAGGCACAAAGTGTCCGTCGTACTGGGTCTGGCGTGGGATTCAATGGCAAGAATGTACATTCAACGCCATGTGCCACGCATAAAAGTGTCGTACGTACGCAGAGAGCCCACAATGGCGAGCAAACACAAGTCACTGACTGTGGCTTTAGAAAGTCCCAGTCCAATAACAGCTTTGGCGGATTGAGGAAAGCAGATCCCTCGATAAGAGATGATCATCGGTTGGTGGACCAAAAAGTCCACATCACAACCAATAGCACGTAGGGCTGAGATTATGGCGAGGGAAAATTCATCAGCACCATACTTCTGCTTTTTCTCATTCCACACAGTCATTCCGCGCCCATCCGAGACTATGCTGACGTCTATTACAGTCGCTCGGCGCTCCCGAACGGCGATCAGGTCAGGCTTGATGAAGGACGTCGAAGTTGGTGCTCTCAACTCCTCAAAGACGGTGTATCCCAGGCGACGGAGGCGTTTTGCGAGTTCCCTTGCAACCCGATTATGACGAGCACATCTGGCGTCATGCGTGATCCAGCAGGACTGCAAAATATGCACCAAACTCTCTGGTTGGCCACAGTTTCCACGACATAAGATCGTCTGGCCACCGTGACCATGTCGAGCGCTTCTAACTCTCGTCCTGAGCAGGTTGCATCGGAGCTGGATACCGCGGATAAATATCCGAGGAAACACTCTTTCTGGAAATACAAGCCATCGATTAGAAAGAGGCGAAGCGACCAACTCTCGTAAACCGCGACCGTCAACGCTGTTGTGCAGGCTATCACCCCAAGCAGCCACCAGTTCTTCCTTGGTGTTTACGCATGAACCATGGACACGGATCGGAAGGCTGAGATCCCGAACAACCTTGCCAAATGCGGAATCGTTGACCACATTGCGTAGTACACGGCACTGAGTAGAAAGCAGCTTTTCCATACGCACTCTCCGCTGCATCGGGATTGTTGCACTCAGACTTGGGATACCAAGTCCCCCATGTTGTTTACCGGCATGGATGTAGCTGATCGGGGTATCCTTCGGTAGACGTAGCCAGCCGCGAATAGATTGCCTGATGTAGTTGTCCAACCTTTTGAGCGTGTTTCGGTGGACTTGGCCAAGCACGAGCGAATATGTCAGCCTCGGTATCAGGTAGTTCCTTGTGATCTCCATTCTTTGATGCGGCTTCAACGGGGCACGCGTCACCTCGTCGAGCAGTTTGAGCAGATGCTGTCGATGGTTGAAGACTCCTTTCCCCTTGAAAGTAAAGGGGATGCCCAAATATGTTACTGTGTCTGTCGGACCCAGAGGAGTGATGAGTTCCTCGGCGAAGCAAAATGGTTCGACTGAGACTGCTGTCGCCCGATGTTTCCTGTCCCCACAGATCACCATCGCTTTCGTCTTCCGGGCGTTTATCTTCATACCAGCTCTTCCCAACTCAACCGCGGCAGCTTCAAGCTTCTCTTTGAGGCGAGCTTGACTTTCTGCACACACGACCCAGTCGTCAGCGAAGGCAAAACCATCTACTAGGGTGTCATGGAACTGGTATCCCAGTTGCGGCATCGACAATCCAAGAACCTCATCCATTGCCATGATGAACAATAATGGGGAGAGTGGATCTCCTTGCCTCACACCTCTGTGGCAGTGAACCTCGGAACTGGGGAAAACTGCTACAGCATTCTCATAGGACTGTGCGATGTATCGAACTAGAGGTGACGGTGCTCCAAACGCCTCGGCAGATCTGACGATTGTGTCATGCGAAACCGAATCAAATGCTTTCGAGATATCGACGAACGCCAAGCTGAGGTTAGAAGCAGTCGCTGAAGAGTGACGAAGCAGGGCATGTAACAGCGATGTAGCTTCCAAACAGCCGTCCCGATGTAGAAATGCAAACTGGAGTGAAGGCAGTTGCAATCTACGACTCCAGCGATCAGCAAGCACCTTGTGAAAGCATCGGACAAGAATGGATGATACGGAGATCGGTCTCAGTTGATCCGGTGAAGTCGGATTAGGGACCTTCGGAACTAGAGTAATACGAGCACGACACAGGTGTGGGGGACAACCCCCAGCTAGTAAGAGTAAGTTGAAGTACCCAGCAAGTACGTTCGCATTGAACCGGCGGAGCATCCTGGGTGTGAGCTTGTCCAGGCCTGGGGACGAATTGCCCATTGAACGGACCGTACGGCCGACTTCCTCTCCTGTGATGGGCTCAATCAAGCTCCAATCGGATGGTACTACTACGCGACTGGGCCGGCTGTCCACGTGTTTTGGGGCTGAGAGCACCTGTTTCCAGTACTGCTCGGCGTCTGGAGGTAGGCCGCAGTTGCCTTTGTACAGATCTTTCCATGACCCATCGAGCACAGCAGACGCTGCATCTTTCCGTCTTTGGTGGTATAGGGTCTGGATGGCGGCGTAGTTGGCTCGGCGGATCTGCTTTCGGTTGACCGGCATCCGATGGGCTAACTGACGACGGCGTCGGGATACGGTTTTCCAGGTGTGTGGAAATGTCCTGGAGGCGTGGAGGTCCAGAAGCGAGAGGACTTGTTCCGGTGTCATGATGCCAGACTGCAACCCTCGGGCAAATGCCAGAAGGTCAACACTAGCAAGTGAACTGTCAGCATGGGATTCTAAGAGTGACACGGCGCAATCCACGGTTTGTTTAAACCAGACGCTATAGTCATCGGCTTCTGACGAGTAGGCCGCTATTTGACCGATGGTTTGGTCAGGTCCACCAGATGATGATTCGTCCTGTTGTGCTTGCCAGTTAAGCACCCGTAACCTGGTTTTGATGCTGATAGCCGATCGACCAGGAAAATACTGCTCCAGTCTCGCGAACAGCGCGGTTTGCGTTTCACAAGACGGATATAAATTTTTAGCCAGGCGCAAGAGCGATTGTGACTCTTGTTGGGACCAGCGGGCACCGGAATGCTTCACTCGGCTGAGCTTATCTGCATTATGCTGGGTGGGGTGTGCGTGCCGGCGATGTTGACTCAGGCCAATCTTCGTCGGAAAAAGGTGGGAACAATCAGCACAGGCCAATTGGGCGACCATGTTCGTACCAACACTATCATTGTCGTGAACTCGATGGTGGGCTACCAAGCCAGCTTTCGATTTACACCACTTGCCACATTCCTCACACGTGAGCCCCACGAGACTCTCCTGTGTACTGGTTGGAACTGGTGCGGAGGCGCCAGATGTTTTGTAGTGTACATTGTCGAAAGTAACCAGCACATTGAAACCAAACAGGGTGGTTAGCCCTGTCTGGAGTTGCTGAACTCCTAGCTCACCCAGACTGGCGTCCAGGCTACCCAGTCGGCACCACGAGGAGGTGGTTCAGCTCGTCGCTAATTGTACCCTTGGTGACCCTACCAGTGCTTCCGCGACATTGTTTATTAGTCGAAACCTAGGACTTTTGTATCAACATGGCTGTGCATCAGTGCTGATACAAACGCATTACTTGAAACTGAATACACAGAAACCATTTATTCAAATTGTCCGACTGACTTGGACCGAATGTCCGTCATCATATTACTCAGATCGGTATGTTATCCGATGTAATTAATCCGTCGTTACTACGTCCGTTGCGACAAATGTTGAACGTATGCGCGTAACGAAACTAATTGCAAATGCTAACAATTCTCAGCTTCTAGCCCCTCGGACGGAATGCTTCACAAATGACTGTGAATGTTGCTAGGAAGTCATCGGTGCATGGGTCAATCTTCACCTGAATAAAGTTTTCAGTAATCAGGCAGCATTATAAAGTCATTTGTGGTTAATCGCCCACTCAATTGGGTCAACTTTTGGTGGATGGTGTGAGTTCCACAATCAAACGGTTGTGGATCAAGTTGCTCTACTGACTCGAACCGATGAGAAGCCCTCGGTACATTACTTCTGGTCTTTTCACGCCAGCCTAACTTTGTTCAAGCAGAGAAATATTGATCCAAATATATTTAACACCTTTATGGAGGGATGTTCAATGTTTAGAGTTTATTTGGTTAATTTATACAAATTCATGCAATCATAAACCGGGTGTTCGCGGTGATTTACTGCACAAGTCATTAGGTGGTTGAGTTGAGTCCGGTAGCACCGAAATGTAGTTGGATGCTTGCACCACCTATTGCGCAATCCACATACAAAGCCGTATTTATTTGTAATGCTGGATTTTTGAAAGCACCGTCAAACTTTGCGTTTATTTTTTTTCGGTGAGTAGTGTCTGACATTAGATGAAACATGACGAAGCAGGCCCCGGTACTATAACAAAGCTTTTGTAAAGCACCTGTGTATGTCTGATTGATCCGAGGGTCTGCATACTTTTGAACGCAACACCCACTTCTTACAATTTTAAAGATTTCACTTAAAGTTTGTTTATATTGCATGCAAAAAAGCTTTCTGATTCTCAACTCAACTCATATTTCTGCTTCCTGATAAGAATATGTGACATTCTGAAACACGTTTCGTTCAACTGAATGTCAGAAATTTCCATCATTTTACTCGTGATGTGAACAAATGGAAAACACTCGACCAACCGCAGTGCTGAACACTGCACACGCGCTGTTTTCTCGGGCACGCATGGTGACGCGTTTTACCTAATGGACTGAAGAATTTCTAACCGGTTTTTATAAAGCGGAACGTGCTTTCTGTAGGCCGTTCGAACTGTCCGGTGTATCGCCAGTATCGTAGTTTTTCCTGTGTCATTTAGTCTCACAAAGCCATTTTGAAAAACAATGTGCGCAGAATCATTCGCTAACTTAGCTCATTGATGGACTGCTGCAATAATCCCAATGGTTAAGCTTTTCCTATGGGAAGCTGACGCAGTAGGATAAAAGTAAAACTCATGGTGGACGACTTTGTCGCTAGAAATACTTAGGCGGATGACCCTGGTGTCAGAATAAATCACAGTCGGTTTTAAAGATGCCGAATGAATTAAATTAATCGACCTTCGCGAGTGAATTTTCATATAGAAGGGGACTCATTGGGTTACCTGAAAGCAATATTTCCGCTGGCAATCTGTTAGAATCCAGTAGGAAACGAAAAAAATGTAAACATGTTACATTAAGATGATAGTCAAGCTAAGAATTTCTTGCACGAGACTAAATTTTGTCACCCTCCTTGATCTGACTTCCCGGGATATTTTTATGCTACACTCTCCGTCACAGCCACGTATACTTCAATTGATCTCAGGTGAAGACAAACCAACACGAATTCATTCATTAAAACCTACAACATTTGAGAAATAATAACTTCTGCCCCTTTTTAGGCATTAATGCCTCCAAAGGAGTTTGAGCAATAACCAAACGTTGGGTTCTCAAAATCCTTATAGCGCAGTAGCCACAATCTTGGTTTAGTACAACGTCTATGTGGTCAAGAATATAGGAGTTCATCTTACGCAGTAAAATGTTTATACCACGGAAACGGTTCCTATGTTTGTAGCTTGCATGTGATTGTGTACATGCAAGAAAGGACGTGAAAAATAACCCCCGGTTATTGATTTGACGTGAACGTCGACTAAATTTCCAGCAAACTACTCGCTGGATTGCCCCCTGGTAATGTTCAAACATTTAAGATGCTCCAGCCACAACGGTCGGGGCCTAGTTGTCATGAGAGCAGGGTTTTCCAACTGGCCAGAGGTAGTTAAAAAACCGGAGTTGGCTTTGTTCGAGGAACCTTTCAGCAAGTAAGTTCGCGCATTTACCACCGAGTTCTCTTGAGCTTGATTACACGTTTTATTAGGATTCGGTGCGTTTGTTATTCGCTAACATACGTACTTATTTCATGAATGGATAGACCTGCAATGCTGCTTTGGGTATGGCAAACACATGGTGCATTATGAGAATGACAAGTAAGATTTCACAAAGAAGGTCTGTTCATAATCTAGGAGCCTAGATCTTCAAGTCGAAGGTTCCCCCTTGGCCTTCCGTTTTTAAGGACTAAATATTAGAGAACTAAATATCTAAGTTTGCTTCACTCACGGCTATTATATATATTATATATTATATATTATATTATTTATTTATTTAGTTATTATATTATATATTATATTATATATATTAGGACGATTATGGCCGTAAATTTAATAGATGCTCTCAATTCATCGGTGATAGGCGAATCACTGAAAATGACGATGAGACAGTTGATTGTGTTGGATGCGCTTGATGTGTCACCTACATATAAAACGGGATGGCTTGACTGATGCACACGAGAAGGGAATACAATGCTGATTTTCAAAATGTGAAGCATGGTTTACGTGGTCCTGTGTAACAAGCATGTTTTCTAGTCAACTATGTTCAAGCCAAATTACACCTCTGTCTCAATCCGGTGCGCTTTCAATGACAATCTATAACAGCTATAATCAGACCGTTAAATGTTTAAAGATATACCTGTTGAAAGAAATGTTGGTCTTTGGCTAGTACAGCTGCTAGTACGCGGAAAAGATTGACCGCAGAATTTGGCGCAGGATAACATTTCGACTTTCAACGAAAGGAAGTGAGAAATATGAGATCTCGACAGAAAAATATGTGTAGGCTGACGAAGGATGGAACTTGTCCCTATCCAATTGCTTACGTTCTTCAGAAAGACAAAATCGAATGGAAACTTTATTGTCGCTCATTCAAGTTGACTAAGCCTCTGAATAACGAGAAAACAAGAAAATTTGACATCTCTCATGTGATCTGAAAAACTGAGTTTACTATATCGAGATCTGAACAACAGGGTGCAGATTCGACCACATTGTCATCTGCATACCTTTATCCGCGTCGCTGGTCTGGTGTTAAAGGGTCTGACGGGAACAAATCGATTGAATTGTGCATATTCGCGAGGACTCAGGAGACATATCGGTCATCAGTGCTGTCAGCCGTGAGAGGTTTTGAAGGTTAGCAAGTAAACGTATGACTGTGTGCTGTTGCAGTGGAAACATGGCTTGAACAATTGTGAATGACATGAGTAACGGATAGGAATTCGACCAGGCTATAAAGTTCATCCATACTAAACTCAATAATACGGATGATGTAGACTTTGTCACTCGGAATACGGATGATAGTTATTGAACGGTAGACCAACCGCAGTAGACGGTGATTCAAGGATCTTCACGCGAGAGGGAAAACATGCAACGAGAAGTTACTTAGGGAAATGTACCTACAAAAATCAGCATTAAAAACCCTCTGAAAATTTGGCAGACCCGTCGTGTTCCACGTCTCTTCCTTAGAACCCATTGCGGCATACTCAAGCTCCGTGTACATTGAGTTTCATCAAGCAGTTTACAGGGCAACTTTGATGGGGCGATCTGAAATGCTGAAGAAACGTAGCGCTGTTATAGCATAATATCAGCTTATGGTTGCCCTTTAGGTTTCGCAATGGCTCGTGTTACCAGATGGATCTTCATCTCAAATTCTTTAGAACGAGTTGCCTCACCACATATTTCCGATTTTGCGGTTAGCACAGATTTTTAGCTAATTTGAAGTTTGCAAACGTAGCAAACCACTTGATAGAGGTCTTCTTGACGTCATTTACTTGAAAATGTTGATCGATGGGTCTCTTCAAGATTGTCAGTCAATCAACCTTTTATTAGAACTTTCGTGCAAGTTACTTTTCAGTTTTTTCAAACGGAGAATGGCGATATACCCTCGGTATGTTTATCGTTGAGCTGCGCGACTAAAATCCAGGTCAATTCGAATGAATGGTTTGTAACCCTTAATTATGAGTGGGTTTCTCTCGTACTGTTTGTGTGAAATCGTGATTTTTATGGTGAGAACTAATACAACTTGATGCAGAAAAATCATTTTAACCTTGCATGATGCTAATGAGATCATTTTTTGGATAGCGTTACTTATCTCGTTGGATGTTTGGAATGTAACTAGCTCGTTGCCAGTACAATGAAGAAGACTGCAGAACACAGGGAAACATTTTTATCCTAGGAGTTTAGTTTGAAAACTTAATTACAATGGAGGAATCGCTGAATATCTTGCAAACATCTCGGAATCAACAAATTGGTTTGTATGAAAAGACTTGTTAAAACATTTATCAAAACCGAAGACGAAGACTTTGCACTCTGAGTGGTCACGGTATTCAGATGACTGGAACATAGATCACGTCCTAGGAATCAGAGAATTTGAGCAAACCAGTTTTCAAACAAACAATCAGAAAAATTTTGGCTCTATCAAAAGGAAAAGTAAATGGCATTTTGAATGACCAAAGCCGCGTTAGAAAATTTATTGACAAAATGTCCTAAAAATCGAACGCTTTACCAGTTTTCGCTTAAATCAGTGGTAGCACAGTAAACAAAATGTCAAACGTACTGTCTCATCCAGAGATCCCGGGCTTTTTGTTGTGCGATAAACTTTGAGTTGGAATGTTCGGCACGTGTCTCATTGGATAACCAAACATTTCCCTGCAAAATATTCTGAATAGAAAAATTGTGGGAGATCCCAGACGCAGTTCGGTTAAAGTTTTTCAAAATAACTTATTCATCTCTCTCTCATTGCCCTAAAAGCTGTCCTAGTTGCAAACATGCGCCGGAACATCGTGATAATTGAAGAGTTTGACGCGCATCTCTCCTCCATTTATGATTTGTCAGTCACTGTGAATTTAGGGTAATTTACTTGTCGATTGCCAGGTTCGGGTTAATTGCAGGTTGAACTGATTTCGGTGGATTACATCTCACTATATATTTTTTTTATTTGGACTCATTATGTGTGCAAGGTTGCACCAATTGACATGCACCATACGTTCATCATAAGTGTGGTTGCCCTGTTTAGAAATAAAACAACCATCATTTTTTTACCAAAGACTCCGTAAAACATCTTACAACTGGTAGACGGATTTTTTTTCAATTTACCCAATCACGTCCAGGAACCAAACAGCCATGAGAATTGACACTCCTTCCATTTCACACACCAGATGTTACGCTATTGAAATATATACTGATCACAATTTAACTCAGCAATGATTGAAGTGTTCGAATGTTCCGTGAAACTTGTCCGGTTTCCCCACACTTACTCCCTTTCGCAAATGAGGGTATACCTCCAGATGAACAAACAAATCATTCAAACAAAGGGCGGGGTCCTTTTGAGGACTACTGGAGCGTTAAAAGCGTTTAGCCCTGGACGTCGAAAATTGTAGTTTTAATCGTGGTTTTAATCATATTAGAACATATTTTCCGAGATTTCAGGCTCTTGTATTTCTCAAAGAGAATTCAAAAAGGCTTCTGATTTGGAATATAGGTTATTCGCACTCAGATTATATTCGTTTGAACAGACCGTCTGCTGATCTGGGCAATTTCTCTGGTGAGTCCATTTCGAAAGTTGAAAACCGTATTTAATCTGATCAGAACTCATCTGCAGTGCCTATTCTTGGTCTTGTTGCAGTTTGAACTTCGGACATTCGGCTTGCTGGGCGAGCGCGCCACACTAATTCAGCTGCGCATGCTGGACGCACCTCAATTGTCAAATCTGAACAGGCGCACGTGTTCCCGCTTGAGCAGTGTGTTTGGTTTGCCCGAGCCTAGGACAACCACACAGTAAGCAGAATAATTGCGCCAGGACAAAAGGGGGATTATTCGAACTAAAGTGATTTGAATCAACAGATACCGCAAACATCTACAGCTAACTAGTTGGATTTTTAGTTTTTATGGTTCTTTGAGGCCACGAACATAGAGTTAGACACAAGGACAACTAGAGGTGACAGGTTATTACTTATAGCGAAACATGCTTGCAGCCTCTGACATTGTCGGCGATTTTATGATACCAAGCGGACGTTATTTATTTTTGACTGTCCTGCATATATCAGCAGGAGAGAAAGGGCCGTTCCATGACAGTTCTCTCAATTGTTTAAGGCAATTCGCATGGTTGGCGACCCTGTTAAATCCGCTCCAAACAACAGGCTGTTTTGCAGTGTTTGTTTCATCCGGTTTCGCCAACTGAATCATTCGTTTATACCTGGTTCAGCGGGTATTCGCACATAATTCATATATATTTTCCGTGTATTTGAATTTCGTTGTGGCATCTGGGTCAAATACCGCGTTACTCAGACTCACACCCGAACATTCTGGAGGCATCACTCTTGTGCCCTGCGTTTCACTAAAACGGTCTGACCAGTAGTGGGTTTGTGCAATAGACTACAACCTTCTGCTGTCATAAATAATACTGGACAATTCTCCATGTTCGAATTCGCCAAGTTGACGAATTCTGGTGACTCTCTTTGACAAACGGGTAAATTGTTTAAGTAATGTTTTGTCTCGATTGAGTTTTGATTTTTTTCTGTGCCTGGTAAACAGGGCAGATTTTTCCCACATCCAAATTACAGGGCTGATTCTTCACCTGATATTCAGACCGGAACTTTGAAATCACGATTCAAAGTTTATGCGCGCCTGTAGGCGAACATCAACCGGTGGCCTGTTGCCAACCCCAAAAAACTTTGTTTGCTACCATCATCGATAGCATAACATGTGTTTTCAACAGTGATGCTCCACTGCCGTACAACTATCATTTATTTGAAAGGTGGGCGGGGAAGGGACTTAGTGCTAGCTTACTACAAGCATTCCGGGGCGCCTCATTCAGGCAATCTGGATAGGAAGTCGCAACATGAACGCCACATCGGTTGGCACCCATATCTTGCAGTGTCTCCAACCATGCTCAGTGGGGATCACGTGGTCTCCATCCTGCTAGGCGAGTAGCACCATCAGCAACGGAAAATTTAGTAATTTCTTTCATACCCCTCTGCCAGGTCAAGATTTGGCTAGTGTGAGTTGGGCATGAAAAACAGTACTCCCTTCGGCAAATGATGGTTAGGAATACGCAACAAATACATATCACTTGCTAGTTTTGGGGAAGAGGGGTGATCAGTTCAAGTTTGTTCGATATTATATGAACGCAACGCCTCGTGGAAAGGGACAACAACAGCGTTTCCACTAATCTAGTTTTCTTCTGTACAGCAAACAAAAAACTCGCTGAAAGGTGCCACATTTTAGAGATCATTCTAGTTGATGCCAAGTTCAACCTGACACAGACAAGTCTCTCTATTTTCTCTGCGTGATCTGAGCATTTAAAGCACAAGGACAGGTAAGAATTTGATGACGATCTATGATAAAACAAATCTCTTGAAGGACGTCTACAATGAGCTGTATTGTGTGTTCGGTAGAAACCGCTTTTCTTCCACTGCGAATATGCTTGAAGCAACAATTTCATACAGTACAACGCGGATAATATTAGGTTTCCGGTGGTCCATTTCAGCATATAATCACTGAAAGCATATGCGGAAAGATTCGCAATTATTTCCATGCGTGCTCAGCCCTGTTTTTGGAAACATCTCAGCTCGATTCACTTCTCATGCATACAGGTGTTTTTTCTCAATATTTTTGTTCCCACAAAACAGCCGAGCAAAATAATTTTTTTCCTAATGCACACTCCATATTAAGTAGGCTTTTGCTTTATTCAAACTTTTGAGCTTGTTGAAACTTTCGGACCAGTTTCCCGCTTAGGTAAAATTTAACATTTTCACGATAGCCTACCGTAAATTGGCTTTACCTGACGAGGACTAATGAGAACTAATGGGTTGTTTGCATGCTTCTCGGAGATCAGAGAAATATTTACAAGGATTAGCTTATTGAACATTACAAAAGTCGTGTGTAATCTGATTAAAGTGCCGGTTTTTTCACATCAAAGTCACGACAAACGCGTGTAAACTCCGTAGTCAAAAGCAGCGGAAACGCTAGGATCATGGCCGTTTTTTAGGAGAAAGGTTCTAGCAACAAATTTTGCAAACTGCGTGTTTTTGTATATACGAATTTTTTTCACTTTGCGTGCCACATACTATAAAAGCATCTGGTTACAAGAATTATTTTGGTGTTCACGTAAGCACCATACTAACTGCTCATTAGACTTGACTGAATCGTCGCATGAGTCTCAGTTGATCCTTCTGCACAAAGCACAGGAACAGAGCTCAAAATATCCCCAAGCAACATTCTCGTGCAAACTTTCTGTGGTTCCGAAACACCTACGGCACATTAGATGATGCTGGCTAGGAAATGCTTTGCTTCTCCTGAAAAAAAATCACGTAGACCGAACTGCAGCCTGACCAGAAACGTAGGATTATTATTGCGCTTTGTGTTTACCTGACAAGATGTAAGCAACAGGAACTTTTTTTACGTTGCAAGCGGCTTCTTGATAGCGTGGAATATGAACATGTACACAGTAGCAGTGTTTTGAGATGTGGAAATCTACCGACCAAAACAAAACCGACGGTGAGAAATCCGTATCTTTCGCACGTTCAGATGTCTTGACTTTCTTAAAGAAATCATAGTTTGGATTCGTAAGGTGGTCCAACGGTGGCTTGTCACGCAAACATTTGAGGAGACGAATCCTCATATGCCAATAACGAGAGTGGTACCGGAGGTTTTATTTGGATTCAGGTTGTCTCCAACTTATCTGATTTTCCGAAGAATGTTTCCACACACGTTCCCCTTAAGGTTCGTTCAAGAAACACGACTGGCGGGAGTCCGGGTGGTCGGCTAAAGTCAATCAAGATCAATTACAATCCCATCACACTAGACTCGGGACCAAAGGATCAATTTAGTGAATACTCTGGCGTAATTAACTCCTTCCATACGAACATATGCTCCTGGTAACTGTACACAAGCAACTGATCTCTGAGGCAGATTATAGAGTATAGATACGTTCAGTCTAACTCACGTGATACACTCTCAGGCTTGATATGGATTCGTTTTAATGGAAACGAAACCAAGTGAAATCATGGTCAGCTTGTCGCTGCAGGATTTGCAATCAGACTGTAAGTGATCCTCTGGAGATCCAAACACATTTCTGTGAATTGCTTTCTGGTTGCTTTACAATCTAGTTCAGTTAATTTGAATTAGCCGATGTGTGAATGCGGTTTATATCGGCAGCTCAACTTGGTTTGCGAAGGAGTAAATTCAGACTTTGATTGCTTTGTTAATTAGATCACGTTGAAACGCAATTTCAAATTTATAGTTCGCCGGCGTTAGATGAATGTCTCAGTTTTCAGCAAAATGCAGCGCACCGACAAATAAACTGTCTGACTGGGTTTTTCTGTGGTTTGTTCTGTATGCCGCCGCGGAAGGACCGAATTTTATACCAGACAACAGAAGGGGATGCATAAAACGTCTTAGGTGCTGGACTGAGGAGTTAGTAAATTCGTTGGTTTATTGCTACTTCCAAGTAGCTCACTTATTACATGCAATGGATTGTACTTTAAACAATGTTATATCCAGATGTCCACAGTAAGCCTGATCTTGTCTGTATACGTAATAAAGTCAACGGACGAATGATGGACCCCCTGGCGATATCTAGAAGGCAATATCGATGGGAAATTCTCCTCACTGCCAAAATCATGTGGTTCAGGCCGATCGTTCTTTCGTGTGGTCGGTAAAACACCTTTTGCTATATATAGTGCTCGTTTATTTCATCTTCTGCAGAAACTAGGATGTTTTTACAATAAATGTGTTGCGCACATGCATCTTTGGAGGCATAGTTGTGGCTTTCCTCTGGCATCCATTTGATTTATTCACTCACTCATCATCGTCATTATGGACAGCTTGGAATCAGTGTTCAATAATGATGCTTCGCTGCCGTAGAGCAGTGGTTTCGGTAAAAGGGCTTATTGTAAAGAAAAGAATAAAATCGAACAGAGGAGAGACTTAGTGCTGCCTGCTTATATCTCCGGACTTTCATTCAGGCAATCTGGATAGAAACCGACAACGCGATTGCCACTGACATCGATTAACATCCATAACTTGCAGCGTTTTCAAACAGGCACATTGGGGATCACGCACTCCACATCCTGGTGGGCAAGTATCACTGACAGGATCCAAACGTTTCGTAATCGCTTTCATAACCATCGGCCAAGTCAAGGTTTGGTCATTTCTCTTCTTCCGACACTGGGAACTGGCACGGAAAACAGCACTGTCTTCGCGAGGCGATGAACCGGCATATGCAGCACGCAGCTTCTGGTGCTGGACATACTCTTTAATGGAACCGAACCTGAGACAACGATTGTGGAACACCTGTAGACGTCTCGGTTCCGCTGCTCGAACGGGCCAAGTATCACAAGCATACGGAAAAACATCCCGCAATGTATCACTTGCAGTATATGTCATATTCCACATGATAAAAAAACAGTGAAATACAGCATTCGACAAGGAGCACAGGTGTATATCTGGTTGAACAATATAAGAGCGGACAAACAACGTGACAGGCCATGGAATGTGCACTTTGCTCATATGTGTCTTGATAAAAGCGTACGACGGACTAAGCTTGATGTAATATGGTCAGCTGATATTGTTATATTTCATTATTAGTGACGGCAATGTTGATGTGGCTAGGCCATTAAAAAAAGCCCGGGGTCAGAATACCCGAACCACATAGTCTGGGATGATCAGGATTCTAATCTTGATTTTTCGTGGCAAACTCAGGCCTACGTCGCAAACAAAAGTAGGTTCTGTTGCAGGATCCGCTGTCTTTCTCATTACTGTATCAACATCAAACTAACTTTTCAAAACTGATCACGCTTGCGTCTAGGTGACACAGTTTTCATTCGGCCAATATACCTAGCTCCAGAGAAGCAGGTGAACTGGTGAACCCACATAATATTGGCACCGAGTGGCAACTGACCTTTCAACTGTTGTATGAATATCGTCAGATGGTAGAAGTTAGATGGAGACGGTCAGCGTTAATTGTGAGTTTGGCTGCCCGTGCATGCTTCCGTGTAAACATCTGACCAATCAAGTGGTCTTTCTAAGACGGTCGCAGATGTTTTGCCTATCTGGTTAGATGGGAAATTCAAGACTGATATTAGAAAAGTGCTACGTTATTTACTATTGAACAACGCTTCTCAACAGGATGACAGTTTATTCAGGAAGTACGTCCTGTGCAGGATTTCCACATATTCTCTCAAAAATCTCCTTCATCGGTCGGGATGTCGTATTTTGATTTAGACATGAACGTCAATAAGTGTGACACCTATTCAAGTCACCAATTGGTTGATACTAATAATTATTGGCGTTCTTGTCTTCCAATGAAATATTTAGCGTGGGTCAAAACAAGTGCATACGCAAACTGATAAGTGACGAATCAGTAGGTCCCATATGAACCCGATCCGTGATATCCATACGATAGTATCACTTTTGCAGTTTAGTAGAAGACACAAAACTGATGGCTTATTACTCGATTTCCTGATCTCCCCCTGTAAACTGCGAGTTAATTTTCCACAAAATACCATCAGTAGTGAGGATATGGAAGCAAAATATCTGCAGACAGAAATATTGAGCAAATCATTGTTATTTACGCTGCTCTACGGCGTTTATGTTGCTGACAGCTCTTTCCAAATTATTGTTGCCTAAAAACACGGGTATATATGATGGGTTAAAAGCGCGAATATGCAGACTTTATGACGAAAAGACGGTTAGGGTGGTGTGTAATAGCTCACAACACCTCCTGGTTCAGTCAAATCGTAGACGACATGGATCGAACTTTCGGGAGGTGCAATCAAACTATTCGGTATTTTTGAGAAATCCCGAAGGAAAGTGGATTTGCATATAACGCTACAGCTACATACTTTGACCCATGCGTATATATTGAGAATAGTCTACGCACAATACAGACGAACAAATAAAATAACTCTAAACCGCATGAGTTTCTCCTTTCCCGGGTTTTTCTGCAGTTGAGAGGACGCATATTTGAATAAAATAGACAAATGGTAAATAGACTATGGTAATTTTTTTTGAGGCATACAATTTTTACCACCTGTCTAGCAAAGTTCTTAACAACCTGGAAGTACAAATAAGACGTTACACCATCACTAACCAACATGATCTAGAAACAGGCCATAAACGGATGTCAGGACGATTCCTGACAGTGATTCGTAAGACGTTGCAATCAGCTGAGTAGAATAGAAGAAAGACAGCCTGTTCTCCAGTAAACAAAGATGATTTTTCAACAGGAATACAACACCAACTATTAATAAAGTCATCGATGCCCGAAAGCAAATGAATGTCCGGTAAGGGTTTTGAAATTCGAAGAAACGTTGAAAGCTAAGCATAGACTTTCTCATGCCGTGGTATATATGGTAATACATAAAACAACAGTAACAGGAAACACTCTAACCGCCACTGCTAACGCAAAGTGGATGAGTTGTTTTGACCACTCCATATCATTTGTGTGGTCTTACGGTTTGCAATAAGACAGGAACAGCTTTACCACTATTCATTATGCTCTTGAATGAGAAAATTTAAAACCTCGCTACAAGAGATGTGTCTGAAAACTCTGAGATGTTTGGCCCCCATACAAAACCATTCACCTTAGATCCATCAACAGGGAACATGTAAAAGAAATTGAGAAATAATACTGTTAGGCTAATTGGTAGATGAGAGGGCAAAAACTATTTAATACTCCATTACCCATCCTCCGCCAAACCAACCTCGAAGACAGCACAACACAACGAAATCGGTGGAATTAAATTATATCAATCTCAATCCGTTATCGTAGAAAATTATGGCAAATTTCCTGGGACCAAAGGTGTATGAAGGACCGGTTACCAGCCGCTTTCTTTAAGTTATTTTACTGGCAAATTTAAGCATCGCATTCAGACCCATCATTTCAGACACAGTAGAGTCCTGCCATCTAGTTTTCGGTGAACAATGGGCTATCTTTACCTTCCGTACGTGACAGCTGAGACAGTAGAATGGAAATGAACATATTTTTTTCTACACTTTCTCAGTGAAATTCCCGTAGAGAGTTTTCAGTTATCTGACGCGGTATATTGACCATTTCATCCACGTATCCTCATTCGTCAGAAAGCTGTTGACGGATGGGACTTGGTTGCTTTGTGAGTAGACGTTGAGATGAATTGACCCATGTCTGGTGTGTTAAGCATTGTCCAGTTTCTGTGTGCCCAGAGTATGCTTCAGGGTTTCGTCTACTCCATGTTAACTGCTTAGAGAGGCATCCTGAGAAACGCTTGCAGAGTCCAGCGCAGCATCCCGGTCAGTCACTTTCTTGATGAACAATGTAGATTTGCTGGCTCCATCCGTCCAGTACGCTTTATTTTATTACAGAGAAAGTGCGTGTTTAGAACACTGTCTTAGGAAGTGTGGAAATAAATGGTCCTCTGTAGTGTGTCCTTGTTTGGCAGTTTAGAACCTGTGGTGCAGTGGTGATAGTTTGCATAAATGGTTCTACCAACTCCGTGTATGCATACTCCAAGAGAGGCCGGTGCTTTAAGTGGCCTGAGTCAAAACAGGCAATCTATCTCTTATGTCATAGATCTTGACAATAACTAATGGATTTTCTGATTAACCAGTTTAAGTCTTTGTTTTCTGCGATTTGACAACGAACATCGTTTAGCGAGACAGGCTATATCATCGTTGAGAATCCTCTTGAATGACCATCCCACTATGTACTCTGTCCCAAGTAATTACGTCAACCCTTAGTATTTATCTATAATAACTGGCTGGCTGTGAATTTTATAAATTAGAAGGATGCCTTCATGCACGGATCGTTTTCCTTCATCTTACGTTTGCCTAATGCATGGTAAAAATGCACTGTTTGAATAGAGTTTTATATGTATCAAGGTTTCATTGAACCCAAGGAACTACATTAACAATAAAGTGGATCCTAGTAGACAGCTGTGGAACAGGGCATAAGCCGGAACCTAGGTTACTGTAGCGAAGAGGACCGTCTCAGAGCGCTTAACGTCGGAGGTTGCAGGGCAAAATAGGCCTTCGCAAAAATGTCCTCTACAAGCTCATAGGGATCATTCGTTTACGGTTACGGGTAATGAAATCAGAAAATGAGGCAGCACTATAAAACTGCGTGCATTAGTTTCCACTGCCCTCCAAGGTTCTGACGTACATTAAATTCCATCATATGCACCCTCGTATATGACCCTCGCACCCCCATAATTTGTTTCAACGCATTAGCAAAACACACTCATATGCATGCAAATTCGATTTTGGCGAGAAACTCAGCTGGATCCTAGCTGAATCTTGCATTTGTGATGATCTTAAGCCCCAAGAAGGGCGCAACCGATCGTGGGATGTTGAAGAGATTTCAGCAACATTATGAGTAGTGTATTACCTCTCTAACATTATTTGAAGATGAGTCAGTACCGTTCGTCGGGATCACATACGTATTTCGAAACTGGAGAACACAATTCGTCCTTGTTGATAGCCTCACGCTACTCAGAATTACCACGTATCTAAATTGCGCAAAGCACTATTGAAATCGGAAATCACTCCACGTAGTTCGTCGTCACAGGTAGTTGTCCACAAATAAATGAGCATGTCAGGTCATCGGTTACGTAAACAATATATTTTCCCCTCCTATGCAGGCTTGAGGCATGACCAGACCCGTGAGAAGATCTGGGGAGCAAATTCTTGCTCCCAAGTTCACCTAAGGGGCTAGCAAATGTTATCCACTCTTCAACTTTTCTATTTTGCGTAACCGGTATAATGATGGTTGGCCGTAATCAAATCAGTGAGGCGTTTAAGCGAAGTCAACGGACACCATATAATTGGGCACGGTTTAAAGCATTCGTAATGCGAGACCGACTACCAATTCTGCCACCCTCTACATACTAATGTTGTGCTGTACTGGTTCGCATTATGTGGTGACACGGGGTCAACTAACTCCGTGACCTGAGAATGATTAATGATCGGCAGCATGTAAAATGTAGCCGGCTAATGGTTTTATTACTATATAATAGTTATATTGACACATCAGAATTATCAAGAGAAACCAACAGATTTGTGGAGTGTTATGTCTACCCTAGAACGTTTGACACCAGTGATGGGTTTACCACAGACCTCAATTAATGGTTTGGCGGCCCGGTTACGATCTCAGCCTTTACAGCTGGGATACCAGTGAAACGGTGGATACTACTGATGAGGCATGTCAGTAGCACGTCTTCTCGTAAATCCGCTGTGCGTCTCATGAAAAGTGAGATCTGTTACGGGATTACTGGAGTCTCTTTGTAGCATTTGCCTGCATTTGAGTAACAGTCAATGAATATGTAAACGAGACGCATATGAGAGTTTTGCTCGCCTGTTCAATAGTCTGTAACTGTCAAGCTAATGTTTCCAAACAGAACTCCGCAGCGAAGGCCTTCTTCCTTTCACCAGTAGGCGTGTCACCTAAGAAGGACAATCTAAACAGGGCGCGAACACATGTGGCTTTGACTCTAAAGCAAGCCCCTTACTTCAATGCGCTGTTTGTGAATGTGCTTCTGGACGACGTGAGCCCTCTGTTTGGGTTTCCGCGAAGTGATGGAGGCTAGTGATGGTCCTGAAGAGATAACACTTGTGCTCTATATCTAAGGTACACTACCCCCATTATGACCCTAGATGCAGTCTCAATGAATGTATGGTGGTAGTAGTTGAGATATACCATCTTAGAATTCATATTAAGGCCAACGGGGAGTATCTAAATTGAATGGGTGAATGTTTGTTTTGATGTCTCCTTTTGAACTACACCTAGATGGGTGCCTCCTTTTCTAGAATGTAGACGTACCGTCCAATATTCTGGGCATTGAGAAGCTAAGCACCTAAGTTGTCCAATGCTCCATAATATATTATGGCCCCTTTTGCAGTACGATGCATTCCGTAACATCATTCTGCATACGAATATCTACAGGACTCCACTCGCTAATCAGTATCGATCACTAGACTCGCTCGTCATCTGTTCCCTGTTCTACTACGTTCATCTCAGGCCTCTCCTTAATTAGTTTTCTTCTAATCTATGGAAGCAAGGCAGCTGTGCCTGAGATTCTCACAATTAGTTTCCACCTTCATTTACCCATCTTTTTTACGGATGTCTATAACTTTCTAGTTTTGATACCCTAGGTAGGCTTTGGATTGGTTTTTATATCTCCGAGTTTTTTATACTAAATTAGCCCAGATTTATTGGTTGTAATATATTTCTCCCAATAAAAAGCACAGCTCACAATATTTGGTTTCTGTATCCAGCAGGAGGTGCCACCTTTATTTTTTTGATAGTGTTACCGTAAGTAACGTTTGTGAGATTTTCGTCTATTCCCTGTAGTTTTTACTGCTGCAATGCAAAACCGGTTGCTGATGCCAAAATGGTTATTCGCTGTTATCGGAACGACTCCACATTATCACGTAATGAGGCCAAAGTACTCGACACACCTACGTACTCAGTCTTTTATGCCCAACATAATTTCTATTAACTATGGTGTTAAGACTGTTTTAGCCGCGAGTATTATTCGGGTCAATTTAGTGTGTTTACTTGACATCTGAGCTGTCGTGCATTTTGGCACATTTCTGGTAGTAAAAATATTTCCGGAAATATTCTCAGCGCAGGTTGCCTTATGGAGCCGAACCAGGGAAGCAGTATTTGGCGGTTCAAACTTACTATAAAGAGGAGCAATTGGCTGTAAAAAAATTCGTGACGCAAACTATTTGTTTCATTTTTGCACAAATGAATGTGCTTAAAGCAGTGCTTGGAAGTTTTTGTATGTGGCATTTCCCTCAGGAACCCAATGTGACTCGGTTATCACTGAGGTTTTTTCAAGCATTTTTATCACCAAGATATTTTGTTCCTCTCCAGTGGTGTATTTTGAGCTTGGATTTCTTGGCTTTGTTAACGGAGAATTATGCGCAAAGAAATTCTTCTAATGTTAAGATGGAACTTCAGCGCGATGAAATACACATACATGGGAAATTTCCAAATTGCTAATGTCACTCTTCATTGGGAATTCCGGACTTTCTTCGGTTGCAAGCTCGTCAAGTTTATCCAATTTGTTCACGATCATCTGGAATGTCTATTGTAA
Organism: Clonorchis sinensis; assembly: GCA_003604175.2. Classification (NCBI taxonomy): domain Eukaryota; kingdom Metazoa; phylum Platyhelminthes; class Trematoda; order Opisthorchiida; family Opisthorchiidae; genus Clonorchis; species Clonorchis sinensis. The sequence continues at coordinate 26,557,778 of CM030375.1, forward strand.
CCAGAAGGGGGTATTCGGCTGGATCCGGCATGTTCGCAGATTTACCGACCTTTCTTCCTGAAGTGAACATTTCCTAGAAACCTCCGAACGTCACTGATGATAATATGCTACAATTCAGTGCTGTTACTGGCCCAAACTTCAGCGACTGTCAGGTCTGCCAATCGAAAACGCGGGAGTCTGATCAGTTTAAAAAATAAGCACCGACCAATACAACCGTATCAAGGTTTTTCCACTACTTTACAGTTTTGAATGCTTGACCAAATTCACTCAGAAAAAAAGTCACATGAATTGTGTCCATGATTGGACTTAGCCCAGCAGTGTTCCTTCGATCTGATAGCCTCCTTGTTCCTTGACTAGCGATTTTTTTCCTGATTCCAGCTAACTAGAGTACTTGCGAAACCAAAAGAAATAAGACGGAATAAAGTGGACCCATTTGTTTCGTTGGATGACTCGAACGTTGTCACGACAGGGGTGTATGTCTAAGTAGATGAATGTCAATCATTAGGTTGGAATTTGAATGGCCTATGGAACATTGGACAAACACATTTCGACACTAAAGGATGGACACCCCCTGTGAATGATTAGAGCTCGTTTATGTGCCAAAATGGAGACCACAAATAATCTTAAAACTACACTGATTCCGCGGCCTCCCTCGAAACACATTTACTGATAATTTGACCAAATTAATTTGTCGAGAACAAACTGCAGGTTTATATTACAAATTGCGCGAGCCTAAAGCCTTCGACTCATTGAGACAGACGGTTCAGCCAGCTAAGGATAGAAAATGGGCACGGAACGTATGTGTCCTCTACACCTCCAGGGTTCTTTCCCAAAATATCCATAACGAAGAAAAGTTAACTAGACTTATCCACGTGAAAGCATTTATCTCCAAACATCACCAGTTTAGTGTTCCATAGTTGCGTTCAAGTGTAACACATCAGTCATTGATTTCGTTTACCATGGTTAAGAGTTTAAAGCCAGCACAATGACCAGTCCGAAAATTGTGACAGGTATGTAGAAAGCACTGAAAGACTTGATTTTAGACTACTGCAGCTGGATCAATCCCCTCACAGAGTATCCGAGCATGTCCCTGTCTACTGTGAGACCCTTCCGAATTCGTCAAAGCACTTTGGTCTGCCATGTACTTACCCGGGATTAGTCAGTTACTTCTTCAATTTGGTTAGTCTGTTGAATAACCACATCGGGTCATGAAAGAAACAGCTTCCAAAAGACCTTCACAGAATTTCCCGATGTGGTGTGCCACTAGGTGTGGGATGTGCTTCTTCAGAAGTAACCCTTCTCTGAACAAATTTACTGGTATGTAACAAATTCAAAATTTGCTTTTTGTCGCCCGCCGGACGATTACTGCAATAAAGTTTACTCGGCACTTAGTTTGCTCGCAAAGATCAATTATGATTATGGATCATCACCCAATGGAAGTCGTCAATTTCAGGTAGTATCTCCATTTTGGACAGTTAAATCACAAGTGTTACTGTCAACTTCCAGAATGTAAGTTGGCAGGCTTGCAGACGTGCATCACAATAGCTGAATTTAGAAAGCAGCTGCGAAGTTAACAAAGGGTGTGCATTTGGTCTCTATTCTGGGTTAATATCACAATGTTCTCCAGCTGGTACGGCCTGTTGATACCGGAAAACTCCAACCTTTCATAAGTTGATTTAGGACGCCGACAGCAAGAAATTCAACCCTGCTGAACGCACGTTACTGAAGTCCGCCCATTATTTGGTGATTCATTAAGGATACCATTTAGTATAACCGTACTGCGGTTCTCAGCCACCTTATGTCTAACTGCCTCCGACAGTCCATTAAATGGGTTTTAATAGAATGATATTTTAAATGCCGTCCACATTGCTGACAGTATTAACCAGAGTGAATTCGTACGTCTTATGTACAGCATTCTGTTTAAAAGTTGACAAACGTGCCTGCAAACCTGCGGATGGAGCATTGTCTTCCGTCGGACGTCGTTTTTTATACTCAGAAGTGACAATGAAGTGATACTACAGTTTTGTTTAGATTGTGCGAATGACTTATTGTGGCAGCAAGATAAGATTTTCCCACCAAAGTGAGACGCGATTCAGCTACGACTGTTTCCTGGTTCATCTGAAGTTGTGAGTACTTTGAAATCTGATGGTATTCAATTTAAGTAGGCTAGATATATGGCAATACGGCGCATTACGGGATTTGACCGCAGGGCTATGTGGGTATCAAAGCCAATGGAAGAACTTGTTACACATCCGTAGAATCTCTGAATTTTTACTTTGATGAACACTACCTCCCCTGACACGAGATTCTAGGTGGTATGTTTGGGGTCTAATACGAGTGCGTACGCCAGCAGGAGTGTCGGCAGTTCAACCGCTGTGGAAATATCTAAGTTCTCGATCGGTGGGGGTAAAGTGAGTGGTTTCTAACAACACAATATCCAGCTCTCTATTGAGAGAAAAACAGTACGGTTTGCCGGTGTAGGTCAGCGTAGGAAATACAACACATTATCACAAATTATTCTCTCTGAAATAAGTTTTAACGAGGAACTCGTTCAGATTCGCGACCAGGCGAAACCAACGAAGAATTATCATATTCCTTCATGCTTGGAGTAGAGTGGGACACAATCGAATGTGTATTCATATGATTTTCGAGTTTTCTATGTATAGAGAATTATGTTTGCTAGTCGAGGAATTTGGACAACAGGGGTCTGTTCCAGATATGCCAAAAACATTATCATATAGACAAACCCGTCATCATCATTACGGTAAAATTAGAACAAATAAATCTAGAACTGATAAATCCGCATTACCGTCGTTCTAAACGCACGCAGCAGATGGCCTGTGGGTAAGCGTCCAATGCACCCACATGCCTGGATCCAGCTAGGCAAAATCAAACACAACATTCTGTTCAAACATTTGGTCTGTCATTAAGAACGCCTGATTCTGAGCAGCGTTCAAAACTCGTAGGGTAATATTTAAACTGTTCAATCGCACATGGTCACGGAAGATTTGTTTAAGAATTGGCCACCTGCAATCCGATATATGCGTCTTACGAGTCAGATGTGTATTCAGAATTGATCTCAAAATGGGAAGTGGTAAAGTTTAACAAATGCTGACAGTGGACCAATGAAAACGGATCAACCGGTTATTGTGGTGGATTGATGAACAATATACTTCATTGCAATGTATATTTGGCTGCGGATGTTTGTATAGGGTAAAGACAGCGAGATGCTCCACTGTGTATTAGTGCACGTTCTATTTTCCATCTATATCCGACCCCCGAAGTCCACTGACTTACGTAATATACGTAAATGCAGCATCTGGGTATAACAGTCGGAGTATCCTTCCAGTCATGAATGATCTGTGACTCTGTGGCCGTCTTGACGCTACTAAACATCTAATGGGATGCGAAACTATGCATTCATGCATGCCCAAATATGAAAATCTGTCTGACCCCCAAGGAAATATGAGATTCACGACCAAGGCTGTGTCTCAAAACTATGTCAAAAAATAACATGGCAATAGTGGAATTTATCGCTACCCAAGGTGTAACTCAGAAGGGGCAAATTGTCTCGGATGCCACAGAAGTAATAGCAACACTAGAAAAGTAAAATGGACCAAGGATCCTCGCGATTGTGCTCATTTTCCTGTCTTTGGGTTTGCAACGCGGTAAAATATTCTCCATGCTGATCCAATAAAGCGAGTGAGAATTGTTTCAGTTAGTAAAACGAAACACCAAAGCTCGACAAGTTGGCCTAAGCTTTTTTCAACTTGCATGCTCTGACATGCCATTCACAGAGCAAATATTGCCTAAATTCAAACGGGCTAATAATGTTTGGATAAATTTAAAAAGAAAATATAAGTGGAAACGGTTCATGCTCTTGGACCAGACTGAGTTCCGGAAGCAGGAATTTGCTTTCTTTGTTCGCTTATGTGCCAAATGTAATCTGTTAATTTGCCTCGTATCCATGAACCAACTTTGTTCACCTGTTGGATTATTGCGTAGGCTTTCGAAAGCTTATAAAATGTCTTCCCACAATACCGTTATTTCGGAACTCGTTTGTATATTACGGGTCTCGCAAATTTTACCTCGCAAGCCACTCGCTGAAAATTAGATTCAAGGTCTTTCATAACGACCCAGGGGATAAGTTCATTTTTGAAGCTATCACGCACAAGGAAGAAGGCTCATTGGTACTTCCCTATACCCAAAATTTCTGCATCGGTTCTAGTTATTCCCTTAGACTTGCAAACCAGGAGCATTGCTCTGCTAAATCACGAAAGCCGTGGTTAGGGTCAATCCTTATGAGGAAAGAGTGAATCTTTTTACGCCTGTGAGTGCTTGAATAGCCAAAATTGAGACATGATCATTTCTAGGAACCAGGTGCTTTAATCTCTCCATGCTGGCGCGGAGTGTGATATGTGTCATCACCCCAAAATGTGACAGCGGAAATCGTTTACATCCATTGGTTTGTTGGTGGTTTTCTACTATCGCGTTCCAGGTCGTTTAGAATCCTCTAGTCTATGGCGGGCGCTCACCTAGCTAAAAGAGGGACTGCCTAATAGTTTGCACCCGCATGTACTGTTTAATCACTTGAGATAATTTGTAGAGTTTGTTCTACTTGCGGATGCACACTGACACATGAAAATCAGACTTTTGAACCATTCTTGAAATGCAAATTTCCAAATAGACATCTTTTTCAAATTTACAAGCGTGCTTGAAATTTGAAACGTTTGAGTGCCACTGTGGAAAGAAAGTCAACAACTTGTGATGTGTGATTTGTAAACATTTATTATTGTTATTTTTTCATTAAACAGAAACTGAGTTCAACATCACTGTCCGTATTGATGGTATCCGAATTCTACTGTTTGAAATATACTCAAACACGGCCAACCTAGATTTTAGCCATAATAATCATTTGACACCGGAAAATTATCAGTGAGACGGAGTTCTGCATTGAATTATTTATTCTTAGCTCATTTATCTGCCAAGCCAGAATTCTTAGGATTAGTACTATTGTTATTATTGAAGCAAAACACTGGTCAGCGAATTTCACAATGATTCCTGCTGACGCTTCATAAGTCTCCCGATTTTGATGCCATATATCCATGCGGATGCAGATGTTTGGGCCCAAAATTCTCTTCACCGCAATATCGCAAAGTCACATTTCTATCACCTGTCAGGCATAGTACTGTATACTTGGAGAACATGGGTGTTTTAATCAAAAATGCGAAGTCTTCAGTGGGATCGGGTAACGTGTCGAACATGTAAACGGAGGTAACTGACACATGTACGTCAGTCAGCGAGTCGTTACATTCACCATTGACATTTAGAGAGAAAATCCAATGCTATATATTTGCCCAAAAATACTTTAATCATATATCATAAGATCAAATCATCAATCAAAAGGTAACATAAAAAGTCAGTTTCATGTTCCAGAAAAACCGCCTGCTGGAATTCGCGCATTTCATCTGAAAACGCTGATATGTGATGAATTACCCAACACTGTGATCGCCTTAAGCGACAGGGCGAAAACCGCTTGAATAAGAGGTGTTACAACTATTCAATTTAGTGGTGATTATTTGCTCCGAAATTGACAATTTCAAAGAATGGATAGTGAAATTAAAACGCTCTAAATGGCTAACAGATAGAACATATTCTAATGATTAACACTATACCTACTTTATTTTCAACAGCGTGGAACGAAAAGCCGGTTAACGACAAAGTTTATGATTTATCTCACAAAACACTAAGTTATAAAACATTCACGGACATCTACAGCATTGATAGCAAATACGACTAGTAATTTGGAAACGTTATTTCTTGACGACGATCACCTTGGTCGTTGCTCGTTTCATTTCTTGGACGAAAGATTCCGAGTTGACTCACATGCAAGTCTCACTACGATCAAATCTTTTCTGTAGACAAGATTCCGAGCAGCCATAAAACAAAGTAGATTGCCGAACCGATCAGATTCATTTTTGTAACTCTAATTGAGTTCGAGTTCCCCGTACGTTGAAAGGCATTAGTTCCACTGTCCAGGTATGCCCACGTCTTTGGCTGAGGTTGCCGCCAAGGTCACATCTGCTTAACCGAACTCCAAATTCTGACCTAGGCAGCTAAACATTAGTTGGCGATACACGTCACATATGACCCCATAAATGTTGGTTGCGCTTCAGGGAGCAAACATCCATGTCTTGCTTTTAGGATAATACCGCTGGAAGGTTTGTAGGCTGACAGTTTCTCGGTACAGATGATTGAATGTAACATAAGTAATACGCCTTAGAATGGGGTAAGAAAAGATTCTAGCCAGCAGACAGTTTTTTTTTCGTATATCTGAGAAAATGATATATATTGGATTCATCTATTTACATACTATTATCAGAATAAATCATGCATAACCTATTCTGTTTGCAAAATTGAATAATGCTATCATTTTTACAAAATCCCTGGAATGAAAATTATCCGAACTAGTTACGCAGCCATCAAAATAGAACACATATGCGGGTGTTGCAAATCGTCTTTCAAATAATTTAAGGACGACATGTGTTCTCTTCGTACACTTATAGTTACGTTGTCTGCTGAGCTTGGGTTTTTCTTATGAACACTCTTGTTATCCATCGCACTATTCCAAGTCTTCTGAGGATGATGTTATTTCTACTCCAGGAAAAATGGTGAGGCCTCTGGTATAGTCAGATCACCTGGAGGACGTAATTATCACACTACGTTTTGTGGCACGTAATCCGTTTTATCAGAAAGCTAATACGTATACGACACGAACAATTAGACGACTATTACTCTGACTATCTCAAAACAAGGAGAGAAAACATATTTTACTAAGGCTAACCAGCTGTGCACACGTATCGCTGTGCTAAGATTTCAACTGCGGAAATTCTAAATGCTGGCCAAGCACATTACAGATACGCAGCCAGCACACGATGGACAGCCAACAACGACCACATAGAGTTCTTCCCCGGGGTACAAATCTAGCCAGATTGACTGGGCCAAGTAATTAAAAATATGAATGCAAGTAGCTGTTGAAAGCACATTAGTGGAAGTTGGATTTGATGGAGGCAAATAAACAAATATTTATTGACTTATGTGGTCGTTTTTTCGAAATCCGACCACTTCATAATTTTCATTTTTGGATTAATGAAACAGCGGTGTGGTGTTTGCACAGCGACCTAACGCAATTGGCACGCACCTGTCAGTTGACAACCAGCATTATGCTTGGCTGAGCACCCCGTAAATTTCCCACGTCGACGAAAGGGTGGATGTCCAATTTTTCTCACTTTCTGTCTTAAAATTTGCTTCTTTGGAATTCATCAGCGAATTCCAGGCGTATATGTATCAATGTGAATGCAAAAAAATACATCTGCGCTTTGTTTAAATGCATTCAAACAAGATTTTTTACATGAAATTAGAATGACATAGGTGATACAAATTCTTTTTGACCATCATCCAAAGGGTAAAGTAAGTAATTTGGCATTTTTCCAAACCAGGGAAGGTTCCGATTTCTTTCATATCGTGGTAAATTGAAACGTAGTAAATTATCAGTAATGTGGATAGTATTCAAAAACCTTACTTTCATGAAAATTTCTGATCAGCCAAAGTATAAAACAAAGAAATTCACCCTTTTGTCGTAAATAAAAACCAAATGACAAAATAGTAATCAGTAAAGTTATTTTTTGTCATCAGGAGGCAGGCATAAATCTTGAGACTGAAATGTATGATTCACTCATACTGATGCAAGACCTTTTTGTACCTAAGTAAATCCTATACAAAATGACCATAATCGTCACAAATGCAGTTGGATAAGTGCAATTTTATAAACACGGTGTGTTCTACGAAAACCAACATCCGCGTCTTAGCGACATCAGAGGATAAAGCTATCGATGATTTCTGCGTCCCAAGGGAGACGTAGGCTTTTGGCGAGTTGGAACGTATTTTATCTGCTGCATAGTATCATGCGAATGAGATGTCCTTGTCTTGAGGTGCTATTAAATGGCATGCCAGCTAATTCAGTCAGTCGAATTAGTCTTAAGGGCAACAGAAAATGAATCATCTACCCAATACCGTTGAAGTGTCATAGTAACAACTCCAATAGCGAAAGATGACCAAAAATTGTTTTTGAATATTATTCACAGCCCCTCTTAAAACCAATGTCCGGTGGTCTAAATTGAAACTGTGTCGTCATGGATGACAAATCCATGGTATTTCTTTTCAAAAATACAAGTAAGCATTTATTTGAGCAACGGAATGCCCTCTCCTCTGGACAAAGGTTCAGCTCCGAACAAATTGCGCAACTACACCTGTAACTAGTAGAATAGAGTTTCATCTGGAATGGCGGGTTATATCGCAACAGTGAGTCTATATGACAAGTATGAGCATTCTTTTACAGTTAATTACCCTTGAGCTTTTAAAACGATAAACAGTTATGGAGGTCAAATCATGTCTGGCGTCACTTTTCAGAGTATTTTGTATACTAATAGTCTGATGTATTGCTATCTGATGTGATTTTTCTTCGAAAAAACAATCTCCCACATCATGTAAGAGTATGTCGCGCCCAGTAAGTTTTGTAGTGAACGGAAACCAAGTCCTGCACCTCGGGAGTTCGCAAACATTAACTGATAAGAACACTGTTTTTCAAGGTTGTTGTTAGTCCACCTCCCAACAAAGCGCATACGCACAAGTTACATATTAAATATGTCAGTAGGAATTGAAATTGCCTCAAACTTGCGTAGGGGCGTTCATCGTCGGTAGCCAAATGTCTAGGTTTTTAGTACACCAATCAACCAGATATTATTCAAGGTGTCGGACCTGAGGGGCAGGTCATCAAAGTGTCATCGTTAGCCTGTTTTTTCATGTTAATTCCATCGTGTCCAGTACGCTCTGAGTGACCACCTCTTTTTACTGCGGACGGAGAGAAATCCAATCTGGACGAAACAGAATACACTCCCTCTTATATATGGGAAGCGTCAATGCAAAATTAGGACCACCATTATCTGAGGCGGAAGTACTCGCCAGTATCCTCTAAGATTGATTTGTCAGGGAAGAGTTGAAGGAACTTGCTCATAAAAAAAAAGATGGAAATGATGCAACTGTTCACGAATGACGAGTGCAGTGTTATATAAGTACATATCGTTTAACTAATAGTGTAAAAATCGGCAATGTTGTGGAATATAGGTAGCTCGGGTGCGTTGATTGATTGTTGGTCTGTTCGCCGAGCTTGGCAGTTGGATTGCAAACGTTTCATCACCAGTCGAGGTGAGTGGGGTCCCCACTCAACCCCGCACTGATGATGTCACCTCGACTGGTGATGAAACGTTTGCAATCCAACTGCCAAGCTCGGTGAACAGACCAACAATCAATTGTAAAAATCATTGGCAAACTATGTAGTAGCTTTGTGCATGACTCATATCCAAGGTCAGCGTGGACGAGGCTGTATTGGCCAAATGGGGACTTTTAAGACCATAAAACCGTAATATTTTTGTCAGAATTTATGGAAAATGTGCGATACAGTTAAATGTAAATCCCATGTTCATGCGTATGAAAAGGTTCCAGTCGGGTTAGCAGCAACTTCGTTTAAAATGGGGACTGGAACCTCGATTTTTTGACATGAGATTTGTAAACGAAAAGTGTTTTATTAGCACCAGGACATTGAAGGTTTTGTGCGGAAGTGTCTCGCACAAGCCATGACACAAAATATATTGCTTATTTTATTTGACTAAAAGCGGACACTGTTTATTTTTATCGACAAGTGTTAACACATATGTTAACACACACTTCAGAATAGCACGATTGATACGCAACCATTAAACCTTTCTGCAAGCAGAAGGTGATTTATAGGAGAGAAGAGTGCCTCAAACGCATTTTCATGCCGAATTTACTTCGACAGTCGTTACTGCCGAAATAAGTTTTTGTACCACGTTTTCTAATTTATATGATCATATGGAACTCTGGAGAAGATAATTGCTACAATCTTGAAAGTTTTGTAATTACGCGCAAAATGCATCTAACTTCATCGTGACAGTAACCAACTTGAGATCTAGGTCCAATTGAAATTTTGATGTCGTCCATTATCATATTTGGTTCTATCATGATAATTAAAACCGGAATAACAAAATTCAAATTTGGTCTACCTGTGTTATCAAAATGGGGGAGATAGGTGTGTGGTAGAAAAGGTTGTATCCAAATCATTGAGACGCTTGAAACAAACAGCACGCATCGGTGCGAATATTTCTGAGCTCATTTAGACTACCGTTGCAGTGGTTGTACTAGCAAATGAGGTTTCTAAAGTACAAAAAGACCGTTCGCCTCTCAAAATCATCTAAGACGCGTTCAGTTCTCCTTATCGTGATTGGGGTCTCCAGAAACCAATAAGAAGAAGCAAATGTTAACATACAATTTTCATACACCATCAACAGTTTTAACACTGCATAGTTGATAGGAAGAACATTTCCCAAGATAACTTCCATATTTACCAAAGTTCTGCGATGTAATTGGGGTAGACACATGCGTAATCGTACGCAATACCTAGTTTGTACTGATAAATTCCAATTTACTTTTAATAACAAATTATATGGAAAAAGGTAGGAATTCCAACCGGATCTCCTTTTTTGGTCTACTCTTGGTGAGTCTATTTATAAAACCAAATTTAACACTCAGCAGCTAACGATATTTAACACAAAATTAGCACCAAAAGTTTGCTATGTCGATGACGCAAATAAGCTAGCTAAAGTTAATGTTAGCCCAGCTGGAATTTTAAGTACACACATGTCAGTGCATTATGGTAAACGTTTGCTGTTGCATTGCAACACAGTGGCCCATTCGACTTTTTTCAATGCCGCCATTCCCTACAAATAATCCGAAAGCAAACGCTTGGAGTTTAATTCAACTTAACAGCTTCCTAACACTATGGGGGAAGTGGGGCAAAACAGACGACTGACTGCGATGGAAAAGTTTTTGTTTTTATTTTGTGGCCTGTGGGAGGAGCCGCGATTTATGAAACCGATGGTTTTATACAACATAAGCAAGGCCCGATGCATACGCATAACCGTGCAAGTCAAAACGTAAGCCATGAAAACGTCCATCCAGGGGAAGCTTATTTTATATGCGTCCACTTGTGCCTGGGTTTTACTTCCCTCCAAGGCCTCCGGTTTTTTTTTAAAGATGAGTCACTTATACATACTACTAGTTTTTGTGTGTGTTCTTCGGTATCCTGGTGTCGAGTGTCATATATTGGTCGTACGATTAGGCATTTTTTTCGGGATGCGTAAACATCATTCGGTTACCCAGGGGTGAGGCTGTTGGAAATAGACCACCGCGAGAGTAATTGCAGTTAACCGATCCGTTTGTGCAACAAACGGAAAGCGCATTTGCCAAGTATCATTTTCGGCAACCCCGTACCAGTCGTAATATTTTAAAATCAGCAGAGAAATAATCACAGAGGATTTTGTGATACCTTCACATTATTCGGTCCCGTTTTTGAGAATTAAAATTCGGAACACTTGAACAGATGTTGACGTGCCAGCTGTTCCATCTTGACATGCTAGAGTAGTCGTGAGGTGATCAATTTGAATGCTGAAGCAGCTCAAAGTGTGCGGAATATCAGCACCCTATTTTTAACTCACCAGTAACATATCAAACTCAGTTATTTTGCAGGATAATTGGAATGGAACAAGATCTTGAATTTGGTACGACCGTGATGTAAACAATTGGACGCAATGACTTATTGACACACGTACCTCCACAGATTTATGCACTTACTAGTGAACATACTTAAACGTAAGCTTGCGTTCTGACCAGAATCATATTGACGTTTGATGTAGTAGATAACAGGACTACTAAAGGAAATGCGCTTCATCCACCATATTTTATGCTATCACGACTTTCTTAACGACCTTTGGTCATTCGCCAATAGTTTGCATTATTGTTTGTCCAAAGTTATGCCACGCCGAGCGTCAAAGAACACACTTTATTTATCACAGTTCCGCCATAGATGATTCGTTTTCTGGAAAATATGTGTATAGATGATCGACGGACAAATTAATGGAAACGTTTAGGTATGAAGTAAAGTCAATTTGTTACCATAGTGAGGAACCTTTCATGTTTTGTTTTGACGCCTTATATAGTAAGATCCAATGAGTGTTTACGTTATCTTTTTGATGAAACGCGTCTGTAATGCAAGAGGTCTAGGCAAGCCAGGATGCTTCCTTCAATGAATTAGCATCGGGTGCTTAATCGTTGAGCAGACTTGTATCCATCCACGTTATAGGACACGGTTTTGTATCCTACTAACTGTGCTTGAACGACTGTCGTTTGATTTCACATTACATTACAAAACATTAGTCATGCACTTTTGCATAAATGGCTGATTCACGCAGCCCAAATATCCAGTTACTTCGCGATGATTCGGTTCGGTATGTTAGCGCGCTGCTAATATACTGGTTCCGAGGTTCCCGTTAGATGCCAAACTGAGCTGTGTAGATGTCAATAAGCGGGCTGAAACTATCGTTCATTTACGCGCTGGTCTAGGGTTTTTATTTGGGTGCCATGATTTAGTAAGCAAGTTCATCTGAACTGACACACTCGTCTGTGTCGTGTAAAAGTAATTACTCGGTGAACAAACTGGATGTGTAACAATAACGCACACTCTCATCTATTCTTTGTAATGCACTACTCATAAGGTTGCTGAAAATTCTTCGACAGCCCACGACCGGTTTCGCCTTTCTTGGGGCTCAGCAGGTAGGCGCAGTCGCCGAGTTTTCGTCAATCTTATGTTCTACTTAAAACCAAATTGCGCGAAATTAGCGAAGTAGCACAAACGACAGCTTTAGCGGAGTTCCAGTTGAGTTCCAGTTGCAAAACCAACTGTGTTTGCAAATGAGTATAGTTCGCATACGTTTATTCTTTTTTAGTGAAAAATTCTAGCTTTTATCATGTGTGGCTTTATTTGTTCACCGACACAAACTAAGCGGTCACCCGCTATTTGACACGTTATTAAAAAATCTAATCTGAAAACGTTTTGAATCGTGGACGTTCTTGAGCATCCTCTAGGATCTTCATGGACACTTGGATATTAAATAACAACAAAAAGCAACACAAAGCGGTTCCATGCTGGCTTCTGAACTAACTAGCAACTTCCGAAAGCATCGTCGTGCAATTTGCGTAAAGTCTGCTAAATCTCTCGACTAGTTAATATGAATTAAGATTTTAAAGTGCATAAATATTGCTTAGCATGCCTGCCAGTGAGTACCCGAAACAGAAGCAGTGACGGCGACTTAGGTTTTGAACTTGCGGCCTTTCGTAGCAGTTTTCGAAACACTTGCTAGGCGAATTGCGTGTCATTATGTGAATTCTTAGAACGTCAATCATTTAAAATACGGTAGTAATATGAGTCTTGGGAAATGCTAGTCATGAAAAGAAAATGAGGCTTTATTTTCACATCGTCTATTAGTAGCAAAGGTGATTTTATCTCACGGTCGCCTTTATGAAGGTCATGTTCTTTCTACATACCTTAGATTATTAACAGTGAAGGTGACTTCCAAAAGTTTTCGTTGTTGAGCATGTGTCTGACAGGGTAAACGAAATTCATTCTGAACGGGGGCCAGAAATGTTCTCCATCATTATTCTGCCAGTCAAGTTGATTGGTATGCCGACTGGTATGCTCCGAACCCTAAAGACAGAACATACTAAAGTTTGAAAGCATCAAAGCACCAAACGGTTGCAAGCGCAACGTCAAATTTATTCTATTTTTAAGGTATTCACCATTTTGGCCATGTTGCAAGGGCGATAATAGAAAAATCCGCCTAATTAAGACAGTTATGAACTGATAATTTTGACCACTGGAATATCAGGTGGCTGGCTTTCTAGTCCTGAACGGAATGAATACCTCAGGAATTAGGAAACGTCAGAGACGAAACAGAGATTCGACACTTTGAGTTATGGACCTTATTTACTGCAAACATAACGGAAGCAAAAGGTTTTTTTATGATAACGTGTTCTCTTTAGCTTCCGAATATAAGGAGCTATAGTCTTGTACGTTTAAGGATATTAGACGGCAATGACAGGTATCGACAATCCCATTAGTTAATGCGTCAAATGGCTCAATACAATAGACCGTATTTATGAAAAAGCAACCTGAGCAGTGCTTGTCAAGCGCGCACGGATTCCGAGGCATTAGGTGGTCTGCGACAAATTTCATTGATATAGCAGCAGAATGGTAATGAAATATAGCGTAGAACTATTATTTACCATTTTTCGGCGAGACCGTAAATTCTGGTAATTTTAAGCGAACAAGTATACTTGCAGATGCCACCACACATCATCCATCTTTAGTTACTCTTCACTGCCAAAATAAGTCAAGTCTAGAGACTGGCATTTAAAAAACATACGTTGAGTTATGTGACGCCAGCTCCCATTTGCCTCAAAAAGGACCTTGTTATCTAAACAAGAGTTACGAGTGGTTCAAAGCAGTCCCTGTTTGTTCAGTTCATTTCTCAGTATCACATATTTTGAGAATTTAAATGCGGCAGTTTTACTTAAAGTTGGCTTTAAGTTTTTTGGCAAACAACTCAATTAGGGACAGTCACAAGGTTTATGAAGTAGTGAACTTATAAATTATTCGCACTACATAAATGAGCCAAAAGTTGTGTGTATCCGCCTGAGTTCGCCCTCATCTTGCTAATTTGATCCATCCTAGTGATCGCAGTGGGTCCGGGAAATTCTCCCTTAATAGTTTGTCAACGCGGGTCTCTTTGATGAACACACATCCAGGGGTTATTTGTGGGGCACCGGATGAGAAATTCCCGTATTAGCAATGAAGAAATATTCCACTGCATTTCCACTAATGTCAAAAGCCATTAAGTGTGTGCGTTGTTAATCAGCCCAGTCTTTAAACCTCTGTTTTTATTGGAATGCCGATTGGAAGTCACTTTTCACGTAGGTGGATCAACAATTACAAATAATTGATCGAGTTTGTACAAACAAATCTCGTGTCATAGCCCCCGGGGAACAATTAACCTTAATGATGCGCATAATGCATGGATGCATTCAGTAATTTACACTTGTAATATAAACAGAATTTTAACATCATATCTTGTGACAGAAACATGGGAATCCGCCAGGAGTGGTATTTCTCAGGAACGCGGAGATTAGAGAAATATTCCGAACGTTTAAAAAGCGTTCGTATAATGTAGGATTTTGTTAGTAAAATATGAAATATTACACTTAGCAGTTAGTCGAAGGATCAAGAAACAAATGAATCAAGTACTTTCTATCAGGATTGAAAAATAGCCTGTCTTTGTTGAATTCATTCAATATCAGCTTCAGTGGACCACTCGGAATACAATTTAGCAATTACTGCTTGTGCACTGGTAGACGGTTTATCCAAATCCTATGAAAAATATCTTTGTGTGTTTGACAACGTACGTGAACTGGACGGCATTTGTAGTCCCTTAATTCTGAGAATGCAAAGGGACAAATGAGAATGAACTTTATTACATTAAACTAGGCTAGGGTTAAAGACTATGGGGGAATATATGCGGTGTATTTCCAACGGCTAACGTAGGTTAAAGGTGTATCCAAATCCACCGAACCTTGGAAAATTCTGCTCGGCCACCTCGGATGTGCATCTTACGTGCCGAGTTGGTGTGCTGCACGCCACTAAGTTTAACGCCGGTTTATTCGTCACGGATGCACATTTGCACACGTAGGTTCGATCCGCTTCATTTATCCAACACCTTCAGCCTTACCATGACTTTTCGCAATTCTAATAAAACCAAAAACTGATCACAATTTCATTCAACAAACACTTCCTTTATTGGTCTTCGAAGCTTCAATGTCTTTCAGGAACTAATCTAATAAAATCTTTGCAGGAGTATAAAAAGTCAGTGTTCAGTAACCGAAAAAGACTATGCAGAACCAATTAAACATGCAAAGAAGAAAGCGTAAAGCAACGTGAGAAGTTTCTCTTGGTTCATGAACCTGTGGACAGTTCCTTCGTTTTCATTCTGGAAAGCATGTACTACTAAAAAACCCTAGATTGGTGGGACTGATGTCCTTTATACATAAAGTTTTTGAAGACACCGGAACACGGTGAAGCCTGTCAAGCTTTTACAGGTTGATGCCTGTTCTGTATCAGCCGCTAGATCAACACAGCAGTTATGATGAAATGGGGGTCCGCACTATTGAACAATTTCGATGTTTAAGTTAACTAGTTTGGAATAAGTATTCAGCTATTTACGAAGGGGATATTTTACCTAATTCTAATTACTGTCTTGTTGCAAAATGATACACTTTTGCATATCCACCGAAGTGGTAGCTGAAACATGAACCGTTGTTGGTACCAAATATGCGGTTGGAAAATAGAATTAGATGGAGATTCAGTTGTGTCCCTTATCAAAAACCAGGGTCATTTGCAAATAAGTAAATTCTAATAACTCTGTTAGCGTTCACAACAAATGGGGCATCGGAAAAACTGCGCAGTTCTGGCTGCGGTCCTGTGGAAAACGACTGACAGTGAGCAGCTAATGAATCGGTTTCGAACACAAGCACTGTAGGTTACCACAAACCCAAGGACCTGCTTGGTAGCTTCTTGCATATACGACAAGACGTGTATTGCAGTGAATCAAACTATACACATCCGCTGACAATGGTCGGCTTAAGAAGTGCAAATTGTGCACTGTGCGCTAAATCATCGTTTAATAATATGCTACTTGTCCCCTGTTCTTCATTCTGATGGGCAGTCCTAGTTGATGACCGGAAAGGAAGGAAACTTACTGTTGCCTATTGGCAAACACAAACTAAGCGTTTACAAGCCATTAGACATGAAAGTAAACATCTCGTTTGCGCAAAGCTTTTTGAAAAAAGAACATTCTCAGGCGTCTTCCTGAACTTTTCCGGACGTTCACCGAATATTACATAATAGTAAACGAACACTGCAAAGCGGTTTCATAATTTCCGTTGTAACCTCCAACTTCTCTCGGATCCGATGACGGCGCCGAGACATCAGACCATAGACTGTTTACATGCTCCCTCAGTGGTAGACACCAACCGTAATGAGACGATTAACATATTAGTGTGTTCCAGCTAGAGCAGAATCAGTGCACTATGGCGTTGATCAGCTGGCAAAAATACAAGTTTACAAGAGTTACGTAGATAAGATAAACTATACAAGCACGTGACTTATGTCCATTCACAGATGTGCATTTGCGTTGCGCTCGCGTCCGGGAAGAGTGCAATAATGATGAAACCGCCCATTTTAAAATCTAGATTTGCCACATTTTTAAATGAAGCAACAAGGTAACACAGGTATCTTCTATTTAAACTGGGTGTTCTTTAGGAACAAAAATAAGGACCAACAATAAATATTTACGTTTGCTTGTCAACCTGATAAAAGATGGTTTACACTGGTGGCATAATTTTGAATATTGACCATCAATAATTCTAGCTTTAGAAAAATGCTTTTATTGAAACCCATTCCCTTTGTTCTGATTTTGAAGAATTTTGTGAATGTCGGTGTCTAACATGAGGTCCAGCGTTCGCAGCAATATAAGACTGTTTTGATAAACGAGCGTCTATTGCCGGATTTACCTAAAAAAATTCTGTGAGGCGAAAAACACCCAAGCGACTAATTCCGCGCTTGATTTTCGTTTAGCGGAACACGCGTCACAGGACCGGTGATGGGCATACAAGAAGACACACCACCGAGGCCACCAAGATGCCCAGTGAACGTACGAAAAGAAGCTGCCATTTAAACAATTTTCCTGGATCATATTCTTGCTTGAAAATCGGGCGCTGAATTTAACTTCCGGCCTTCAGTGAAGTTCAGCAAGAGGCAGGACTAGATAGAAAGCACCGTCATAAAGGAAGATTTTTAAAAACTTAACATTTCTGGATTTTCGTGTGCCACGAATATGTTTACTACACGGATATACTGTAGCCGAAGATTTTCCGTTTCTTGTAACTTCCTTTTCATCCTAAAAGTGAACCGTGCATAACCATTCATGCAATTTTAAAATTTCATCAGTGCAATAAACTCGAAGATTTGTATTCGACCTCTTCACCAAGGCTAAATAATTTATCACCGCGAACCAGTGACATCAACTGAATGTCAGAGGTAGGTGGAAAACTATTAGAGTTGGAAACAAACTATCTGCATCTTTTCTAGTGGGTAGAATTTACTCGCCGGATTTTGGAATCCGCAGTAAAATGCGGTAGCATTTGGTTTCGTCAGCATGCAGTTGTCTGTTTCAAAACACGGACAATTTGGCAAATTACACAAAATATGTTGTCACCCAAATGGGCATAGTGGCTAAGGTGTGTAGAAAAACCAAAGGACTGATGACGAGTGCATGTAAGACTTCCAGGCGAGCACATGATAAATTAGCCTGAGACAATCGCGGTAAATCCTGTCGCCTGACTCTTTTTTGAAGCAGTTTAGTTGAACTGCTTTGAGTTGCTGATAACTATACATACGCAGTCGGGAAACCCATAGAAAGCGATCTATAAGTTGTTAATTTAATAGTGTAAAGTGTATAACACTTTGGTTTAGTGACACGTGAGGTAAAACATCAGTTCATCTGTTTTACGTGGATGTTGCTGAACTGTGGATCCGGAAATTAGTGACGTTCAAAGGGCAGCTTGGTGTAAATCTGCACCCTAATAATATTTAAAAAGCTAACGTTACAGCATTTGGTAGGTTATAACTCAAACTAACAGTTTAATACATTTGAACATGAAGCCACGCGTGCAGTAGCTTCACGTATGTTAATGGAATGAAATACATACTCACCTAAAAAATGTAGCCCAATATTGTCATCAGATGTTTATCGAGAAGTGATTTTCAGACGTCTGTACAGGAAATTACCTTTAATCGTTGCTGCTTGCGTCGCTCAACCATCCTCAGATTGCATAATATCAGCCTTATTGCTATCCTTGTAGACAATGTGTTCACAAAAATGAACGATGACGTACTAAACAGAGTATTCCAATCAAGTTAGTAGGTTAACTCATGCGCAAAGTCTCGGATATCAAATGCAAGTATGATATCTCAAAACATTAGATTTCCATTTGAACCGGAAAACCTGTTTCTCGTTGTGGAAATAAAAATCAAATTTGGGCTGCAAGTGGTTGTTTCATTCAATTTGCGTCGCAGTGGATGTTTACTATATTCAGCCTTCTCGGAAGAATTCTCAGATCAACTCTGAGATGCGTATGCACCGACTATCCATACCTTCCATTATAAACCCCACCGTGTCCCTGAGTGATAGAAATCTCTTCATTTATTCTCGGTCAAAATAGTTGGAATCGGTTAAGTAAAGCGGAAACCTATCCCAGGAGCTTGACAGACACGTGGCAGATACATCGTGGTGCAAAAAACTTGGGAGGTAGACGTGATATGGACAAGCAATAGAATTTCAGTACAGTTCATTACTCTATAACATACAATGTGTCATTCTGTCATACCTGAGGTTTAAATTGATTCACTATTCTCCTTGGGCCACTACACCTAATTTAATCTGGACTGTTTTGATTAACTGCTTTAAAATTGTACTTTAACGTCCTAATGGGTATGCTTCGTCTACTGTATATATATATATGTATATATACTTTTCTTGTCCAGGGAATAACTCCGAGTTCTATCACAACACCCGGCTGCTCAGAGCCTAACGTGCCGCAACAGATACTCGGATGCCGAAGATTTGACAGTTTAACTCTCGAACATAATAATAGTTCCTGTACATTCACACTGTAGTGTTAAATATGTGAAACGGGGTCATATTCCAACTCCTTTATAAAGTTTTCAATAGGATTGTCCGCTGTTTTATGGTCATGTTGCATCAGAACACGTGTACTATAGACGTCGCTGCATTTTGGAAGCATTCCTGTAGAAACGCAGAAAAAGTTTGCCTAATCATCCATGCCGATCATTTTGAATAGGACTAAGTTCCAATCAGCCCGATGTGTATTACGCTCAGCATTGGAAACTGTGATTGAGCTGCATTGCATCTAGTACAGAGTATGTCAATCGAAATGGCATTCCTAAACACACCGTTTAGTGATAGGATCAGTTTGCAATGCATCTTATTGTGCCAATTCTTGGCGATAATTTCGTGGCGCTAATTAAGTACGGTTCACTTTAGCTCGCGTCGTCTTTCTCAAACACTTCAGGCAAAACTCCTCCTGATAATGTGTAGAAAGAGCAAAACAGAGCTCCTGTATTTTAGAAACATTTGAATATTTCATTCTCATGTCAATTTAGATACTTATTAGTGCACCATTCCAAGAGGACTCTATTTCTCCTATGGCTATAAATGATTTATCTTACACAGAGCCACCAAACGCCATTCATCTAGTGCTTACTATTTGGCAGCCAAATGCAACCCCTGGCCATTTCACAAGACCTGGTGTCATTAGAACGCGAAAAAAAATTATATCAGTCAACTGTGCTAAGCATTCGGAAGACCTCCGTTCTCCTATTTACCGAACAAAATTAATTATGTTGTGAATACGGGGCTGTGAGTCTTAATTTCCTATTCCGGTTATACCGTCCAATGTAGGCTCTATATGTTAGTTTTTAAAGCGGCGTAGGAGGAAACACAAGTGTTGAGTAAAACTAGACAATGCATATGAGTCGATCTAAGCACTGAGACAATGGTTAACCTGTTTACCAGAACGTATGCCAAAAAAGACATCAACAGGAGCGATAGGAGACGCATGGTGCTTTAAAACAGCCAAGTTAAGCAGCTAAGAAATCTCCTCAGCTTGGCTGTTACTTGCATATTTTGAATCCAGATTTACCGGCACAGTCCTGCATCTGTAGAGCGCAAACACTTTCGTATAATTACGAGTGATTTCTAAATATAAAAAACGCCTCAATTTTACCAAACAAGTTAACGACGCAGTGAGCTGATGATTGTTTATTTTGTTTGTTTATTTGTTTGTTTGTTTATTCTTTGCTTTCCTTATTTTCTTCCCATGGAAGGACCGCTACGTGCTGAATGACAAAATAAATCGTCACTTTATTCGTCGACCTCGTGATCTATTAGGCAATCAATATATTCTCTGTTGACATATCTAAAAACGATTTAGCTTCAAACCCGGCCAACTTTCACTTTATCTTTCCTCCTATTACACTTTCGAGGACCTTCTTTTTTTTACTTAGATCTCTATCTCGCTAATGATGCCGTTTTCACTGGCAAACGTCGGCTGTGGCCTTGAGCACAGTGAGCTGGATACAAAGCGAAATTTTCGTAAAACTCCGACCGACGCAGTGGACATGCGAATGAACATGCGGTTAAAATGCACGAAGACTGTGGAAAGTATAGCAGCACCCGTTAAATGAAACCCATAAAATATCCATTTAGCTTGCCCTCATGTGCATTATTCACACAAAGATCACTGTAAGTCATTTTTCTTCAACTTCAACCGACTTTCTGCCACAGGCAAATTCAGTTTTTATACGCTATCGCTTCAAATAGAATGCTAAGTCAGGGTCGCTATCACTCCGTTTGACCTAGCTTAATTCAGCCAACCCCATCTCTAGTTCGAAATAAAATTTCTGCCTTTTAAATTGGTTTTATATGCGTTTCATACACTCAAAATGCTCCTTGTTTGGATGCAAAGGTTTTTAGTGAGGTATCTGTACCATGAATGTCACCCTCACTTGGTTCTTCAGACTCTGAATTTTCTTTTACTTAGGCGCATTCATAAAGCGTTGTTTGGGATTATTTGTCTGCCTGGATATATCCTTACCCGATTTGAGAGGTTCATTGAAATTAAGCCGCATTAGCCTGTGGAAGTCTTCAGATTTCTTTCTTCTATCAATGAGAAATATAAGTTTGCATTTAGCATTGTCGGTCGTTTATTCTTCAGTCCTTTGTATAAATGACGGCGCTTTTTCGCATCACTGCTTTATCTGTGTGTATGCAGGGAACTTTATAGCGAAACGTTTTTTTTACAGCTAACTTCCCTCAATGCAGCCTGATAAGACATTTCGAGTGACGTTTATCCTATTACTGTCGGCTTTCCTCCATGCAAAAATCTGTGACTTCATCGCTCAATTCCCATTTGTCCTCTGCAATGATTTATTTTGGCGTAGAGTATCCCGTTATCAGTGGCCAATCATTTTGCAAACGTTTGCCTTCTAATACGGGCACTAAATTCTATGAATACCATCCAGTCCCAATGAGCCGAGTATGATTAGAACATTGACGGTTATTTCTGCTTGCTGCTGTTTGCAAGGTTTGACAATTCCCACCAAACTGTGCACTCAGGAACTTACGTACTGGTTTGTGCCCGCGCGCCATATGCAATCGTTCATGCTGGTCCTATTTTCCCCCGTTTGGATGTCTCCTCTTGTCGAACAAAAACAGTTAAAGTGTGCGCGGGATTTAAGTCTATGAATCAAGTTTTTTACATTGTTACCACATATGAATACTTCAAGATGATTAATTCAAGTTTATTGTCGCTAATATCGGATGCGTAGCATTCTATTAGCATCTGGAATATCGATTAAATGTAAACCTAATCTCCGAAAAGTGTAATCGCTAAAACACCACTAAATAGTGTAGGTGACAGATAAAAGATACGCGCATCGAACGCCAAAAACATGAGGAATTTTGATTATTTATTCACAAAATTTCGTTAGGTTTGCCCAAATTCCTGTGCACAAAATGTGCAACAAAACGAAAAACGCTTTTTGTCACGTCTATATCACGCTCAAGGATAAAAAAGGATAGCTTGCTAACGAATTAATACTAAATCGTTTAGCTTTTAACCCGAAATGGTCGTCCAGTGATCAAAAATACGATCTGTTGCCTAGTTACGCATCACTCTCGCTTTCAGTTTTCCGCAATAGCAGTAGGAAAACCCAGCTCATTTTCACTTGGGTGAAATCCGGATGTTAGTTTGATAAGGTTCTTGGTCAATACTTTGAACAACACTACTTTATATTCATGGGTTTACACAATTTCCTGCCCAAAATCAGCCTAATCAATGCAAGTTTGTTTCGAAAATTATGGAAAAAAACCTCAACTAGTTTTTTTTTAAATATAAGAATGGATCCTTTAGGTTCTATTAGATTTGATTCCCGTTATTTAGTGACACATTCCTAAATGGGACAGGTTTACGGTATGCTGTCCGAATGGTGATTACACCCTACAGCGTTTTCATTATTGTTATGGTCTACAACTACCGCGGGCCGCTTACTTGACGCCTTCTAACACCACGGTTACGTGTTGTTTTTAGTGCCCGGTAGATGAGGTATAAGCTTGTTTTTTAAGAATCTTTTTCATTCATTTACTGGTTATTTATTCGCACAACAGACCATCTATGTAAGGGAAGAAATTTTGTCGTTATTGTGTCTAAAGTTTAACGGGAAATTTCAAGTAATATTTTAAAAACATCTAGCATTAAGTGACCACCATGCATAAGGCGGATTTAAAGCATATCTCAATAGATTTCTGCAATGCAATTATTTTCAAATATACGTTTGTGACATGAATGTGGAGAATAATGTGGGTCATTCGTAGGTCGATTTTCCTAGTTCCACCTGACTTTGATGAATACCCGCCAATATGTTACAATGGGGATTTCGACGTAAAAATGTGGAAAAAATAGTGTAGAGTGGAGAACGTCCGCATCAACAGTATATCGTCTAGCAGTCCTCTTTCCTGGATACTTTTTTAATATATTGCCAACGTGGGCCACCGTGTAATGATCGCACTGGGTCATTTCATTAACTTACACGTATGCTGTCAAGGTGAAACGTATCCCGTTACAAATTCGGATTTTCGCCTAAGATAAGTCGTTTTTGAGTACTAATGATATTCTCATGACAGTCGATATGTGGGAGCCAACGTTAGTTGCACATGGAATAATGTTGGTCATCGTTGAACTTAATTGACTATTCCTAAGGCTGCATGCGCTAACGTGTGCTTTTTTTAAAGTTGTACCAGTTTATATTCGGTTTGCGCAAAATTCATTGTTCAATCAGAAATTAATTGTGGCAAAAACAGTCAGATGTTGCCTACTCCGGAAGCCTCACGTAAGCTAAACCCTCGGGAAAGCTTAAACCAGTGAATCTCAAAATTGGTGACAGGTCTAAAAATCTAATCTAATCTTATCTGCGTCCAATGTCGTGACGAGTTAAAAATGTGACGGTCGGTATGTAGCATAATCATTTAGGCAATACCGCATACGAGATTCCTCTGGGTTAATCTGATCATTCGCTAACACTAGAATAGCCTACAAATGAGGTACTTTCCCCAAAGAACGGTAAACATTCAGTTATAACTAATGCTCAAACGACCATCGAATGCATTAATGCAAAACACTATTTAGCTTGATCAAAAGCAGATTCCAAGCCTGCTGTAGAGAAAAAGGTGGGAACGAGACACTCAATGAAATGCTTGGATGCCAGACCGTAGCGCGAGAAAATCCTCAGAGCAAGTAAGATTACCTCAGAAAACAGGAAATTACTTGTCTTCAAAGAATCATCGTTGACAGTTATATGCATGTGAGATGTTCATTTCAACCAATTCCTCTTGATATTCGCGTCGTTACGAGTGACACCATTTTACCTATCTGATCCAAATAGTCACCTCTCGTGAATAACGCCCATTTTGAAAACCCGATCATTTTATAATTATCTTTCGTGTATAGCCCATTGCTGTAGTCGAGACATAACGACAGACAGATGTAAAACAAATTTCCAGTTAAACATGCTTTAAAATGAAAAATATCTTTGCAGCATTGCAGGGTTGCTAGTCAAGAAATGTTGCCTGTACTTTTTGCGTGCCACTTCAAAGCGAAAAAAACTAAACTGTCTGGCTTCACATTCCTTACATAATACTGATAACGCTTGAAAATATACTGCTGCATGCGACAACTGGAAAACACACAAAAACCCTATTCTCACAATTGTAATCGCGTGCAACTGTTCCCGTTAAATGGCGGAGCCTTCCTTCTCACGCGGATGCTCACAATTCCAGAAATATTTAATAACAGGATGGGTGTATCAGCAGCCTCTAACAGCTGCATCTGAGGAATATGAAGCAGAGTGGATGATTTTTTGCTTAAGCAAGTTAATTGTGGGAACCTTCCGTGTCTCTTTGCGGTTCATTGTGAAAAATTAATCATGGTCAGTATGGAAAGTTTGACGTCTGGCGTAAATGAAAAAAGTGTAACTCGTCCACTTCCTAATAGATTCATTAGAGAATTTTGGCCACTGTTTATCTTCACCATCATCTATGAACGTAAAGCCAGCTGAGTCTCTCGCAAAACCAAATTGATTTGCCAGTAAATTTATTTATCGTAAAGCCTGAGTATTTATCGTAAAATGGTTATAGATTCCACAATTTCGTTCGTCAATGGCTTAAGAATTTGAGGTAGATAGCTGCACATTAAAAGCGGAAACCGACATAATTGGAGCGTCGGTAAATGAGCTACAGCGGATTTTCACTGGGAAATTGGTAGAGAAGCCTATGTGTTCAATGCGCATCATTGAGTGCGACACTCACAGAGTCTCTCATATCAGGTTGGTCAATGGCTAGAGGTCTGACAAACACAGTCTCCTGGTCCTTCAGGTTGGGGGTTGGAACATGTGGCGAATTGTTCCGTAGAAACAGTAATGCATTTGTATTTCACGCCAAACACCGCTGCCTTGCGGTTAGGCTTTTGAGCCAAAGGCTTTGGTTGAGGACCCTAATCGTCCTCCTGTCTAGATGTAGGCGCCCTGACAGTATCCTAGCCCACGTACAACCATGAACTGCACACATACAAATAAACTCATGCCACATCGGCCGTCGCGTGGTGCCACCAGCCGGGTCGCCTTACTTGCTGCATACAGCAGGGCGGGTAAGCGAAAACAGGCTACTGCTGACGCCTCCCTTCTTTCTCTTTCACATACGTTTTCTTCCCCCTCTCCCCACCCCATTAATAACTCTCCTCTTGTAGGCCCAGCACTTAGGACTGATGACTCCGTGCGCCTTGCATCGGTTTTGCGTGCAGCATCTGCTCGTCACATGGCGCCGACATCCTCAGGTATCTCCAAATCACTCTTCAAGCCTCGACACTCAGTCTATCTGGCCGCCTTCAATGTGCGCACTCTGAAGCAAGCAGGACAACAAGCTGCTCTTGCTCTCACACTGGACTCGCTTGGCATTGATGTGTGCTGTGTCTCGGAAACAAGAATTCAAGATGCAAGCACAGTGATTGAGCTAACCGCCCCATCAGTCTCCACTCGCTTCCGACTGCGCACCTCTGGTGATCCAGAGGCTGCTGCAGCTGGATGTGCAGGGGTTGGTATCGTCCTAAGTCACCGGGCGGAAGTATCCTTGCTTGACTGGATACCTGTTGATAGTCGCCTCTGTGCGGTTCGTCTGGCAACGTCTGTGAAGGGGTCTCACAAGCGGGATGTTGATCGATGTTTGTTTATCGTGTCTGCGTACGCCCCAACTGACTGTAGCTCCGACACCGTCAAAGACAGGTTTTATGACGCCCTGAATGCCCTGCTGCGGCGAGCTAAAAGCTCAGACATCGTGGTGGTTGCCGGAGATTTGAATGCACAAGTGGGCAGGCTTAGCGTATCTGAGACTCAATTAGGAGGTCGACATGGATTGGACTCGGTACGTACGGACAATGGGGAACGATTGCTTCAGCTGTGTGCTGATCGCAGGCTGTTTCTATGCAGTACTAACTTCCGGAATAGCCGAAGTCGTCTGGCCACATGGTGTCCTCCAACGACACGCCGACCACAAACTCAAATCGACCACATCGCCATCAGTTACCGATGGCGCGGATCAGTAACTGACTGTCGGTCGTTTTGGAACACATTTGTGGATTCCGACCACGCGCTCGTCCGGAGTCGCTTCTCCCTACGTTTTCCAGGACCGCGTAAGGTGCGGACAAATCGCTTGGCAACTGAGAGACTGGCAGATCCGGATGTTAGACGAACTTACCAGAATCGTCTTCTAGGGTCTCTTCCAAATGCTCCACCATCAGATGTGAACGCATACTGGGACGAGATTGCCACCTCTTTGCATAGTGCTGGGAATTTTGCCTGTGGCACGGCACCACCAGGCGCACTCAAGCACTGGATATCAGACCGAACGGTGGCACTGCTTAAATCTCGGAGAAATATCCCAGCCGGCCCGGAACATAACTTGGTGCGACGAATTATCAGACGTCAAGTGAAGGTGAGTGTGAAAGCCGACCGCGAAGTGTGGTGGACACAGAAAGCCAAGGAAATGGAAGAGGCCCAGAAATCCGGTAATGCCCGAAGATTATTTCAGTTGATCCGTGCGACCGGTCCCCGGAAACCACCTGTGAGCGAAACTATCAAGGATCGGAATGGAGTGACCATCTCGAATAAAGAAGAACGTCTCGACCGATGGGCCGAATACTTCGAACAACAATTGTCATGGCCACCAGCTGGCGCCCATCTGGAACCCACAGGTGACGTAGAACCCTGGACGGTGAACGTGGAACCACCTACGGCCTCGGAGGTTTATGACTGCATATGTTCTCTCAAGCGCCACCGAGCCTCTGGTCCGGATGACCTCCCACCCGCATTGTTCAAAGATGGGGGTGAAATCCTCAGTCAACGCCTGTCTGATCTGTTTGCCTGCATCTGGGAAAAGGAGTCTGTCCCAGACAACTGGGGAGAGTCGGTGATAGTGCCCATTTTCAAAAAAGGGGCTCGTAGTGAGTGTGGCAACCACAGGGGGATCAGCTTGACCCCGGTCGTAACGAGACTGTTGGCGTCACTTGTGCTTCGTCGCCTTACGGTGGCTCGTGAGACACTGTCTCGAGAGCAGCAAGCGGGATTCCGGCCTGGTAGGGGTTGCGTTGACCAAATCTTCACACTTCGTCAGGTGCTAGAACAACGCCATACGTATAAGCGACCCACAATTCTAGTATTCTTGGATTTCCAAGGCGCATTTGACTCGGTTGACCGGTCTGTTCTGCTTGACACGCTTGCCCACCAAGGAATGCCCCGGAAGTTCGTGAACATAATAAGCTCTTTGTATTCCAAGACTTCCGGACGTGTGAGAGTATACGGCGAGCTCTCCAAAAGCTTCCGTACACAAAGTGGCGTCCGTCAGGGATGCCCACTCTCCCCATTCCTGTTTAACTTCGTGATCGATGAAATAATGAGACGAACGCTGGAAGGTCTCCAAAACCCCGGTGTTCAAATAGCCTCTGACGAAAACCTTGTCGATCTGGAATATGCAGATGACATCGTTCTTATCTTTGAAGAGGAGGAGAAGGCGCAGGTGTTTTTAGATGAACTGACCAAAGTCATCCCGTCCTTTGGTATGCACTTTGCACCCAAAAAGTGTAAGGTCATGCTCCTGGACATGCAGTCACTGAACACGCCACTTACAATCCAGGGAGAGGCACTGGAAGTTGTGGAGCGTTTTACATATCTTGGAAGTTGTATTAGTTCTGATTGTAGTGTGACAGATGAGGTAAATGCACGAATCTGCAAGGCTCGGGTCGCGTTTGCTAATTTGAGACACCTATGGCGTCAAAGTGGTGTGTCCCTGAATCTCAAGGGACGTGTGTATCAAGCTACAGTGTGGGCTGTTTTGTTGTATGGCTGTGAGACTTGGCCTGTTCGAGCAGCGGAACTGAGACGTCTTCAGTTGTTCGACAATCGTTGTCTCAGAACCATAGCTCGTGTGGGATGGTGTCGGCGAATCCGTAACGAGGCAGTTAGAAAGCGAGTTTTGGGTTGTGCAACGGGTACTTCCATTGAAGAATGTGTCCAGCACCAGAAGCTGCGTTGGTTGGGACATGTGTTGCGCATGCCTAATCATCGTTTGCCGAAGAGAGTGCTATTTTCCGTGCCCAATTCAGAGTGGCGTAAGCAGAGAGGTGGCCAACCCTTGACCTGGCAGAAGGGTATGAAAGAAATTACGAAACGCTTGGGTGCTGTCGGTGCTACTTGCCTTCCAGGATGGGGACCGCGTGATCCCCACTGCGCCTGGTTGGAGACGCTGCAAGATATGGCTGCCAACCGATGTCAGTGGCGATCTTGTTGTCAGTTTCTATCCAGATTGCCTGAATGAGTGTTTGGAGGTGTGGGCACCTCGGAATGATTGTAGTAAGACAGCAATAAGTCCCCTCCCCGTCCATCTTTATTCTTTTTCTTCACAATAGGGCTTTCAAATAAATCATGGTTGTACGGCAGCGAAGCATCGGTGTTCAACACTGATGTCATGCTGTCGATGATGATGATGATGATGATGAGTTTATGCGGCACTGGAAACTATCTTTCTCGTAGAGGTTTTCATAGTTTGCTGCACAGTCATCGTTTGACCACCCCTGGCTCAGGTCCATCATCCGCGTAGTTGTGCGATGAGAGCTGTTCGGGGAAGTGGATCAACTGACATAAGGAGCATTTTCCCAAGCCAGGGCAACCTGCGGCATGTGATATGTTCATTAGTCGCAGGCACGTTGTGTCTTTCGAATATTATTTGACAAGCTCCGGCAATACCTGTAATCCCACCAGATTCTAGCAATGCTCCGAAGACACCAAATGTTTTGCGACGATCTCAGTGTGTATACTGATATGGAGCGTGCTCAAGCATTGTAAACTCGGCCCTTGAAAGATGTGTAGATGTCGCGCCTGCAACGCAATTGATGCAGGTTCATGAAAGTTGCTCGGGCCTTCTCAATCCGGATGGAAATACATTCATTTAGCTAGACCAACGGGCTGCCCAGGTAGAAGAACTTGCACACCTTCTTAATAGACACACATTCGGGTCCACACACTCTTGCGGCAGCGCTCCATTATTTGCAGGAGCGAAATTCATTCCAAAAAGTGAGGCAGATCTACTTAGATTATACAATATTTTTGCGATACGATGGTGTTAAATCAAAGAAAAGTTATGCCTAGAGAGATGCCGCACTCGGCATCTCTCTGCGAATATCCTAGGGTCTTCTTGACCCCTTGGGCATTAAAGACTGGAAATGAGTCTTTCATGATCGCATCATTGGCGAAATTGAACGGGAATAGTGAAGGAGGGCCTGACACCAGTCGATGTAGCAAACGCAGGCGTGTGCTTTTCATAGACATTCACGCGAGTTGGCTTACATCGCCTGAAGGAGGGTCAAGAGTTTACTAAAGCACCTTTGCTTTATAGACGGTCACAAGGACGGATGTTCCACCTAGTCGAAAACAGCCTTCCAGTCAAGACAGACTTACATCTTTCGTTATCGGGGACGATGTCGCTTT
Organism: Clonorchis sinensis; assembly: GCA_003604175.2. NCBI lineage: Eukaryota > Metazoa > Platyhelminthes > Trematoda > Opisthorchiida > Opisthorchiidae > Clonorchis > Clonorchis sinensis. The sequence goes on from CM030375.1 coordinate 26,588,025, forward strand.
CAAGAATCTATTGGAGGGTGAAAATGATATCGATGCATCTTCATGGAGGACAGAATCCAGCTTGGTTTTCACCTTTGATTCCACTGCTAACATGCTTATGCTAAGGTGGTTTTCACACAGCTTCCATGCATCCTTTTCTAAAGTAGCCATGATTGTTGATTTACCTCATTCTGCAAGCGCTTACACTTCATCCCGTGTCACACCAAATAATTTAGTCAGATGTGTCACCAGGGGTTCCCCGCATTCTTTGAAGATGGTTGATTGCAACCCATTCGGTCCAAGTTTTTTGTACCGAGTTTAGCTGCAGTAATTTCGTATTTGTTTTGTTCCTCCAACAGGCTGCTGAGTTTCAACTTTTATTCGCCCATAAGAATGCCCCCCGGAGTGTGCGTTTCAGGGGGCCAGCCAAACCGTGTTTTGCAATTTCGGCCAATTTTTCCAGTCGTTGGTTTGGCGAGTAAATCAGTGAGCCACAATTGTCGCTGTTTTCAATGACAGTTGCAGTCCTTCGGTTAACTGGGGTTGGCTCTTCTCCGATCTACAACCCTTCTTCATTTTTGAGCCCATTAAAGCTCTTGGTCATTCCTGGGTTCTTACTTCATGTAGGTTCGTGTATTTCACCCGAGCCATCGTACTCGTTGCCTGCTGGTACGCATTCCCTGGCATCACCAAGGAGTAGCGATCTCGACAATGTCAAGCGGTCGTTTGATCATATCGAACAAAACAGAGAGTTTGCACTGAAAGCCATTATCATAGCTTATTCCACATTTTACAATAATTCATCCGGGTTTTTAGTACCAGTAAAATGTTGATTTATTGTGAAGAATAGCTGATCTAGCTTAGATGGATTTTCTGGGGCTGTGGTTGCTCTCAGTTTGACTTGTGACCGCCCGAAGGGAAGTAAACTCTTAGGCTTGCTTACATTATGGCGTGTTCGGAATCGACTTGGGTGCCTCAAAAGTATGCCGACATTGCACCTTATCGTTCAACTTGTGGCTGATAGCCGCGCGCTCTATTTGGATCCACAGTTGATTCGCAATTGCTGTCGTTCGGTCACGAGATGTGAATGCCCATGCCCAAAAGTTCGTACTGGCCAGAAACAGTTAATGATCAGCAAACAACTGGAGAAGTCGCTGTTCGTTGTCTGTGCGACAAACACCGACTCCGAACCGACCGTCTTGATGTTATTCTGAAGAGCTTAGACTTGTGCTTTGGTACTGATTGCAGTGGTCACAGTCTTGCTCAACTAATAACAACTCTCATTAGAAAGTATACTTCATAGCGTCAGAACCGCGGTCCTTTTGGCATATCGACTAGAGTAGCTCAAAGGACCAAAGAAACTCTTCAGAAGAAACCAACCCAACGAAGTGCGTTTAGCTCTGGGGCTGTGTACCAATCCCACACTATGTATTCCTCGAGTCATTGCTTCTGTATCGTCAGACACCCGGGGAGTAAAATTTTAGGCATCTGAGTTCGTCCTTGCCGTGCATGACCACGCTTGGGTTTCATATGTTCTATTCAGAGACAGCCCGCATCCCGTTTAAGGGAGTATAAGTCTCTGTAAGCATTTCATGTCAAATCAACGCCGAGGACGGATCTTGGAAGCTCCTATGTATGAAGGGCCCCATGGGTTTGAAGAGTGTTATTCTGTATATTATTAATAAACGGGGAATGTATAAGATACATCAGTCAGGTAACCAGCACTCAAATGACCCAGTAACATTTGCTTGTGTGGTGGAAATGGCTTTGCTAGGGAACGGGTGGACTGTGAGGGCAAATGCTACTCCATGTTTACACATTGTGTGAACGAAAGCTTAGATGAAATACCACACCTCTCACACCTGACTAAAAATTTGGATCACCAGATAGTGAGATGACGTACAGTTTTGCTCGAGGAATCTCAGCCTACCCTCCAGCACAAATGTCTCAACTGGGAGCCAGCAAGCTGTAGGAATATCTGATCTGACCTGGGCAGATTTTCCAGTGGTCCGATCTATACGATTACATGGATCTGGCTGAAACCGAGTGCGCAGCGAGTAGCCAATAGGTGTCTGACTCCCAATGCACCTACGCCCAACACGTGCATTTTGAGCAGTATGAGACTTTGTTTGGAAAAGTATTTCGAACATACTGAATAATGCACCAGCTGTCATGGTCATTTGTTGGGCAACTTTAATAGTCCGAATTTTTTGGTTGAAAGAAGCAGCATTACTTTCATCAATATGGACATTTTGGCCACTGTGGGGGAGCACCTTATCTATTTCACAACCACATGATACAAGACAGTACGATTTTATCCTCAGAGCACTTCGCAGTACGATTACTCTGCGTATGAAGTCTCGCCGCTCCATGTCTTCTTGCTCTTGTTTAGTCTTCCCGACTTGGTTTTACATTGTAAAACAAAGCCAGTATGGACAGCAGGGTGATTGCAGAAATGAAGCTTAATTGCTAAGATGGAATCCTCAAAGCAGTGCTGAAATTATACTTACGTATTAGTATTGTGAAAGGCAAATATAGATAATTGCCCAGAGCGATTTTCCCGATGGCTTCTCATTTCTTACAGTCCACAAGATAACAATCAAATGATTCTTTGACATTACTCTTGTTTAAATTGTCTGTGATTGAATCTCCAACACCCTGTTTGGACAGTTTGAAATCTGATTGCACCCTTAATTTGGGAGCAATATCCTTAAGATAACCAGACTTCTAATGATCCCTTAGCTCTCGATTTCCGATCGTATATATTTTAAATTTACCTCCAACCGATCGCTGCCGGTTTCGCCAAAAAAGGCATCTTGAATCCCCAAAGTTATATCGGAGTACTGTGACGCCTTGTTACTAAAATCCGAATGTGAATTGACAATCCCGCACAGTTTTCAGTAGATTCTTGCTGGAGTCGGGAAACCGTACCTGTGTGTTCTCTGTTCAGACAGCCAATCAAATAATTCCACCAATCAGCACCAGCCAGGGGAAATGCTACTCTCAAAATTCAACTTCCAAATCGTCGACTGTAACGAACTTTTGAGTGGAAGGTGTACTCTCTGTATTGCGATGAACGTTGTGTGTTTACTATCACCGTTGCCTAATTACTGAACTAACTGGATACTTTCTCACCTTTCCATGCACGCAAAACAGTATTGGAGCCCACTGACAGACACTTTATACTCTTTCATTTGTATAGTTTGCTTGCGTTGGATTACCTGGGTTTTATGCCCGATCAGCAGCGCTCAAAGTGGTAAGTTTCACAAATTTCCTAATTTAAGTCAAGTAAACTCTTTAAAAGTTCACTGCTTAGAGTTAATGTTAACATAGCCCAAAACGGCAGCTTCGATAAGGGGTTGATGCGTTCAGATTTGATTATAGGCAATGATTTTAACCTTTTGGACCAAGGCCGCACAAAAAGACGAATTATTCAAGTCAAGAGTAGTTGTGGTAAATTGTGCTGGATGGTTAAATCTAAAGTGAGGCAAATGTCTTATAAAGATAACCCCTTTATCAAATACTGACGCGCTATAAAGTCCTATATCATATGGAGTGCCAAAAATTGACCCCAACCTAATTGCCTGAGTCCTTAAGTAGGTGACTCTTTTGATGTAACTACAATAGTACAAGTAGAACGAACTTGATTCAGTCTTTATTCTACAATTTTAAATCATTTGTAATAAGATACTCCACATTTCAGTTGCCTTATTTTATCTAACAGTTTTAACTTTGTGTACAACATCTGTCTTATTTCAAAAAGAAAGTCATCCAAAAAGTTGTGTATTTTTCGAAAAGCCGCAGCAAACTTTGAAAGAAACCCATACAAATATTTGAGCAGCAGTCTCAGAACGGTGGTGTCTGAACAGTAGGATATCAATGCGAAAAAATATATACGTATCAAGAATAAGCTTGTCCTGGAATTGTTGGTTTAAGTTAAATTAGCCGAAATGTACTTCAACATTGATAATCCTGAGGAATTTCCCTAGATTTATTTTGATGCGTATTTGCAGGACATGATAGGGGCATGATCATCCATGAAGCCAAAAGCATTTCTCTGCTGACTCCAGCGACCCAGCATGAGTAATTTAGGTAGAAAAATACACGTTAATGCGACATCCTCACGGTTTTGTACCACGACTACTTCGTCGAAGAATTACTAAGGCATGTGAAGGAATATGTCCCAGTGCGCACACTCGCTCATGGGACACGATCTATTTTCTGCAATTGAATTTCTTGTTTAGAAGGTTATCCCTGTATTTAACACGACTAGTATTGGCACGCGCAGACATGCTTGTTGGCGTCTGCTCGTAGGTCAAATAGATACTCTTCGCACCGCGCACAACTGGTCTGCGAGTGGATTTGTACTCTCAGACAGGGCAAAACAGCAACTGTTAACTATAACTTTTGACTTGAATAAATAAATTAGTGTTCCAATCAAAGTGGAATGCTGGTGTCATGAAAAACAGCAGCTAGGAAAACCCAGGAAGTACCAAAACCGTGTCGTTTAAATCTGCAATCAAAAATTAAACAATGTTTAGTAGTATCAGCTTGCGGATTTCCAAAGAGGTCTGGTTTTTGGAAATGAGAAAGGACATTTGTCAGATTTTGAACAAAAAATTCTGCAGCTTTCTTGTACAGTACCCGTGTCCATATGGTACAAAAATCAAGACGAGACAATTAGTAAGACTTTCAAAACCTTGCTTGTCACACAAGTTTGCGTATTACACAACTGAGAGGGCCGAAATCTAGCCGGAGAATAGAAAAGTATGCCAAAGAAAGTTGGCCGCGTAAATTTTTGAAAGTCTTACTTTGAATTTTGCCAAATAAAGAGCAAGTCGTTGTTACTTTGAGGAAATTTTGGTATTTAATTGGAAAATTCTTCCTGTAAATAAGGCCTGTCTATAGAGAAAAGCCGTGCCGCAGAAGCACTGTATGGTATTCCAACTTGAGCGAGACTCCCCTGTAGTGCGAACCTCGTGAATCTCCAGAGCAGTTCGAACCCGCGACCTGCTTCTCCGTAGTTCCGCCACGAGCGGCTCATAAGCAATGTCATTAACTCTTACTTTAAACGTGTTATAAATCCGCTCACCTTTCAATCACGGGATTCACGGTCTACTCAAGCAACGACTTCCCAGACTAAATTTTCACTCATCCCGTAAATATTCTTTTAGGTGATTTAACAAGATGCAGGAGATTTATAGAAAGCTTCGTAAAGTGCGCCCTAATAAAAGTGCAGCTAAAAATTAGAAAGCTGTACAAAAGTTCTCGGGTTTTTAAGCTTAAATTGGTTTTAAGAAACAGGACAAAAATTCCAGAATATTCCCAAATGACACCCTGCCAACAACTTATCAGTGGCTAGGAAGAAGAACAATATTGACCTGAGTGGTGAAACTTAATTATTGGACGTCATTGTCGAACAAAGCAGTCAACATGTGTAAGTACGCGATATGTATCTCGCGAATGAAGTTGCGAAGCGCTATATGCTCTCTGAAAAGCGGGCTAATCACACTGCTGGTCATCTGACCCTGACGGCAAGTTGAACTGTTCGAACTACCAACCGGAAAGTCACGTGTTCGAGACTCTGAAGCTCGGTGAACCTCTCCCTGTTGACGATTCCAGATAAAGATTAATCAACAGTACTGTGCTCCTTGGCTTTTTCGCAAACTGGATTCAGTTTCAGCACGAAACTTCCATCAAGGTGCAGGCCAATGTGACAACTAAAAAAGTTTTTTTCACAACATTATAGAGAGTCGATTTTTTGCGCGTGAATCCTGGTTTGGTCAGCGACAAAACTGAATATTGTGCTTTAAAGTGCTGTCAAGAATGACATTTTCACTAAGTCTTGTCGTGTGTCTTCCTTGAACTTATGGCCAGCCAGTTGTGAAGCAATTAGTCGCCCTACCGACAGTTTGCTTACCACGCGTTGTTGAAAACCCTCTAGTCACGTCCATTCGACTATTTCAGGTGCAGTCAATCGCCAATGGTCGACAACCCCATCAGCAAAATTGCAAAACATGATCGGAGTTACCAAGTCAAATAACGCTCAGTAATCATTCTTGTTGTTGTTTGCAATCCTTACCAGTCCATCACATTTCCATGGAAATCGCACAGAGGCGTTATGATTTTGCTTGATTGATGAAATGCGTAAGTAGTTCGTGTTCAACGTTGTGTTCAACGGGAACAAACAAAAAGTGTCCAAATCTTCCCGTCATGCAATTCGTATTTAATTGTCCCAAAATGAGGTTGAGTAGCATTGTACCCGTGTGTACTTAACCGTTTCACTCAATTCCAAGCAGCCGAAACATAAGGGCATAACTGAGTATGCTGATTTTCGGATACCAACAAACCCTCCACTTAACACGAAAATAAACGCGAAAAATAAATTACGTACATATTTGTACATTGATGGACAGATTTTTACGTTGGTAAAGCAGACTGGCTGTTCACAACTATCTGTACAGTATTAAGGCAAAATAATTTGTGTCAAGTAGTTTCCATTCGGGCGGCTCTGTCGGTTTATCAGTACTGCAGTACCTTTAAAATGATTAGACTATTCTGTAAGGCACACATTTGCTACATGATTGCCACGAAGATGTAAACGGTTAACATGCACATTGGTGGAAATTGTCTCAGAAATTTCAGGGAATACAGCAGAATGTTAGTTAACTTTGGTCATGGCATTTATAACTAAATACTAGGTTACGAAATGTATAAAAAATATGCATAAAAAAGTCTTCCCCGTGAAATAACGCGCGAAATGTGGAATGACAAGCTTTTTGCATGGGGTAGCAGAATCACATACAACTTTGGGAGCGTTTTTTGCGAGTCTATTAAACAGAACAGACGATACGCGTTGAGAGTGAAAATTTCGGAAGCTGACAAAAGCATTTGAAAGACCACTGGGGGAACCAAAATCCAAACATCCGTGTCAGCAGATCTAATGAAGTGAAGACCCGATAACAAAACAGGGGAAATAACAGCAAGTATTCGGTATGAACGCTGAGATATGACATATGGCGAATGTCATGTGGTTGTGGGATGAACCCATTCAGAGGTCTCATTGAATGTTATGATTACGGCATCAGTAATGGAATGTTTGCCAAATGTGGACTAGCCTGACTGCGAGTGAAGTATCCCAATAATGGTTGTGTTAGCGGAGAACTTTATTATATTTCTTTACCTCAGAAATGCCGTACAAGTTTGGGCTATATTTTCTGTGCGCATCAAGTGAAAGAAGATGAAACTGCTGAACTCTGATAGCAAGCGGTGCCGTTTCGTGCAAAAAACCGTCTTCCTACTCTGCACTATGATCGCAAAAATAGGACATATATTCTGACCTGGTTTTTCTTCTACAGGCGTGTAAATATGCATAGAGGTTTTTCGATAAAACTGCACCCACAGCGAGAAAGTCTTTATTTTATCAGGCGTACACCGTAATACGAATATGTAAACTGGTTTGGCTACCATTTTGTATCCTACACGCGTTTTAAACGCAATAATAAAACGATTTTTCACACAAAAACGGCCATTTACCGCACAAATTGCAGTTGATTACCCACTCGCCTCTGCGTTCGCTCTGATCACTAGAATGAGGTTTTCGAAAAAATAACCGCTTAGAAATTTTTATTTGAAAGCAGACAATTGAACTATTCATAATGCATGCAAAAACTAAGAAAACATCCCATTTCGATGCCTGGAAAATATGAAAATTTTCACGTTAAGCCTATCACAATGATTACAGTCCCAAGAGACTTTTTGCTGTGTTTCACTTTACACCGCGTCGTAGCTTTTATTATCTGAATAGTGCTCAATTTTCCTCCAGCCCTCGTGGCAACAAAATGTGACAGAATACTGCAGTACTGCTAGTAAAACTTTTTTCTGAATATGCTCGTGCATGTATTTAATTCCGGGATAATTGTTGCTCTCTATGTAAGCGCAAGCAAAAATAAGGCTGTATTTTATGATGCTTCACACATTCGTCCACGAGTTACGAGCCGGCGACGTGAGCAGTCTACTGCTTTATCAGATTGCAAATAAATAAAGTAGTATAAAAAATCAGGAAGAAAACTTTTAAAAAACAGTCTCAGGATGTGCAAGGCAGAGCAAATGTGGAATGCAAACATAAACAACCAGGATCGGAATGCTGGCAGAAGCAAAACCCATTTGGTCGGTGTCCCATCAAAGTATTGCTGCGCTTAGAACCTTGGAGTTATTTCGAAAGTAGATGCTGTAACCAGCATCGTTAATGGTATGCTTCATCCTGGCCTGTTCTGTTTCAAATTGCATTCCTTTTAAAACCTAATGGAAAAAATTAAACGGTTGCCTCGGGCACAATAGTCTTCGAAACTATTTTTCACGTATTCTTAAAACCTTCCGGATATCCTGAGAATACAAAATATAAACACGGGACCTAATGCTATCTTGTGAAATGTAATTGGCCTCCAGTTGTGTTGCAGATAAACGTCTCCGTGGAGACCTGAATTTAGCGTATTACTATAGTTCTGAATAAGCGTTCCCGGAATCTGTTACAAGAACCGATGGACTGCAAGACTAGTTCCGTGTGTTCGCGTATACATTTTGGGTTCATGCAAAGAACAAGTGTGTGGTGAACGTCCTTGGTTCAAAATGTTATCAGTGCAATCTCAAATAAATTCGGCAACATATACCGCATGAAACGATCAGCTGTTTTTCGTTAACCAGACTTTGATTACACAGATTAATTGCTGAAAATGGTGTAAAGTTTCTTTGAAAAAGATCACCCAAAATGGTCTTTCCAAAGTGCCACTTCACAGTTAACGTCTGAAACTGAAATTAACTGTATCGTACTAGGAAATACACAGCCCTCTGCGGACACATCTTTGTTAATCGTCATCATACACATCAACACTATTCAGCCAGTGGAACCATGTTTTCATCTGTGAATCAACGACGTATGCATTTTAGCTGAATTCACCCTTCTGATCATCTCAAGCCCGATTGGATAATGGTTTAGTCAATTTGTTTGTGCGGTCAAAATAGCAAAACGACCGTAAAAGTCATCCGATGGATCTGGTCAGGTCGTCGCAACGAGCCGAAATCGAAGATAGTGAGAAATTAAAAATTCTTGGAAGCTGGCTAAGCCCCAAGCTCTCCATACCCCATTGGTAATATATGTGTAATAAAACAAATATTACTCTGGGATCGAACTTCATTACTAGATAAGGGCAAGCATCGTGAAATGATGATTAGAATATGGAGAAAACAAACTACACTTATTTGCTTATCAATCCGGTCTTGATGGGAGACATACCCGGAACCCAGCTAAATCTCTAATTTATAATGTTAAGTAACTGAATATGCTGCACCACGTCGATATGCTTGAAAAAATCATGGATGAGAAACTCAGTTAGGCTCCAGGTAAACTTTTCACAAAACCAAATTTGTTTGCACATGAGTGTAGTTCGATAATTTCGTCTAATTTGGGTTCGGGTAGAACATAAGGTTGATGAAAACTCGAGGACTGAGCTTACCTGATGAGCCCCAAGAAGGACGTAACCGGATGTGAGCTGTCGGAATTTTTCAGCAACCTTATAAGTAGCGTATTACGTCTGGATAATTGAATAACTCAATTTTTTGCGAATGGCGATTCAGTGGAAAATCATTTCAAACACATATTAATCCGAACCAATTATGAATTTCCAGCACACACAAAAAATGCGACTCAGAGTTTACAAAAGCAATATGTTTTCAAATTGGATAAAACCAAAGAGAGTAACTTAGCTCTCAAATTCCGGAAACAAAATAAAATCATTAGTAGGTTTTGGGAAAAACTCAACTAAACCTATCGTGGTACCCATAAAAGACGCCACGGTGATCTAGCTGGTACACGACCTAATTAAGCCTGAGGCATTAATAAAAAATCGTACCTCCTACGAATATCTTTTTTCTATGCAAATGAGGTGGAAGTGTGCAATAGGCACTGTTTCAACGACATCAAGGGTAGATAACTCCAGGAGTAATTTCACTTTTGTGGCTAATATCAGTTAGGCGTTATAAACCCTTAAGTATATTTCAAAACTATACGAAACTGGGTAACCAAGGAACTTGATCTAATGACAAATATACAAAAGGAATGGAGTCAAATCGGAACCAAACAAGCTGTCAAATTTCACAGGACATACTCAAACTGGTCTGCTGGCACTTCAGAACATTTATACTATCCAAAATAAAACATAAGCTCTAAAAGCCGGCAGAATGAGGGAGGAAAATATTTACAAATGGAAGTATTCTGTTGCCGGAATGACTAACCACTCATAAACTGAACTGGACAGGCACGTATCAGACCTCCAAACCCACAGGTTTTACTGCGAGGCCTGCCACGGTTCAGCGTTTAAGGCAAACGCTAGTGACACAGGTTCTTGCATATCATTTAGCTTATTCCTTGAGAATGCTTTACATTTGGTGTAAAACTCAGAGATGTATGACTATGGCCGACAATTTGGTTCATTGAAAAATCGTGTCTTCTTATATTGCTTAGTTCGTCTTGACTGCCGATTAAAATCGTTCCACCAAATCTTGAGGAGTCGAGCTATCATACCAGTTTGAGTGGATGGCGTATCTTTGGGAAAGGTGGATATCACCCTCCAAAATGGCACCCAGATACCGACCACACAAATTTTGTCTGCTGTGAATAAACTGAAATGGAACTAGAATCGAACTCTTACATGCCACCTGATTAACGTGTGTCCTTTCTAACTAACCGCAACTTCGTGTTATCTGATGTTGTGTCCATTCGAGTGATTGCTGTGTACTCAAATCAAATTTGTGATTTATCTTGCCTACTGTTGCTACATTCCGGATCACATTATCAGAGAACATGACGAATGCTCAGTAATGTAAAGCCTTGAGAGAGTACCAAATCCGGGAGTCTAAAAAGATAGAACTTAAATTCTTGAGAGCAGTCTTGTTGCATACAGCTACATAGAACAAAGTTCTTGGATGGCGTGGAAATACTTGGTTATTTCAAAGAGAGTGATATGAGGAGGTTTGCTACATAATTCGATGCCCGCGGTTTTTCTCCTCTAAAAAGAGTTTTCTAATCTTTGTAATATATATAGCCCCTATAATCTAATATCTATAAATCGTCCCTTGAATTCCCACAACTGTAAAACAAACGCGCTTGTCTCGTCGCAAATTTGAATTAACTGGTAGCAAACTAGCTCAATTTGACTTGTGGCGGCCACTCAGATTGTTTGGTTTGAGTCGTAATGAGTCTTCGTCGAGAACCTATTGGTAACCGGTTATTGTTTTTAAAATTTCGTCGAATGGAATGAGATCAAAGTAGACGTCAGCGGATATTTATCCGCTGTATCCAGCTCCGATGCAACCTGCTCAGGACGAGAGTTTGAAGCGCTCTACATGGTCACGGTGGCCAGACGATCTTGTGTCGTGGAAACTGTGGCCAACCAGAGAGTTTGGTGCATATTTTGCAGTCCTGCTGGATCACGCATGACGCCAGATGTGCTCGTCATAATCGAGTTGCAAGGGAACTCGCAAAATGCCTCCGTCGCCTGGGATACACCGTCTTTGAGGAGTTGAGAGCACCAACTTCGACGTCCTTCATCAAGCCTGACCTGATCGCCGTTCGGGAGCGCCGAGCAACTGTAATAGACGTCAGCATAGTCTCGGATGGGCGCGGAATGACTGTGTGGAATGAGAAAAAGCAGAAGTATGGTGCTGATGAATTTTCCCTCGCCATAATCTCAGCCCTACGTGCTATTGGTTGTGATGTGGACTTTTTGGTCCACCAACCGATGATCATCTCTTATCGAGGGATCTGCTTTCCTCAATCCGCCAAAGCTGTTATCGGACTGGGACTTTCTAAAGTCACAGTCAGTGACTTGTGTTTGCTCGCCATTGTGGGTTCTCTGCGTACGTACGACACTTTTATGCGTGGCACATGGCGTTGAGTGTACATTCTTGCCATTGAATCCCACGCCAGACCCAGTACGACGGACACTTTGTGCCTGATGTGCGAGTCTTGACTGTGCTAGCGCTTACCGCGCCTTGAAGAGCATTCAGCATTGTTTGTCCTTTCTTCGGTTGTTAGACTTCACACGCATGTTTCCTTACCAAAATTCTTACGTACTTTGGGATTCATCTTATCTGACTGGAACTGTTGGTTGCATGATTTCGAATGAGACATTTCTCTCTTTTATCTCATATTCTCCTGTAACCATTTCGCGTTCGTCGCTTGCATTCACTTTTTATGTCTGTGACCATGCTCTTCAAAAATAACTGATAATAAGTGTATCGGAGTTACCTGATCACATGGAATTACATAATAGTTTCCCCGGTCTGAAAAAAAACACCGAATAAGCTGGTTCTCTGGTGATATCTTTCCCAGACAATCTATGAAGAAATAAGGTATCAGTATCGAATTATAACTACTTCATTTGCTAACAAGACAGTCCTGGCATTGATTGCAAACTGTAAATGATGCAACACACTGCCAAATGGCGAAAAGTGGGAAACCCCACAAAAATAGCACAAAAAGCCTGAACATGTTTTGCAAATATTAGGATGGGCATTCTTTCGCTTTATCTTATAGCTCATCATAATGGGATAACACAACGTTTTGTACTTAAGCAGACCGGTATCAAAAGGAATAAACCTTTTGATGGGGGAAATGGGACACTTTGATAAATCAGATGGTTCTTTACTTTATCGCCATTCCGATGAAATAACACAAGTCGAAGCCGTAGTGTATGGACTAATACTCGCGTTGTATTCTGCTTCGTCCGTGTATGTGTCCGGACCGTAAATGGCAGCGAAATCTGGAAAGCCAGCAAGATGCGTTCCGAGATCAAACAAATCGAAAGTAACATCTAGGAGCAATCATCAGTGAATATTGAAGCAGAAGTTTTGCGTTCAGAATGGCATTCATATCAGCAAATGAGCTTCAGTTACGAGCATCTAGGGATTACGAACATAAATAAACAAGGCACATGTGTCGTACAACTTGGAGAAAATCGCATTTTATCAAATTGTTCTTGCTGAGAAGAACCATGAAATATCCACCCGAGTGAAATTTAAACATCCAGGTCGATTCATCATAATGACTAAAATGCTGTTTGCGCAAACACATAGCAGCATATCTTAGAGTCAAACTGATGGTGTATTGCGCATAATGAATATTGATGTGTGTAGTGTAGACCGCACTGCATTCTGGAGCCAAATAGTTCTTTTGCGTGCATCTCAGTAATATCACAAACAGACCATGACCAACTGGCTTGCCAATTTTGTGCCCTCACCAGTGACAAGCCTGTAGGATCCAGGTTGGAACAATAGCTTCATTTGCATAAGTCCTCCTCTTGTGTTCACTTACAGGTGGTGGTCTGCGAAACAAATGTTGCTTAAAGTAGAACAAGGCATTGTTGAAACATTGAACAGATGAAAAGCCGGACGATCGATTTGAAGAGCTAAACAAATAACGTGAACAACAGTCACAGTCAATCAAGTGAAAAAAAACTTAAAGACTTGACGGCTACTCTACTCTAGCTATTTTCACCAAGAGAAAACCTTATGAAATCGATTTGTGCCCGAGGTTACACCTTACTCTGTAAACCATAATCCATCCATGGAACTACGCAAACGTTTCTGTTAAGGACTGTGTGCTGACAAACCGGATCAGTATAGGCCGGGAAGTCTCAGGCAGAGTAGAAGCGAAATTCAGTTCAGCAGTATCAATCAGTCACTATCTCACCTGAAAAGTGAAAATTCTTATTTGTGTTTGTTAACTTGGGGCTAAATATTAGGATTTCAGCTGTCTTTTTTCCTGCATTTACCTTCCTAAAACCTATGACAAATTCATTACCACACATGCTCTATTTGTCCATATGCCCAATCTCTGCAGACCTCGTTTTGTCAGACGGACTCATTTTGCTGAAGTACCCTGAAAATCAATCCGTGACTGAGGGACAAGAAGCACATTTCTATTGCATTCCACAAAAATCCGTGAAATACGTCATCTGGTATTTTCAAAGTCTCCCTCTGGATTATCAGTTGGCCGGAGGCCCGGTGAAGCAGTCTGAAGAGTCTACAGAGCTCGCACTATGCCAACCAAATATAGTGTGCAAGTAAGTCCAGAGTTTCCAGTTAAAAGTATCCCCATTTATTTTTTTGTTTCTTAGAAGGATACGGGGTACCTTTTTTGCAGTCCCAAAGTTAAATTATGTGGCTCATTCAATGCGTATATATATATATATACGGATGTTCTTCACGCTGTTCAAGGCACCACTGTGTTGACATTTTCCATAATCTCAAGGCATCTGCTCTGTTACAACCCTTTTTAAGGGCCATTGGAATGCGCAGGCCACGTAAAACGAAAGATCACTGGGGATGCTACGTAAAACGCGTAAATATCTTCTGCCGCTGTAGACAACAACACAACTGGCAGTTACACCTCAATATAGACTCAAAACATATGTCAGCTGCACAATCATGTAGTGGTTAGTCCCGAAGTAAACTGCATTTCGCTTTCAGCCATCGGAAAACAATTATTTCACAAAAGCATACAAGCGAGTCAAACGCCTGTGCACTCCTACTACAGCAAACCCCAATTAAATTCTGCCTCACCAGATGGGCTGCTCCAGAGAGAGGACTATCGCAGTCCAATGTTGTGAAATATGGCTTGAAATCGGTGCCAGAAAGAAAACAGAATAGAAAACATGCAAAATGGGGATTTGCATCTTCCGAACACTGAAGGGTAACCAAGTTGGTGTTTAAGGTGACCTAGAGCCTAATAAAATGATTTTTATCGAATGTTAGCCCTTCATAGGAGCCGCACAAGTTGACGAAAAAAAGATTATGGCTTCTGAAGAGATCTGCTTTAACTTACTAATAAATGGTGGAGTAAGAAACAGTTTCTATATTGCTTTATAAAGTCGAAGAATAGAACTCAGTGTAGATTGAGTCCATCCACTTGAAAATAATTTTCATCAAACCCCTGAAGAAGGGACACCAGTGAGATTTTTTCATGAAACGTCATTGTAAATATTCTAAATAGTTAGGTGCCGAGGTTTTGCCCTCCAAAATTCTGCGAATCTCTACCTTTTAACGATGGTGATCTGTCCTATTTAAAGGCCACTCGCCGGACGAAAGCTCCTGAATAATTTTGGGAGCAGGTTTCCGAATGTGAGATCGTCTCAGTGAAAACACACCCCAATAACGAGCATCTTCAGATTTTCGTTCCAGATGCTTTAGACAGACGGCAATCCTGGTGACACTAAAAGCTTTTCACAACAGCCAGATAAATTAATGTGTTGGATACTTGGAACGGATCGTACACTAAATTTGACCAATCAGATACACTTGTGAAGCTCAACAATAGAGTTCGCTACGCGCAAAAATATCCTCCTCCGATTTAGAGCACCACAATACAGACGCTTTTTACTTGGTTGTTTAGAGCAGGTTTTAATCGGAAATTCCGTCTTCAGCGGGTGTACCTCATGAAGGGCACCGGTCCGGCTGGCCCTTCGAAGCGACTGCTCCACAGAAGAGGAAGTGTGAAAGTGTAGAAGTCTTTAAGAACATCTCGATGGTCTTTATTAGATGACATTTCTGTAGCATATAGGTTTCAGTGCATTTTACAAATACCGCTGTTTACTGACTGGTTGCACCAGTTTTAATCAACCATTCGCTCTAACCGTGAACTACCGTTTCAAAAATGCGATGTAATTAGTCGTTATTGGGTTGGTCCTATCAACTAGTAGCCATCCAATTCTCATGTCAAATGCCATGCAGACGAAATTACCGGCCATACCCTCCGGTCATGGTTATCATCCCTAGTTTGATGTTGTTGATTGAGAACACTTCTGCTGTTATCAACCAAATGGCGATGGGCCGATTACCGTTGACAGATGTTAGTAGGCGAACGTTATTTCTCACAGTCGTCACAGACCATGACGCGTGACAGGTGAATGGTAAACGTAGATGGCCCTGATCAAATCGCATGGTGGTAGTTATCTAGGGGTCGTTTTTATTGAATAAGGGGATAAATAGAGTATATGCAGCTGTCCAGTACTTTGGTTTGGTTGCTCACATAGTTCCACGTGAATACAAATTCTGTTCAGGTTTCTATCTCGAATCATTTACTTTGGACTGAACAAGGTATGAAATATATTACGAGCAGCAATATCGCGCGAAAAATGGACACTCAGTGGTGCAGACAACAAGCCGTGCATGAATAAAGGTTGATAACATCTCTTTTGATAAATCTAAGTTGAAACAAAAAACTGACCATCCGTTGTTCCTCGTCCTTCATCGAACACAACCAGACAGCAAACTTCTGGAGTCCTTTCACCACCTATACGCGAATGACAGCAGTTTTACAGCGTCCCTCGAGGAACACAGAATCACCATTAGTTTGTCTAAGAGGGCTCAAAAATAACCATTTTTGTGTAAATGTGGTGAAAAAGGTATCTTTACTCTTCCTTACTATATACAAGTTTACAAGGCAACACAGAATCACCATTAGTTTGTCTAAGAAAGCTCAAAAATAACCATTTTGTGGGTATAAATATAGTGAAAAAGCGATCTTTAATCTTGCATAGTATATACAAGTTTACAAGGTAACTATTGTGTACATACGGGATTTTTCAGATGTCGACGCTGTAAAATCACCGGAACAAAGAGTGCGAGGTTACATTACATTTACATTGTTATTCTTATAAAATTATTCGTGGAAATTGAGCTCCTAACTTCAGGTTGATAGAAAACAGTTGGGCAACGATAACGTAGACGACCTTTTGTGTAAATTCTATGGGTGTCCAAGTTTAAGCTTCCTACTGAGGTCTGCGCACCAGCACGATTATATCGATGATCAACATCTGAATACATCGTAGTTGCTTAAAAATCGCATCATTTTACAGCCAAACTTCTGTTATATCAGCATTCAGTTTGACCTTAGTGTTTGGACAAAGGAATTTCTCTACTTCCAAAATATTTTACAGTTGTATCTGCCTTTGCAGGTGGAGGCTAGTCTTGTGTTACTTTGCACCCAAATACACAATCCATATGGACTAACTAACACGCCGTTACCGTCATTATCAAAAGTGAGGCGTTTGTGGGAACCGGAAGTGTCAAAAATTACCAAATAAATATCCAACTAACATGGAACGGTATGCTTGCTGAAACGTCATGCTTTTTATGATTGATATAACTCTGACGTTTCAGCCACTCTGTTTTGCAACCGTTGTTGCCGAAGACAGTGAAGCTGAACGCGCCCCAGTGCCAAGAAAATGTACCCGCTTTTTCCACAAACACCAGCTGGCATTTGTTTTGCCAAGATAAATTGTTTAACACAGTAAGCATGTTGTGAACGAGCACCGGAAAGTAAAACTTTCAACTAGAGCCTGATGCGGTTTTAAAGAAAGGAATGACGGTTTTTAAACTACATAGTAGGAGTAAATCACTCTCACACCTCAGATCGTGGGTTAAACAAACGCTTGTAGATCCTTTAAATAAACTCCTCTTGTGTCAACAATTCGAACCTCGCTAAAAGCTGGTAGTCATGTGAATCGTGACTAACGGTGTCCAGAGCCGGCAAATATGTAGGTCGTCGGAAAGTAGCTTTTTTAAACTTCGACCTAGCAGCGCTCTGGTAGGATCTGGTAGGATCTAAGTTTCCATTTTACTTTAAGTTTTGCGTCACCAAGCGTTCGACTATGAAATAATATTGCATTCTTTGACCTACAAAAAGTAACATGCCCATCATTGTAACATTTTGCGTGTATAAACAAACATTTTGCCTTTCGCGATTTTTCTAAAATCAATAAATTAATGGATCGCCGTCATGCGTCACTTTTCATTATTTATGGTCGAACATGGTATGACCGCAAAAACGTGCTATTGGCGAGTGGTATCCTGCACTCTGATGTCTAACCAAGCAAAGTGTTGACGCATAAGCAGTATGCTTGTTTGGCCCCAGATCCCGAACGACGATTGTCCTGGTTATATCAGTCATTTCCAGGACTTCCCAGACAAACAGCCACTGATGCTATCTTTCATTGGCTTCAGGTTGTCTCAGGGTTTGCAGAAATCACATTATTACTGCTATTTCAGTGATCCAAAGTGGGATGGTCTGGACTTGAGATTCCTTGTTACTACAGTTCACCAGTTCATTAGTACTCATGTTTGAGCACGTTTGCTTGTTCAGCCGTGAAATTTCGGACGTGTCAGCCCTCGTCTAACGTGTTACAAAGCCTGGAGATTAAGCTCAGCATAGACAAGTGTATTCCCAGCTGAGGAGCTCTGGAAAAACTGAAGGTCGAGTTCAGTTTCCGCCGTCCATCTCATAAAAGGTTTATCTGAAGAAGGAAGAAGGACTGTTAATGATGGAAGACACTACTCTGCAGATTCTGCGACGACCTGCAACGCGTGACCAGATTGTCTCCGGGCCGTACCTAAGCACGTAAACATTTGGAGGTATTTGGATCTGTTTGATACAAGTGTGAGTTGCTGGAATTATTAGAATTTAATTTCGTCGTCGCAACTAGGCCAAAGTTTTTGAAGGTGATATACATTAGCAGTTTTGGTGGTTAATTCCAACCAGCCCTGATCATTTAACAAACTGCAATTACCTGAATTTGCCGCGTTCGGGACTCCACCATGACGTTTTAGACGTAAAATGCTTGCTAAACACGTCAGACAGTACATCAGCTCCACCTATCTAAACGTACTTCGCTACAAGTTTTAAATTCATATCCAAAAGGAAACCATATATTTCGATTCAGCATGAATGCACGTGGCAGACCGTATGCTGTTTATTTGCCATTGAGGTAAGCCAGTATATTTTAAACAATAAGCACGCCATCGGTTGTGATTTTTAGATTTAAGTTAGACCGCTCAAGCAAAGCGTATCCTTGTATCGGTCATAGTTTACTTGTAATTCCACAAACGTCCATGGCTCTACGATACACGGCGTACTTTCATGAACAAAAGTTCCATCTGTAAAATTCAGCCTTAGCGAAATTCGGTTACCCTGGATTTGAAAAAAACGAAATTGCCTTATTAGCTTGTGTTTGTAGCGTGAATTTGGGTCAGCGAGCTTTCTTACTGGAGAATTTATACAGTTTAGGGCCGAATGGTCTAAAAACATGCATTAGCGAATATCGACCCATGTTTGGCATTCAGCCAGAGAAATTTCCAGAGGACAAAACATCATCCGACGATGCATATCTCCAACCAGGTGGGTTTTCAAGTCTAGTGACATGAGGCTTTGAAATGCATCGGAAGCATGTTGATTTCACAGACTAGCAATTTGTCAAGTATATCATGATGTAGAGTGCTAATACCACCGATTATGTCCCAATATGTGATTCATAGTCCATAATGAGTCACTAATGACCGCACCTTCCAGCTAGAAAAATCATTCAACATTTAAGTCTAAAGTGGAAATAATGCCGACAGACGAACTGAGCTTTTGCGTATGAAACGAGAACAAATGAAAGCGTTCACTAATGAAACGGTCAGAGAGTCGCTTTCTCCAATCTCGATATAAAAGAACTTTGGTTCAGTTTCTGTACTCAGGCGCTTTAAAAAAGCAGGTGAGCGCTGTAACCAAAAAAACCGGGTGAGTACCTTTATTATATCGGTACTTTTAAAACCAGCGCTGTAACAGTTTTTGTGTTCCCTCAACGATTGAGGATGTACAGGTAATCTGCCAATACATAATCGTCTGTCGTACTCACAGTTGACATTTTGGACGTTCGCAAACCGTCATTGCTTTTTTTGCACCGCCCTGAGTTAAAGAACACCTCATCCAAAGAAGGAAAGCAGAACATTAACTGACAACGGAACCAGCTGATCAACCTGAGCTGAAAAAGTTTAAATTACTTTCTTTGAGTAATTGCATGCCGTTAAAATGTAATGAAATTCTGGCGATTAACTAGGGGCAAATTTTCTGCGTGTCCCAGATTGTGGAAACTGGTTCATCTCTGAGCGTGCTGATACAACATCCCATCAAACTGTTTTGCCTGTTTTTATTTTGTTATTCGGGATCCCATGTACAAAGCCATCGGTAAGTGCGACACTGCTGAAGCACGCCAACCCTCTCTGTGTGTTTGCTTTCGCGACCATAAACACTGATTGTTCTGAATTAATCATTTGCACCGATTGAAATTAAACCAAGGTATCCAAATATTGTGGATTTTACCAAAGTGACTTCAGTTATTTGTTTCAAATCTTAAACCAGAAACAAGAAATGTTTAGTAGTTTTGCATGAATATAATGCTGGCTAAAATGCGAATTAATGGAAGCAGTGTAAAATTCAAGTGTCGTTTGTAACTTTTTATGGTTTTCTCGATGGAATAATATACAAAATCATTGCTTCAAGTACTCCAATTAACTTGAGGAATCGGACCGATATATTGGACGGATACGAAACGATACATTGTTAATATTTCATTAAAAAGGCAGGATTGCCGTCACAAATCAGGTTTTCATAATTTTCACAAAACCGTGGCATTTGTAATTTATGATAAAATAATTATTCCACCAGTATGAAACACGTGTAGTGTTTGACAACCACGTTCAAGTATAAGCTATTTTGGTCTCAACGGGAAACTCGACTGAATCCCTGAGAAACCGATCTTGGACTGTTGAGGAGTTTCCAGAAAGCGCAGAAATGGTGTATTGCGTCATGGAGGTGTGCAAACTGTGTTCACTTACAAGTTTTAAAGCAAACAACTGTGAGTCATGCGAATGTGACCCCTTTTCAAAAACAATGTCCCAATTGCAGAATATATTCAACAGAAGGGGTTTTGAGTGTTTTTGTCGACCGTTCATCAGATAACTCTTGATGTGTGAGCACGAACTGGCTGCATTGTCTCGTATGGCAAAAAGGCGTGGAAACTAGTTGCCAAGTTCTGTGAATAGGTTCGTTGTCATCCGGTACAGTCCATTAGTAGCGAGAAAGGATCTGAACTTCGGCAAGATGAAAGAGGGAAAATGGAAATCAAATTGAGCAAGCGGTGCAGATATTCCACATTTGGAATGTAAACTCGTCAGTTTTGACCACATTACCGGCTGAAAGACATGGCGAAAATATGACAATGGATGGTACACGCTGATTCTCTTCTGGTGGACCTGCTCGTCACTGCACCTGTCCCGCAGTGCCCAACGATTAACAAAATAAATTGTATGGGAATCTACTCAGGCCGCAAGTAGGTTGTACGATCATAGGATAATCCACCCAGCTCGTGCAAATCAAAGTGCCTACACTTTAGAGTACATATGTCAGCTGTCCGCGAGGAGAGCTTATCAGAAAGTCCTTGCCGGAGCAACCTCCAAAACTGGTGGTTTCGTTCTGATCCACGGTTTAGAAGTATAGATGAAAAAGTTGCTGAGGTAATATAAGCACCAGCGCTCTTTGTCAATGATGATGGTGATGCACTCACCGTAGTACGGACACACAGTAGGTTGGCTTTTTGATCCTACCTTCTTCGGGATAATTAAAAAACCATCCAGCTTCTGGTGATTCTCATATCCGTCATTGTTCCTCATGGAAACATTGATAACGGTCCAGGTATTATCCCAAAGTCTCACAAATACTGCAGTGTAAAGTTGCGGTTGGAATGTTAAATACTAAGGCACACGGGAGCTTTCCTACTGTTTGCTGCTTGTTGGCTGTCTGGAGGGACGTCCAACAATTTGTTTAGTTGCTCCAGCCTGTTACTTTATCCCACCTGCCCGCCGGTCACTGCATGACTATTGAATAGGCTATCTATTACAGTCCTTGGTCCCATCAGCTCCCGATCTACTACAGGCGTGGTGGGTTTCATAAAGACGAGGACAATCCGTTCTGATATTCAAACCCATATCACTATCAAAGTGCGTTTTTCGCACTGCATTTTTAGCGCAGATTAATTGAAATACACCTTCCCATTGATGTACCTTATAGTGTTCCCAGGCTTCATTACCGTCCTAAATAAGATACACTGTTTTAGTACTAAAGTAAAACACACAGTGATCGGTTTCCTGCCGAATTGTTCTTCCTAAGTGAGACGGAAGTGCCTCTAAATATTTTATATAGGTCATTTGATACAATTGCGTTGGATTAATTTGATAGAATTCCTACACGTCACGCGTCGGAATAATGCGGAAATAAAGCCTATTAAATTACTTCGGACGAATATAAATCATTAGTTCGAAATCCTAAATAGTGGTCTGAACTGTACTTCGTTCCTAATCTCTCTTCTTTACTACAAGCCATTATATCCGGTTTTGGTCCACTACAAATTGTATACCTTTTTCTGTGAAACATATTATTCACTTTGTGCAATCCCCACTCCAGTATACATAAGCACAGTTATGGGAAGTGGCCTTAGCTAGAAACGTATCAGTCTACTGGAACCCCGGCAGAACCATTTGGTTTTTCAGACGTAATAATTTCTAGGAAGCAACCAGGAATAGTGCATACCAGGAATAGTGATGGACTACTCTTAATGTTGCATCTAATTACGCTCTCCATCAGTGGATTTTCAAAACAGATAGAAACGCAACTACTATATTTTTAGTATTCGTTGTGTTACTACTTATAAATTACACCCAGGTTTCCATTCTGCTAAATCGAATTGACATATTGTAGGTGCATTAAGATGGCACTTAACATCTCAATGAACAAACAACGTCACGTCAAAATTATGTAAACAGAAAATTAGGTCCCTCCCATGTGTTGACTTATCATGCGAGGAGAACTAGTATGTGATGACGATACACAAGGGTGACTGATGTCCAGTCTTCTTCTCCCGCAGTTCCTCTCAATCACTCCGCTTCTGGTACTGAGGAATTATTTGTCATCTACAACGTATTTCCTTGCACATCCATTTCCTGGAGCTGAATGAAATCACCGTTGCTCCTTTTCCGCTAACAGGGCCACTTAGCAACGCAAATCCATCAGAACAGTAGTCCACTTTTGCTAATGTGTAAAACTATTCGGCTTTGCTCGTAGAGCTAGAAGAACGCTCCACACGAATTATTTGAGGGAATAACGCACGTGCTATTCACAGGAGCCAATTTAATTAGACTGCAATGCTGCCTGGGATACGTCGCCTTCACAAAGGTTTAGAATCCTACGTCACAATTATGTTTACCGGATACCGTATGTTGGTGTTAGGATGGTTCAACAAAACGTTTACAAATATGTTGAGGAAAATATTCACGCATTAAGGTGAAATGACACCATAAAAATACGAGGTCTTCCTAAAAAGTGTGGAAAGCACAAGCAGCGAGGTATGAAAATGACGACTGACGAATGCACCGGTCCCAAACAAATTTAACGGGCGTGCAGATCTATTGAAAAATGAACGGAATGAAAACGGATCTCATTGTCTTCATGAATTGATGGGTGGCTGGATTCTGGCTTTCATCGAAGAGGTTCACACGATTTCGGATTATCTTTAGAAAGATTAATGTTCTCTGACTGAATGGCCTCGCATACAACATTTCCGCACTTTGCCTGAACGCGATAGTGCGGTCAGCATAAATTTGAAACACATAGTTTGGATAACGTCAGAAAACCGAACAAACGCATCCTGATATTTTTCCGCTCCTCTGAAGCAGTAGTATTGTTAGAGGATACCGTAGCACACAAGCAAGGTAAAGCGAATTACTTTTAGGCTGGCGAATGGGTTATCAGTGGAACGACTGCACTTCGATTTTTAAAGTAGCATAAGATATGACCTGCACTGTTTTAAGTATAAAATCAGGGGTGAAAAGCAACAGAACTTAAAACGTTGGTGTTAACTCTTGAGCACAAAAAAATAGTGTTCACGGGGTTTTGCCAACTTATCCTTCCGATTTGTAAAGTACAAAGAGAACAAACCATACCAGGGTGATATCTGTTCGCGCATATCCATAGCCACAAGAGCATGAAACTTAGTAATGTCACACAGCGAGAGACCACGCACTAAGTCTCAAAACATCTTTCAGTAATTTAGACAACAAAACCCTTGCAAACTCAAGGTTAACTTGAGGTCCTGTTGTGAGCAAATTAAGTGTCTGCACATTTTGTTAACAACTCTTTAAGAATCTTTGGTTAGTCAGATTGGCCACATCTTCCAACCTGTGTCTCAAATGCGTGCTTCATGCTGGAGAGTTGACCTTGAAGACGATTTCACTGGGGAAAGACTTAGGGCCGTTTGTTGATCCAGAATCTCAATTGGTCAGATGTTATTTTAAATGTAGTCTATTTTCAATGTTCGTCCTTCCTCTGAAGCCAACACTTTCTGATTGGCTGAGAACCCCTCTATAGATACTTTGCTTGAGTTTTAATTAGCCTGTCTGTCCTGCCGACTTATATTTCACCGCAACTGCAGGCGAACTTGTGTGTGCAATCACTTACTAATAGAACTGCCTGTTATGTTTTGCTGGGTGGCCGCAAGGAGATGAGCTACATTCCAGTGGCCCAAGGTACAACAGTATAACCAGCATTCTTTTGAAACCTTACTACTGTCCCTTCTGTACCGTATAATTACCGTCACGTTGAACAAATTGGTTCACATGACCGTTTTTATATAGGTCCTCCAACAATTGCACCTCCGCATCCAGCGTTTCCCAGATAAAAATCGTCCAGTCATGTGATGCTAATTGCCCATAGAAGCTTGTAGGACTAGAATACAGCCTCGTTAAGGTGGGCTTTAGATAAACTGACCATAAGTGCAAAGTGTTCAAAGCCCGTGCGTTTCAAAAATCCAGAATAGGCCACTGACCGTGCTATTTAATAATGGAGTGTTCGGAAGTCTACCGTCTTTTGTTTCTCACCGGCAAGCTCGATACCATCGTCTAAAACTCCCAATCTCTTGATAGTTAGACTACGGCTATAGACGTACCAGACAATATTGGCCCTAAGCGAATTCATAAAGCGAACTCAACATTTAACACAAAGCTTCTTATCCTGGACGTGAATTATAATTTATTTTGCACTTTCCAAGTAGCAGTCCCAAAAGTTCAGAAAGTTTGGTGAGAAAAACGCATCGAATATCCGCATACAAATCATGACAGGAAAGTTTGTAGGCTGTCAAATAAGACATTATCATTTTCGAACTATTAGAGTTTTTAGGGTTTAGTAGGTTTAAACGCAGCTAGGTAGCCTGTTACAATTTTGAGAATATCGACTAAACAGCTGGTTGGTTTATGCCTAGGTGAGTCATTCTTTCCCTTTGGTGATGACTAAAGGGACGTATACTTTAGACTGAAATTTAGATGCAGTCCGTTGGATTGTCATCTCATTTCCCTAAAGCTTTGCATCTTTGATTCCCAATGAACTTCAGATTCGGAATACAAAAAATGGAACGGAGGAACTGTATTGTACACGGGTGTTTTGCTGTATATCTGGTGCAGACCACAAATTAATACCAGATAAATGGACAAAAAACAGGAAAAATAATAACCTTCTCGAAGTTAAACTAGCCCGCCCAGACAAAGGAACACTTCTCAGGTTATTTCAGTGGAAATTCATTTGGAGAGTTCAGCAAGCATGTTTCTCCAATTGTGTACCAATGTACTTCAAAAGGAGTTTACATGGACAGCGTGCATGATATGGCAAGCCAATCTGCACAGAAGATACCACGGAAGGTATCACTAAGAAAAAAGGGTAAAAACACGATAGTCGTCGTCTAGATGGTATGGGTCTGCGGATTTTTTGGTGCCTGAATTTCAGAAGAGACCACGTAAATGAACCGGTGGAGCAGCGTTTGGACTGTCAAACTTACGCTAGGTTACAGATGGAGTAAAGTACCGATCCCTGAAGTCATTGTATCATTCTTACAACCCACACTCTGAAATCTCGCTTAACGTTTTGCGTGTGTCTGTCTGGCCACCTTAAACTAGTCTGAAGAAATGCAATCCTGTTTGAATGCAGTAAACCTTGGATCCGGGCTTTTCACCTCTAACAAGTAGAAGTTTAAATCTGAAGACAAGTGTAAGTCGACTTTGCCGATTCCCTGTAATTCAGTTGAAAATAGGCAATGTTGTCGAGCTGGCATGTGCAGGAGCATGCGTTTTAGAGCAATGTTTCTTCAGAAAAGAGAAAACAAGTAAGGTGTAAGATTTAAGAATCTGTTATATTAGCTGTAGTTTGATTAGTAGATTGTTTTTGACTTCCCAAACGCACAGTTTCTTTTCACCTCATTCATTTATCAAACACTGTTTCGTGATATACACCTAAAGATTTACGGCATAGTAAATCAGGCTTGTCGTACAACCGCCGAATTTTTTGTGGTTTCTCCTATTTTGTAGCCGAAAAAAGTTGTGTTTTAAAAAATACAAGTGAGTGTAACATCGAGCAACAAAAAAATTATATTTATCTCTAGGAAATGAGCCAGCATTCTATACGCTTGATCACTTGCAGCAAGATTATCTAGTCTAGTGAGTTAATTGAAATCATGTTCAGACTGCAAATGCAAGACAAGAGCAGTCTATATCGAATGATGAGAACGAAAATTTTCCATTCAGCAAACTCGCAAATGCAAACTTGGTTATTTCAACAATTCATGTGTATATGCATGTATATATATGTACAGGTGAAATCCGACTGCTGAACGTCGTCCAATAGGCAACCGATTCTTCTCACTTCTATTCAGTAAAAGCCGACTTGTGTGCTAGGACAAACCAGTGAAGAACGCTTATTGGCACAGTTGACATCCAAAAGGATTCTGGATTATGACTATTTAGAAGCCTTTATCACTTCTCACTAACCTAAGATGTAGAACGACTGGATAAACCTTCCAATGCGACCTTAAGGGCACCCGCCGCAGCCTGTTTCCTTAGCCTAAATCTCGGGTTGCACAAAACAACAGAAGTGACTTCACGAAAAAACACTTTTATTGTTCCCATGAATGAACTGTTATCCCTTCATGTACAAAATGCATTACTACACAGGAATACCATCATCACTTATTGTTAAACACGTTTTCTGATGCGAAACAATTCTTTAAAAATTGTCCCTATGGTAATTTCGTAAGAACATTCAACAGAGGATGGACTTGCTGCATCCCAGCGCCAGATGTCAGGCTAAGTTGAACGCATTCACATTGTTTAGGTGGGTAGGCGTACAGGGATAATAGGTTTGTTTTACTAAGGTCTGGCAGTTTATAAACAGCAAGAATGAAGTAAATTTGGGTGATAGAGAACACTCAGGAATCGGTTTGTACGGCCGTTTGCAGTGATCGGGTATAGAAAATTTCGGCGTTAAACAGTTGAATAACTGCTGCCTAAGTGTGGCCTGAGTGCGGCTCTCCGTTGTCTTTTTGTGACTTTTGTGCAACGAATATACACTTGGAAGTGCAACAGAAGGTGCAAACGATCGAATAATGTTGCGTGAAATTTGCATATGCTTCACTACCGCAATGTATCCACAAGACATTCTATACGCATAACAAATTTTTTTTCGTATTTTCCTCTCTTTGACAAACAGAGAAAAACATTCCATACCGGACTTACGCGTGCATGCCCGCGGAATTGTTAGTATTTCACAAGCTTCTTCAATTCACGCTGGGAAGTACGAGTGTGCCGTGGTAGCCGGTGTGAACACCGCAAAATCCTCTGCATTTCTTCTTGTGGCGAGTAAGTATGTTGACTGTTTTGAACTATTCCGTCAACTAAGGGCAGACAGTGCGTCACAGGGATCAAACTTCAGTGCTGTGGTGATTCTCGGTGTGTACCGCTTGCATCTCTGTTTCTTCATTTTCAACCATGCGGGGAAGACTCTTACGTAGCTTCCGTCGAATATCATTGCGTTCTACGGGAAAACTTATTAGGATGCAATCATGCGCACAGTTCACTTCTACCCAGATGTGAGAATACTAGGTTGTTTCTCCGAGACAAGAATTATTTCAATTTCTGTTGAAACAGAAATGCTGCCTTTGTACGTGTCAGAAAATATGATGAACAACTACCAAATGACCAACCCTTCTTGTATATTAAGCAAGCTTATGACTCGCCCGCTACGCAAATTACCGAGCAGTGGCATTGTGGACGAAGTACTCCCCAAAAAATGTATGTATTCCAGAACAAATAATGTATGACTGGCCTACTTTTTGCTGCAAGACCAGTCCATGTAAAGCTTTGCGCACAGAGTCAACCGTCTTTTAGGAGAGAGCTGAGGAAAAATCGTTTGCTATACAGAGACATTTGTGAACCTCCTCGAAGATTCTACCAACTGGATGTGAGTAAGGGTTGGTGCGAAGCAGAGCGCTGTTTTTAGCCCGGCCCCAGCACACGGAAATTGTGCCATTGCAGTGCAGGTATAGGAGTTTGTATCCCCGCTGGATTGTTGGTTATTCACTGAAGTTGGATGTCAGTTGCCCTATGTTGCTTTTTGCAGACGGCCGGGCCTAATGTTTGCATAGTTAAGCAAACTCAAGGCGGCGTTCCAGTATCATCTTGCTCTAGGTTAACTAACAATGATTGCAAAAGGATTGTCCCTTTAAGTGTACAACGGGGCTTGAGCTTAAAACAACAAGCATTCAGTCGAATGGTCGTGCGATAGTGAGTTGTTCGGATTGACCAAGAATTGACCAAGAAAAATGTGCACGAACTGCAGTGGCTAGCACAACATTTGGTGGCTTTGAGTGACACGCATGGAACAGTAATTATGTGAGCAAGTACACCATAATCGTGGTGTGTTGGACTTTTGTGATATCTTCTGTATTGTGCTGCAGCAAGACGTGAATGCAATTTATCGGACATGCTTGCATGTCTGATAGTGATTACATGGACCGCCTCTGCAAGGGTCCGGTAAACCAAAGTTCTCAAACAGTTGAATACAGTCTCATATGAAACCAGGAGGAACTAGCATGGCAGTGCAAATTGTTAATGATCTGAAGGATAAAACATTTGGAAATCGGGAAAGCCAAACTTACGCTACTGCGACAGTCCTCATGTAACTTTAAACAGCCATGAGTACAATTGTAGTTCATGGGAGGACGATTCAAAATGCTTGAAAACAATTCAGCCACATGAGGGGGACAAAAGTCTCCAAATATATACGGACTTGCGCATTATACAAACAAGCCTACCTTAGTAGAATTCGTCTTGTTTGTTACTTGATAAATGCAAAGATCTGGAACGTATCTAAGTTTCTTCCATTTTCCAATGACTGCATGATCAACATTGTTATCCTAATGAGGATAACGCGATTATCCATAGGGATAATTGATCCACACGACGTTTTCCAATATTAACTGAGGGAAATTCGCCAGCCTGGTGACCTACTGGAAATTGCGATATTACATTGAAATATGAAAAAATGACGCATAACGTAAAACTGAACTTGCTCGTTATTGAACCTTTGATCTGAAGGGACCGACTAAAACTGATTCGCAGCGGCAGTATGCCTACTGAGAAGCTGCGGTGTACGCCATCAACTGACGCCACCGAAATAACTGATACTCGGCATAACCATTAATTTTCTCTCTAATGAATTCAGCAGTTTTACTGGTGATGTGAAAAATTCACTTAGGCTTCATAATTGCCTTATTCAAGCCATATAGTTGATTCAGCAAGTAAATTCCTCCTCACCGTCCTCTAACTACTTCAGCTCAGCCAGCCATTCCCATCCTTCGATTGATGAACGCTGATCATCAGCTCTCCAGTCCCAAGGAGGGCAACCTACAGACGTTTGTCTGCACTTGCCCTGTTGGCTACCCACGACCTAAACTGATTTGGATTCTTTCTCATGCCCGCGTAAATGAAACAAGTGTAGTGCGTCAGCTCCAAAACGAGGTAAGTATAATACTTCGACCACATTTATGTTATTGTCTCTCGTGAAAACTCCCCATTTTATTATTTTTCCAAGGTGATGGATACAGCTTGACTGTGTCACTTACGCGGTAGTGTCTACTGGAGGTTTCATGATAAGGTCTTGTAAAGATTAACTGAAGTAACATCGCCTAACGACCTAAAGCCCTCGCTCAACTGGGGTCTTTTAAATAGCCTTAGCCCTGTGGGGTTCCAGTTTCCTTTTTTCTTTCCTTCCTTTTCTGAACTGTTTGTCGTACCATGTAAATAGCCTTTAAAATCTATAATCCACCGATCGCTGTAAGGATAACGTGTGGGTGTAAGATTACCTGAAGATATTACCGATTATTTACTGGTTGGAAATACTAGTACACCTTAAAATATACACACTTTTCACAGCCGGGTTTCTGGCGCCACTATCTCAGTTTATTCAGCATTACATATGAACCTTGTGGTGGATAATGCTGATGTAAACGTAGTCTGGTCATTTTGTGTGACGCCAAGTTGACATATCTGAATGGATAAAACAGAGAATTTCCATTTCGCATTTTGATGTAATAGACATTTTTTTATAGCAAAATCGTGTTTTGCTTTGCGTTGTTTGTTTTTATTTGGCCCGTGAGAATTGTCAATTGGACATTCCATTACATAAAAGTATTTTGCCTGGATTCGTAAACTAAACTTTCAAACAAACGAACCATATTTTCTGGCTCCAAGTGGATGTTCGTTTAGAAAGCAAACGTTCGTAGAGCACATTGGAATAATAACTTTTGGACGGGGGAATGCAACCGGTGATTGGCTTCAGGACTGTTCAACAATCCTACGAATCATCAAACTTCTTGTTAGAAATACCGAAACCCGTTAACATATTTAAGCTTAAACGATTCTTGTCATCCTGATTGTGATAAAATTAGACAAAAATGGCTTTGGAATAGTTTTTGTCGTTGCGCAACTAACCGGAAACGATAAATTCGCTAGGAGCTTCATTATCATGTCGGATTTGCTCCCTTTCATTTCGTAATTTTTCGTAATTCGTCCATCTTCTTCATAAAATAGCGGGAAAAACTGCAGCACTTTAATCTTACAATTCGGTGATCACATCAGCACTTGATCGTTAATTAATGTAACTTCTTTCTGAGATTCATTCAACGGCTTTTAGCAGAACAGAATTTTTCAGTGAGTTTGAACACCTCTGTGATCGGTTGTTCATTCAGCGGCGTGCAAACATTCGGTTTCGTCCCCTTCTGAAGACAAGTTCTAACTATCTTCGTGATGTATGATTTTACGAAGGATGACGTTTGATGTGGCTATTCAAAATGTGTTCTTACTTCCGTGTTTTTGCAGAAAAGACCAATCTAAGTTTAAAATCCCTGCATAGTTTAGAAACAAACTGCTACCGTTCTTTCCAAGTCAAAAGTAATCAGGCGTAGAACAGGGCTAACATACCTAAAATTCAAACAGGCTCATGCATCATCAAGATATACACTTGGACATGAACCTCCCTGTGAAAATCGTTTGGCGACATTTCAAAGAGTAGCTTCCAGTGCCGACAACTAATGCGATGAAATGCAGTTATTGCTCTCTAGCTGTTTGCATTTGGGCAAAACACCAACCACCAGCTATTCTCGGATGCGTATCTAGTTGCTGAATTTCCTAATAGCCAACGTACACCCACTCAGAATTGAACCAGTGTGGAAAACTTCCAGACCTCCGGATTTTTTAGCAGGTCTTGGCCAGGTATTCCAGTAATTTTTTCAGGTTCCGCGTAATTGTTATAAAGCTAAACGAATTACTGGAGCTTTGTAACAGATAAACGAATTTCGTCTACGTTTATTATTGGGAAATTGTCTTCGTTTTTCTTATCTCTGGGAAAACCGGAGCCTAATTTCTTCGAAACGTTATCATGTTAATCACTGATCCCGAACATTTTCCCTACAACAAACCGAAATCTTCTGTTCGCTGTTGTGCAAAGTTTGTTGGCTAGTGTAGTGTTATACAACACAGAATTTCGATCGCTGCGTGCTACCTGCGTCGGAAAGTTTAACCACTCGTGACAACCCAGAACACCAATTTTAAGGAATGCATTTTAGCATGCTAGTCAGATCTTGGTGATATTCTATGCATCAAACGATGTCCATTGGGATTTTATGCTTTTCACGCTAATATTTCCTCATTTTTTCTCAAATCAGCCTTCGAGAACTTTTATATATGAACCAGACAAAAGAACATTTGACGGTCTTCTTAGCAGTAAACTAAGAATCAATCTGAGTTGGACGGATCACGCAGCCGAGTTGGGATGCAAAGCAATCAACAGCATTGGAGCTTCCATTTCACAGCGCATCAAACTGAGAGTGCAATGTATGTCACAGTGAAAATTCTCGTATGCTTGTATACGTTTTACTCGTCTCTATCACACCTGAGTACCAATACGATGCACAATGGGAAAAGTGATAGGCATTGTATTTTTGTATTGACAAGTGACAAGTTCTTAGCTTTCGAATTTTGTATTTCTTCGAGCTCAGAGCAGCAAACGAAGTTGGATACAATGCCGAGCACTTCATTCAAATTATCCATACGGTTACCATATCTGTCTGGTTTCAATACAATAGTAAAATGAATATCAGTCAACCGTCAAGCCAGAAAACAATTTGTACTGGCAGAGAGCTGGCACATAAACCATTCTGCATTTTGTTTCCTGGTTGTTGTAGAGCATTTGTAAACCAGAATGCCAAAATGCCATGCACTCTCGGAAATTTCAAATCTGCATTCGCTGAATTAATACTGAAACTACTTACAAAAGGCCAGTAATAAGTCCAAGGTGATTTATCAGGATGAGCAATAGAGATATTTAGCAAACATGTGGTAAAGTGTACTAGAAATAGTTCACAGTTGCTATTTATGGGTGACTGGCTACCTTCATTCCATAGAATTTTGTAAAACGGAGGTTTGTTAACGAAACGTGAGTAAATACCGCTGTTTCAGAGCACGTCATTGCAGAACATATCATATTATAGTGCTTCATACGCGACGCCACCAAGCAACACAAGTGACACATTTCCCGAGAGAGGAAGATTTATGCTTTACTTTTCGGCACCATTCGAATTATATCCAAATTTGCCGTTTTAAAAACGGCAAACGTCTTTTTGTGGTGGAACAGCGTCAAGAGTCAGAAAAGTGTGGTGATTTGTGGGAGATTTACGAGCATTCATAAAAACTGCACACGGAGTTTCGTCAAATTATGTTTATGTTAAATAAAAAACAATAGAGATTATGCTATTATTTGTCGATTAAACTCTGATAAATTACTGTACAAAAACGCAACCACCTTTCGGAATGTCAGTAACAAGCTCGGTCATAGGAATTAGGCAAACGTCACTATTGTTAATTTATATTTCTTTAGTTAGTTCCATTTTAGAGCCTGACTAGTCACGTTTTCTTCATAAAATAGATGGGATGTGTGAACACCGCATTGTATGTCTCCACCGAACACGCGTTTTCAGCTTTGCTGTCACATTGAAAGGTAACCACAAGAGTGCTTTTAGAAGGGTAGAGTTACGCTGGTAATGCAAGGTAACTCGTGAGCTGTTCAGCTCAAGTTCATTCGATTTATCTTTCATCGGCGAGGCATTCAACCAGTCAACTTCGAGTACATCTTTTCTTATTGACTTGTAAACATTTACGCCCTTCATTCGCTACAGGCAGGTTTAACTTCTAGTAGCAAGCATAAGCAATCATTAACTCGCTGTAAACTACGCGGTTGAAACGTATGACTTCATTACCGGATACTTCAGGACAAGAGAGACAGCTGCGTGCTCAAGTAAGTAAACAACTTACAACCAAACTGAACACTGATAACGTTTTGGTTCCCCCAATCATACTGCTTCCAGAGAGCTTTACAAAAGTGTCCAGAATCAAAACAATCTTGAGTTTTGTAAGGCCCAAACTAAGAAACGTCCAAAATGGCCTAGAATACCGACGAACTACTTTTGTGGTTCCCGCATTTCTGTTCTTCACCTGGGAAAACGAGACATTTTCCAGCTTGGGTTATGTCTTGTCAGTAAGGCCATTCTTTACTGAAAAGCCCAGAAGTCGTTTACACCAATTTACCAAAATTGTTTATAATGCAGCAGCGCGCTGCTCAACAATCTCCATTAAAGAGTTTCGAACCAGTGACCTTTCGACCAGTTTTTGAAGACTCGGTCGTTGGGCCTTGATCCGCTGAACCGCAATGTGTTTAGCTTTGCCTTTTGAAGCCTTGGAATCCACATCATGTGGCCACGTATTGACTGGCCCCTCAAGTGGGATTTCTATTTATCGCGTAAAATTACTCTTATTGCGAGCCACTTCTAGACTGAGCGTGATGGGCTTCTATGAATTTCAACTAAGAGTTCGTCAAGTCTGTAAGGCCACTATTTTGAAAACCCAAAAGGGAAACTCGCGAGACTCTGCTCAGTCGTTTAAAGCATAGCGAGCGGCTGAACAGCAGTGTGAATAAGTTAACCAAAGCATTCTCACAACGTACGATTGTTTCTGGGGATAGTTTGAAGAAATTGGGATCTTTATGTAACTCACATCAATCCTACGTAAAATCCTGATTTTTTTCTTAGGGTGCACAACGTTGTTTTTTGAATTAAATGTTTTCCAGAATAAAACGTTCCCAAAAGTGCCTCTAATTCAGAAGCAGGTGTTCTGGTTCAGTTTCGTTGTCTGTCGCTCTGGAAATGGGGTAGCCTGAAAGTATCTGGTAAATTTAAGTCAACCACTTGATGTGATATTTTAAATTGGTAGGTACAAAACCGCTTGCCCACTGTATTAAAGGCTTAGCAGCTGAGTCTGCTGTAGAAATAATAGAGAATGTATGAACGCATAATCGTGCGACCACAAGTCACGGAATGTTGATAAACAACCAAGATTCAGTGTACCTGGTCAGCTCTTTTAGAATCAGTGGGCTGCTTTTTATGGGACTGTCCGTGGTAAGAATGATTCATGCTTTAATGTGCTTGCATTAGGCGAATTATGCTGTAAGTACGGGATCGGATTGTTTTTACCGGCATGCATATGTAGTTTAAGGCTTTTCTGGACTCGTCCAAACCTAAACGTAAGGGGTAAAGCATCGGAAATAATGGAGAAAATTAACTGATTTTGGGGGAAATTAAGTGTTTTCCAGGTGCTTTGCGGCAACCTAGTCAGATGCCGGTTCCAAGCAATTAATGGCTAATACTTCTTCAAAATTTGATAAGTAGTCAGCTTGCCTGCGCAAAGTGAGATAATCAAGTAAAGTTACACTCTTCGTTGAACCGCTGAAATAAAAAGTCATCTGAATACTTCGACCCCACCACGCATACATATAAAAGGGAGCTTTTTGATAAAGCTTCCTAGTAGTATACCTCAGCCATAAAAAAAACTACAACCGACATTCAAGCACACCAAACTATTCAGTCACCTAACCAGGTGTATTGATGGGCTGTTTGTTTTAACGAAGCACTCACTGGTATCCCCATGGATAGGAAAAAATGGCTACCTTACCGTCCGTTATACCGGCCAATGACCCCTACAGATACAACCGACTACTTAAATAGGTTGTTCAATCAAGTCATTTTTACTGAGGTGTAAAATTCAGACCTCATATTTCCCTTCCAGATAAATCGGTGGCAGTTAATCTTACAAATTCGAGCTGCATTGCAGGTACCACTGTTATCACCGGAGCTAGTTTGATCGCACTTTTCAGGGTTACATGTCTTCAACCACAACGAAATCGCTTAGTTCCAGGCCAGCTTTATTCAGTCGTACGGGGTCGCGGGATTTATCAGTCCAATATTTCAATGTGGGAAAACCCAAGTACAACAGGCTGTAGACCAGATCATTCTGGTACGCATTATATCGCTATGAAACTTGCTTTCTGCGTTGTATACAAGCAGGCCAGTTGGAATAGCGCAACCAGGTGAGAACCGGTTGCAAAGGTTGGTACGCAATCAGACCCCTACTCACTGTCTAACAACCCAAGAGCCTGTCCAGATAATTTTCGTGTGACTGTCACGTGAGATTTTTTCGAGGAAATCGGGAAAATGAAAGCATGCAGGTATTTTGCGTGCTCGTAACAATTTCACAGAAGATTCAACCTCGAAATCGGACACATTCACCTGCTGGTTTCAGAAAAACTGTGGCCGACAAAAAGTTTTCTTTCTGGAGCATCGCTGCCGCATAATTATAACTAGTATCATCAGTATTGGCGTCGGAATAAATAGAAGCAGAAAACCTTTTATCGGGACCATAAAATTACTCGCAAAATTCAAGCCAAAATTGTTTCGTCGCAAAAGCGACTGACTGTTACCGTGAAATGAGGTTCTTCCCGGAATCTATGGGGGTACTCCACAGGATGGGTTAGAAAAACGAAACTGGACTCCATGGAGTTCGTTTTTAGGATCCGAAACGTGTTGTGTTAATATGTTACTAAACCGCCATACTTCTTTGTAAAATGCTTTTGGTCAGCTGATTCCTACTTATTACGGCTCCAGTCAAATTCCGCATTACCTCCAGGTAAGAACAGATTATTCAGACACGTTCCAAATTCGATCCCTTGATGACCAGTTAGAGGCTTCTCTCCGAGGATGCGTGAATAACTGTAAATGGTAACTGACAACGTGCCACACTGAAGGTCTCCTCCAAAGGTGAAATTACGCTGGACTGATCAACCTTGCCCTGAGGGCTGTTGCTGTCTCTCTTTGGATGTACGGATTGCAAACGGATGCAGAATAGTTTGGTTGGAATGAGTCATGCTTTAGCGCCAGCATGATGCGACGCATCCGTTTTCACGAAATTCCAGATCAACCTTATGAAATCGGACGCGATCGGACAAGTACATTCCGTCTGGTACTTGTGGTCATTTATCATACTGTTAGTAGTGGACTTACAATTTCTGCCTTGCATCTCTCCAGCCCGCGAATGGAATGTGCTTGGTGTAAATCCAATGATAGACATAAACAATGTGTGTATTTAGCAGGTTTACATCGAATGCCCGTACGGTCCTCTCCCTAAGACCCCGGACACATCCTAAGTGATCTTCCGGCCGCACAAGGTTTTATTTGGACACAAAAGGCACAGTTAGTAGTAGTTAGTTAGTGGGACAATTGGGAATTTTCAGATGAGTTTTCGTTGCTTAAGCCAATCTATGCCGACAGTATGAAAGCACTGTACAGCTTTCTCCTTGTTGTTGGGACTCATCAGCGGTGCACACCTGAAGAAAATCTACTAGGGGGTTTCGAAAACCGCAACTATCCGTTTAGTAGTTGGAGCGTTTATTAGTTCGAGCACAAGTAGCACGGTTGCTCTTTAGTTAAAAGAAAAGATGTCTATGGTGGGACTGTGAGTACCCGGGTGAAACAGTATTCTGTCCAAAGTATACACGCAACCCCTGATCTAGACTACGACCTTTTTAGTTGAAAGTGTAAACGTTTTCCATGGGATGATTCCCATTCACAGTGGACTTTTACCATACTAAGATATACAATTCACTCAAACTTATCAGCTACAAAATCCTGAGTACCACGATAGGATCATCATCTTCCTTGAAAGTAACATCCAATGTTTCATTTTGCCAATCCCTGTTGATTCATTTTTACTGCTAACCAATTTCACTTATGCCTTGTATGCCTGTTTTGTTGCATGAAATAAATTGAAAGATTAATTTGCGTGACGCGTGTTTGGTATATCTTTTAGCGAGCGATAAGTAATAGCCGTAGGACAACACTATATAGCCCGTCTTTGATCAACCGAACATAAACTGGATAAACCTGAAGCGGTTAGTCCAGAATAATCGCCTACTGGATGGGTAAATACCCGTTTATTTTAGCGAACTGCACGCACTTGCAAACAATTTGGTTTTGCCAGGGACTCACCTGAAACCCAGCTGAATCCCTCGTTTGTTTACTTTAGTTTCTTCGTTTTGTTTCATCTTACTTCATGCGACAGTGTCAAAAGCGTGAAAAAATATGGTGTCTTTAGTGGCATACCAATGAAAAAGAAGAAGGCTTTCGCTGCGGAATTGTTTATCAGAGAAACACCGCGTTAACAGTTACTGACTATTGGACACGGGACCAAAACTCTCATATGCATCTTGTTTACAAAACTCAATATCTATTTTCTCCCTGAAAGCGCCTTCCTAAACTTTCCTGGATATTCATTGACTGTTACTCAAATGCAAGCAAATGCTACCAAGCAACTCCACAAATTCCGTAATAGAGCTCACTTTTCAAGAGACGCGATGCGGTTTTACAAGAAGACATACTACTCGCATGCCTCATCAGTAGTATCCATCGTTACACCAGTAGTGTATTTAGACAGGTGGTCTAAACTGTTACTGGTTCCACGTACATTAAAGTCTGCCAAAAGTTTTACAAATGACCGTCATGTTTAAAAAAGTGGGATTGTGTTTTCTTACCAGACTTCACACTCAAATATATCAGCTTAGAAAAATTGTCAGGGTATTATTTGCACCAGCGGCAATTACTGGGGCACTTGCATAAACAGTCCGATTGTAGAAGGTGACGGAACTCTCTTGAGTTTACCAATGTAGACTTTCTAAACTTTACACGAGTTAGAGCTGATTGAGCAGTTGGTATATCCGGTGTTACGTTCAACATAACTAGGGCTGTTTCCACACGGCAGATCCTGTTTGCTTTCATAGAGTGTGTTCCTCCATTCCTTATTCTCAACATATAAACTGGTTTATTTTGAGGTTATGACTATACCAAACAGCTAATTTAGTTTAGTTAAAACGCGAGAAGCATGACTAGAACAACCTCACACTCCTGTGTAGAACAATTGTAAGGGCTTTTAAATTCACCCTTTGTAGAAAATAATTCATCGGTTAACCAGTTCTGCGAATAAACCAACAGGATACTTATGAGGGAGTCAAGATTTCTCAGGCGAAAATCCAGGATTCTAAATATTCATTACCCAACGTCCAATTACATTGCAAAACTCGCCGCTTTTAACCACCGTTACAGAGTATCATTTTGTACCATGAAATTCACTTTTGCGTTTGTGGCACGAGCGGCCATAATCTAGACCAAAGTTTAGTTTGATTAGCGGGAAAATGTTCACCTCAATAAAATTGTTACGTCGCCTTTGGGGATGGAACAAGTCCTCTGCGAAAGCTATGTAAAATCACCACTTTTTCTGCTTGATAGACCAGTCCAAACATTTTTAAAAGTTAGATGATTTACATTATTTCTGTAGACGGCAAATGTTTGTCAAATATCTTCAAGATCCGCTTGTTTGACCTCTGTGGATATTAACAACATCATCACGCTATTGAACGTATTATTGCAGTTTCTTTCAGTTAGCTAAAAACAAGTACTGCGTTTTGTATACGTTCAACTTGGTTCGATTTATCGACAAGTGTAAAGTATTGCATTATCTATCTCGATCTACGAAAATAACAAGGGCGGCAATCAGGTGACTGTGAAAACATGTCACATTCTTTCGTGAACATCTTCCCTCTTACTTCTATCTGCTGAAGCGTGATTGGTTTAATTTGTCCACTCACTTCATGATCACGTTCATCTTGTTATGCTGTTGTGCTTTTCAGAATCATCCAAATCGGCGGTATTTTGTACCATTTTTAATCAGCTGGCAAATTTCTGGATAGAACAACTTAGAATGGACATACCTGATGGTTTAACGCTAAGCCGTAGACAAAGGTTTTCGTGACTGAAAAAAGGCCATATCTTCTGGCCAGGGTTGTCCAAGGTTGTCCCTTCGTGTTAACAAAATAGAGAATTTTGGACTGGCGTTTTGGACTAAGTGAAATTTGAAAGTATCGGGGTGTGGTGTCATGGCAAGAAGAGTCACCGACAGAAATCCCCGAATTGCATAAGCTTCTGCATCGCAGCATTGCTTTGCAGCTTTGCGACGCAGCACTTAGCTAAATGCGCAACTAAAAACACAAACGATGCCCATGAGGTGTCTGCGGCCTAAGTGTCATAGGCCAAATTTGCTGGGCCATAAATGCAGTCTAAATTAATGTGAGTGGTCTCATCAACCCGCCGGAGGTGACAAGCTTTCACCAATTTTAATTAATAAGAAGTCTACGTCAATTCTACGTCTTGCTTTCTCATGGTGAGGGTTTTCGCTGATTACTCCGCCGTCTACCACCCTGCTTATCTAGTCACCTGGCCATAAAAGACCTTTGTATCAGAGGCAACAATTTGACTAAACAGTAAACCATCAACAATCCTCCTCTAGTGAATGCGTTTGCCTTCTTATTCACCATGGATAGTGAAGCAAAACATTAAGTTACGATAAAGTGTGAAACGTTTGTTTTAATTTAATTTGACCAAACCCCAGTCGACATGGACGTGGAAGAACATATCCTTCAAAGTGTGGCGTTTCAACGTGCATTCACAACTTGGATATATTATGTCGAGTGAATAAAGACAAGTGAATTTGGAAAGATTTCGTGATGAGATTTAACCGTAGACTTAGTGAACAATACAAGCCACAGAAGCGAAACACCATATTGATTCTGCTATACGTGTATGGTAGCATTTATCTAGATGCCTTCTTGAGTAAGCATGTATTCAACTGCCCATTCGGGGTAAGGTCTGCAAGCTGAACTGGTGT
This sequence comes from Clonorchis sinensis, assembly GCA_003604175.2. Taxonomy (NCBI): domain Eukaryota; kingdom Metazoa; phylum Platyhelminthes; class Trematoda; order Opisthorchiida; family Opisthorchiidae; genus Clonorchis; species Clonorchis sinensis. The sequence goes on from CM030375.1 coordinate 26,628,408, forward strand.
TACGCGTGAATTTTTTTCTCGGGTTCATTGATAACGTCAGGCCTTTCATAATATAATCACCGTCCATCTAAACATTTAATTTCTGTATCCTTTGATATTTTGGTGTAAATTCACGACTACTCGATGCTCTGATGCCGACTGTGAGCGTAATGTTGAAGACGACTAACAGGCAGGAAGTTCAGCACAGTCTTCAAATCACTCGTCTGAAGATTTTTTTTCGACATTAACTAATGAAGATTATCATTAGCCTTGGCCTATTCAGAAATACGCTGGGAATTATAATTCAAACTATATATTTACGCTGAAAAAATACGTACAAAATTACCTAAAAATATTTTTTCCTCAAGTTGGTAGCCGAATGACGTGATATTCAGGAACTGCACTAATCAAGTGAGCTGCAAACAGGCCAAAGAATTTTGAGACGTCATCTTTGTAAAATTCACCACACCAGATCTAACGCGTTGTTCCACTTTCATATGAGGGAAGGAAAGGAAAACGATCTCAAGAAAGAGCCGTCTCATAAATATAGTCCACACCCTGCAAAGCTGCAGTTCGTCTTCCAAACTTTCCTGACTTACACGTTTGTTAAAGTTTTCAATCCTGAAAAATAGCCTTAACTATACACCTAAGGCTCGCAGGGATACCACTAGTTTAGTGATTCTTCTAGAGTGAGTGGACTAAATAAACCTTACCTTAAAAAGTTGAGCAACGAAATTATCTAAGTGTAAACCATAATGAAACAGAACTTGCTTACACTTTTCAGTGGAGACTGATGGAAGAACAAAGACTAACAAAACTGAGTAGAGTATTTTCAACTAATCCGCCGCGAAAAAGCGTGATAGTATTACAAGGTAGGTCCGAAAGTAAAAAGTGATAACTTAGAATTTGCAGCTAGTGTCACACAGACACAGAGGGCGAATGCAAGCTCTTGATGAACACCTGCCACAAGCTTATCGGTGGAACAGAAACCCCCTCGATAAACAAGACATTGGTGTTTTCCGGGAAATTCGTACGGATTACAACGCTTTCGTTATATATGGATGAATTGCATGAATTACCCTAGCGCTGTGTTAATCTGGTTTGCCAGGATTACAATGTTGTGTACAAGAAAGGTGAGTCATCAGATATTGCAATAAGGAATACATTTTTGGGTGTTTTAGTCTCAGGCATTCTTTTGTGATCAGACACAGGAAGACTGCTGAAAGAAAGAGCAGAAGAAGAAATAATAATCTAAAATTTATATTCAAAAAACGAATAACGGTTTTTCGGGCGAACTGAAACGCATTTCAATAAAGTAGATCTTTAATTTGCCGCCGTTTTCATTGTGAATAAACCGATAATTTTTACAAACCATGTTGGAATCAGTGGGTTTTTTAGGCTCCGTGACACCGAGATTGTGTACATTTTTGGTAAGACCGTCATTCGATTTATATTCACACAACAAAACAAAAGCACATTCCGTCGTTCATACATAAACGTGATAATATAACGCTAGTTTAAAGAGAAATAATCTGAATTTTGTTTGTCTATTTCTGCGTTTATCCAGCTTTCATTTAATTTCCATACTGCACATTTAAGTTAACAGTGGAAGCTGTTTCTGGTTCCCACATACGCCCATCACAACTTCTAGTAAAGTCGCCTATGCAGTTGCTATGGTAACGACCTTTTAGCATCTGTCTTTGTTGAGATAAACGAAATTGACTGGACCAAGTATTGTTTGCATTCCTTTTTCAGTCGCGCCGCGGATCTTCCCATTTCGTCACAATCCCTGGATTATAACAAGAGAATTGGATACCAAGATTTGGTGCAGAACGGCGGGAAACCCAAGTCCCCTTATACAGTGGATGAATCAACAGGGTGATAAAATATCTGGTGAGATTCTAACAGACTTTGATAGTAACAATCACTGACCGATGAGATGTACATCCATGAAAAACTCGTGTTAATCAGTATACTATAAACACGCTGAAACTTACAGTCACTTTTAAGAACTGAGTACAACTGGCTTTCAGAAAGTGAATTGTGTATTGATCTGTCATTCCCAAAGGCTCCAGGGTGCAAATGCAGCCCACCAAACAATTCGCCATGGTGCCTTATTGTGTGAGACCTGTCTGATCTGTGCTTTAACGCCCGCCTTCGATGTATCTTGAGTATGGTGGCTTATAACAGGTTACAGACCATGAATTCCCCGGACCTAAGTTTTGCCAAATTATTCTGAATAAAGATGCCAAATTATGAAGGCTTTTACACGCAATTACTATGCTGCCTAAGCGTTTATTGCCCGTTGTATTGGTGACAGTGTCAAGCGTATATGACTGCGCAAAATATCTTCCAGGTTTCACACTGGGGTCCAGTAGAAACACTACGCGGTTGCTTGCAGCATGATCTCATCTTTATGAGTTTGTTGTCCTATCTCTGTTATTCATGCAGAAGCAGGATCTCTTACATCAAACGAGGTATTCGAGGCATTGAACAAAAAAATTAACATCAATCACCGAAGCGAGAATTTGACATGTGTCGCGTCAAACCATCTGGGCGTCACCAAACATGCGCTGCTGGTTGAATTTCATGGTGAGTTCTAAATTTGGTTGTCTACTTAACTTGCCTATGGTTTTTTTCCACTTGCCGTACATGGTACACAGGAATTTCGGTGTAATATTTCGGTAGTATGCATTTACGCGGCATGTATTCTAGAGTTGCTGGTAAGTTTTGGTGCCCGGCTGAGTCCGTTAACATCCAACCCTAATGAATTTCCGGCACTGCGTGAAAGATACTTGCCACCCGAAAAACGGGTGGCAAGCTCTCTTGGCGCAACTATTCGGATGACACTGAAGAACAGTGCTTCCGTACGTTGGTTTGTGCACCCGTCGGAATAATTGCACCACGACAAAAGAGAGCTGCTCAAATGTGAATGAAGTGTACCAGAATCTTTACATTCTACAATGGTGTACAACCAACCGACATACGTTTACAGTTTTTACTCTTAGGTGGTTTCTTCGCCCATACTGCTGCGTCAACTTTAGTAGTAATACACAGAGTGCACTGTATTTCATCATTTTGGGACGCGTGTTGATCAAACCGTGAATTAAACACCCGTTTCCAAATTGCCCGTGTGGAGTTCATTCTCTGAATTCATGTTGGTTTGTGGCCTTTCTGGAGACTCGCGACACACAATAGTGAATATTCCTAGTAAGCATGAGACCCTTGCCGAGTTTCACTAAGCGTTTCACTAATGCTTGACTTGCTCTTGCAAAATAAAGTTGCAATTCACAGATATAACACAGCCTTAGACGTCATAAAACACAGGTGGAGAAAATAAGCATCGCAAAACTCACAAGAACCTCTCCGTAAGGAAGCCAAAATTGAGCGTCCAGACAACATCAGAGTACATGGCTCGTGTGGCCGGACGAAACAAATTATATCATATCCAAAAACGGGGTATTTACGTCATTGATCGGTAATTATAAGCTGAAAGGTATGATTTTAGATCTACATTCAAATGACTGGCAGTTCACTCTCACTCCAAATTTATGAGATGTCACTAGTGATGATTCATTGTAAAAGTGCAACAATTCTTTAGCTGGGTTGCCGTCCACGTGATGTGGTCGCGCATTGGCCGCGTATTGGCACTACGTCCGAAGTGAGCCAATCACACCGCTGCTCGGCCGTTCGTGTCCGAACGGTTAGGTGTTCACTCGCTGACCGGAAGGTTGCCACTTCGGAACTCTGAGTTTCGTAAGGCGTCACTCCTGGTTTAAGCGGCTGCACAGTGCTTCTGAAATTTTGAGCACACACTTTTCGCACTGAGAAGACAAAATCTTAACTAAAAAATTTTGAACCGGTTCCTCAAAGTTTCTTTTGGTCATGGCACGAAGCTTGTTCCCATGAGCAAACTGGTTTGTTCTAAAATGTTTTGTGATTATAGTATGGACTTGGTGCATTTTGATGACTAGGTGCTCACACAGTTTGACGGCAGCTTTTTGGTTCCACTTATAGAATAAAAAAGGAACTTATCTTTTAGGTCTACCTGATTAGCTGTTTTTATGATTTATTTGGCGAAACAAATACCGCTAAGACGATGTGATGATGAGGCAATCATCTCTCCATGCTGACTAACACACGTTTACAATCAAAAGAAATGCATTTTCAAGCTTAAGTACAGTCGACAATGAAATAAAATTTTGCTACGGTTACATGAATCTCTGACCATCTGCCACATAAAAGGTTTCGTATTCAGTTTGTTTCATTGCTCATTCCTCTTGATAACAGGTAAGTCACTTCAATATGTTGGTTTTTAATGATAGAATTTGTTCAGGATATTAGAATTACGACAAAAATCTTTCAAGACTTCCTGATTATTGTATTTTTCTGGAATTCGCTTACGTAAGACTGATCCCTCCACCTGTGACACAAAACTATTTTTGATTCCAGCCCATATTTTAAGACGAGGATGAGCACACTCTCCAAATGACTGCACCATTCAGTTCTCATCTACACTCGTAGTTGGTTGGCGTCGATTATGCGTTCTTTTGCCGTGTTTTCATGTTTCACTGAGCAACTCATGATTTCAAGCATTTTCAGAAATCCATCCTTTTACTCAAACCCGCATTAGTGAATCCATCCGCGTTTCATACCTTAGAAATACTCAAAGTTACTAGAATTATGAGTTCCATTTAGGATGAAGACATCCCTCCTATTTAATCGTTCTCTCTGCGCAAGGTAGATGTATACCGTGTATGAGGATCTGTAGCTGGTTAGGCAAAGAAAACATCCACATGGTTATTCTACTCTAACAACTCACTGACTGATGCAGCTATGAGTGTGGGCACCACCTTTCAGATGACTCGATCACTTGGCTCTTAACCAACCACGAGTCAACCCTTTCACACCGGGCCACATCTTGTATGAGCTTGAGAAACATCTGATCGACTTAAATGTGTGCTTTAAATACGCGCACATCCGAATCAGGCGAAAAGAAATTCAACAATACAGC
>CM030375.1:26633415-26708268 GCA_003604175.2 Clonorchis sinensis
TTGTATTGGTCGTTTAGATGAGTACATATGTTCTGCCAGGAGACGCATAAACTTCTTCGCGAGGAGCATGCATTTGACCATTGACGTTCTGTAATGAGAGCAACTGTAAGGGGAGTTCTGGGCTCATCGTCAGAGTAACAAGAGGGAAAATGCGGCCTATTTTACTGCCAGCTCTACATAAGAATCTTGTAAAACACTTGTCGCTTTGAGGCAAGATGCAGCAAGGGAACCTCGTGAACTGTGGCCCATACGACATCTTAAGACATCACATTTTTGCTCAAAATATATCGGAATACAGCTGCTGTAAGACCCTCATATGGTTGCATACCGGAATCGTGCAACCGGCTAAATGAGAACACAGTAGAAATCAGGAGGACTTTTTTCTATTTAAGCAGGGTAATTTCATTTACGGGAATCATGACAACTACTATGTGGGATAAAAGACAACGCTTCATATCAGAATTAATGCACACCATTATAGTTACGTGGAAAGCGGCTTGCTGCATCATTATGGACAATCTCTGCCTTTACTTGCGTCTTCGATACAATTGTAGAAGCCCTGCATTCAAAAAATGAGACTTCTCAAACCTCGTTCTGTCCTATGCGGACGGTTTCCGCTGGAATATTTGTTTTGTGAGGGTGTTTGACTCACCGATATTGATCTTTAGCCTCCTAAGAGTTCTATGGTAGATGGCTCCAACAACAACGGCTGGAAGACCGGATTTGAAAGACTCGGTCAATATTCAACGTCCGCATTCAACATTTGGACGATTGCGTATCATTCAACAATCCGTTGTGCCGCCCACCCAAGTGCAATCTAAGTGACACTGATGATATAGGGATATTGTGTTTCATATTGAGGGCGAAGTGTAATTCAGTGTCCTAAGGCGTAAATTCGCTCGTTCTTCTTCGTAAAAATAGTAAGCCTTGATTAAAGAAAGCAATGAACTAAATTCAATACAGTGACTATTTCGATATATTATACACTATTATGCCGATACAATTTGACCCTCTGTCCCATAAGTCGACATAGGGCGAACATCTGGTCCAAAAAACTTCCGGGGCAGAAATCACGTTGATTGGGTTGTGCTCAAGCGCCTGGTACATCATAAATCACTCATGAAATACGAAAGCAAAGACTCTCGTGGTATCGCCGTAAGGACAGATCTCCCGACATAACTTGCAACACTTTCTTACATATTACGAGAAAAATAGTTTTCGGGCACTCCAGAGAGAGAGGCCGCACCCCGAAAGTGGAATAAAGCCTTGCACAAGAAACAACGGAATTCCTGTACACCTCAGTGGTACTGATCTTTTTTGATTAGGTGACCCATTGACGACCAACTGTTATCGGTGCTGTTTAGTCTACAGTCTAAAGATCCGAGTAATTTGACAATTGACTGAGTGGTCTGCTATTAGTCCGTTACTGTTGTAGCGCAGAATTTTAAGGGCAAGTTTATGTGGGGGACAATAGGGCTTGGACGGAAAATCCGAGCAGATGCACAGGAATTCGAGCTTTTCTACGTATATACAACCAACTTGAACCAGCAGAGCTAGCGGTTGTTTCTGGCAAATAAAAGGCCAATATATCAAATAAATCGGGGATCACATGCCTTTTTGAAGCGTGCCTATGATGTCAGCTTGCAGAAGTACACCTTGTTCAAAATAGTTTTTCCGTCACCGCATGATGTGAATCCCGTGGCTTGTTCCGCAGATAATTTACATATGAACCAGTGATCAACCAACTTCCAGGTTGGCGAAAGTAGCTAACTCTCATTTGCGCTTTGTGTTGTTAAGGTCGTTGTTTCCGGGCTATTTCCATCCGACTTGAACGACTTTGAGGAGTGACACTGCTAGCTAACAAAAACATGCAGTTTCACATTATGGTCCTAAAATTTATGATATCATCTTACCGCGTTTCCCGTTTCAGCTGCTTGATACAAATGGCATTTTCCCGGTGGGCTGGTGCCCATTTAGATTGTACCCGAGCTCTATCTCATTGTCAGACGATCTGACCGTTATTTGATTACCACGTCTTTCAGGATGCAGGCTAAGGACAATGACTATGGAGTCTCCGTTGCGTGTATTACATGTCTGTCACTTTTCTCACATCGCTGTACTAGGTCGAACATGTTCTGCACATGGTGGGTAGATTCGTCTGACCGACTAACAGGATCACTTTAGTCACTTGTGCTTAACACTGTACCTCGTCCGGAACCATGTTTATTAGCTGCGTTCGGAGGTCAGTTGGGCTACGTTGAGTTAAATGCAAAAACAATTCAACTAGTAGGGTAAGGCCGGTTTCTGTAAACCGGGTTACGTAAAGCTGAGATCAGCTGGGATCCTCTGGCCAGGAAACAGTGCGTCTGCCAAAATTTAACACAGAGTCGATACAACGTAGTCACAAGATGACGAAGCTTAGCTCTAGTGAACTAGATCAAAGAGTAGACAAATCTCATGTCAAGAAATCAGAGAGGATGTAGACACAGAAAGGAAAAAAAGAAACGGAAAATATTGTTGTACACAATAATAATAGAAAAGAGAATCAATATTTTGATGACTTTAGGTTGCCATGAAATGTGCTATATTATTTAGGTGCGTAGTCAGTAGGTACGGTTTAACTGAGCAAAACATCTCTAATTCGCGTTGTCTAAATCCTGGGCGAGAGGTAGCCCAAAGATATGAGTGATTTGTAGGCAGAGTTAATCAGGGCAAAAGCAATTCCTCAGTCGTATTGTTCCTCATTGAACCGTTGTATTGTAGTCTGATGTAAGTACATATTGCCATTACAGGAACTCCTGTGTTGTTTTGAATTTGCGGTCTGATCTCCGGTAGGCATTCAACATTTGTGGAGATCACGCACGGTTATTCACTAATTACAGTTCTGAGCAGAATTCGGGTCTTCCAGTACCTAGGATGAATAGGTCATCTCGTTATCACACTAGTTCGTTACTGGTCAGCCTTGTCCATTTGCTAGAATTGGTTGTCATTTCCCCGGGAATATCCTAGCATTCTGTGAGAATTCACACGGTCTCATCACCTAGCGGGGAATGTGCTACGAATGATATACAGAGTGTCATGTTATTTTTATTCAAAGGAACCTCCAACAAAATACAATACACTAGGAAGCATAAAGATCATCGAGAATGATGGAAAGGCTCTCATGGTCGTTAGATTTCGAAAGTGAGCAGGTCTGCCCAAGTAGTCGGAAGTAACACTGTTCCTCCATTAGTGGCGTTAATCGTTAACAGGTCTAGACAAATCACCTAAACAGACAACCAGTAGGCTACCAACAGAGCTTTATCGCCTAACACCCTCCCTTGCCTCTTTATTTTGGTTGAAATGCCTCCATTCCACAAAGCCACTAAGTAGATCTTTTTCGTCAAAGGCTGAATAATAGAATGACAGCATCCCTTTCGGTGCAAAGGATGACTTAGCTCGCTTTCAACCCTTCAAAACTGAGGACTGTGAATGAATTTGAGTTTACATCAAGGTAAAAGCAAGCCATGAAATGCTCAGTAGCCGGAAAACCAACTACTACAACTGACTTGAAATCAAAGACAGTACCCATGAAACTGCAGCATGCATTCTAGAGAATAACGTGTTGGGCATCCCACTGGGAATCTGACTACATACGATCGATTATCTCTTGGTTCTGTACATGAGGAGCAAAACGAGCACCAGCTCAAATAGGAAAACATCAGATTCTTGAAATGCGGTAAAACAAAGTACCAGATGAAGCTCCTAAAAGCTCTGTATCTAGTTCACTCATGAAGCACATAACTTACATCCTTCTACTCATAAGCCCAAGATCGTAAATTCAATGAAACCACTAGGTCAGAACGGATCATCTGGCTAAAACACTAGGAAAGAGGACTACCTGTGGAGAAAAGTTCAGGGTGAGGATGAAATCCCAAATTTACGCACACGTCGGTTAACCAGTTTAATCTAAATATAAAAGCCACTACCCATAGGCAAAAGTTGGTCTGAGTGACCAGAGTCTATGAAGAAACCATGCATACACGTTTGTCTATAGTGAAACTAGAGGAGGGCATTTGCATTTGGCATCATTGAAATGATTACCCCATTACTAGTTTCTCTAGGTTTATCGATAATCATGGTAAGGACGGCGTCACGTGAAACTTCCGGAACCTTGTTAATACCGATCGCAACTCACCCGGTTAACCTCTTGTTCGCTGCGTTGATTTGCCCCCGAAATGTATACTCCATAGTTAGGCATGTTTTCCCAGCTCTTTACACCTTTGTTACTGTAACCAGACAACTTTAAACATAATCTTCCTTTTGTCTAGAGCCTTGCTTCCTAACTTGTTTTGCCAGTAGATTGGCTTCATTTTCGTATGTGATACGCTCTGTTATAACGTGCTTTTCGGTTCTGCAGACATTCTGGAGTAGAGTTGATCCGGGTATCTTGAAAGAGATTTGGTGACATATGATATGAAATCAGAAGTTTATAAATAAAAACAGAGCTATAAGGTATAGTATCATAGTATCGAATATCGTATGAGACCTTGTCACGTGCTTTCACAAGCAAGGATCGTCAACTAAACAGCAAAGCGAGTCAAACGTTATGTAACGTGGTTCCTTTGACCAGTGTCTGATGTGAATGAGCGAGATAGGGTGGATCTGGCACTATGCGTGTGTTCATGTATCGGCTACTCTACGAACTGGGGTTGTCTTTTGAGGCCATATGCGATTTATCGTCCAGCTTCCTACTCCGAATCCGACTCCTTTGCCTTGTTAGTTGTGTGGTCAGACTATTTCAAATGAAGTGGTTGGCGCAAGCCGGTTGATTTTTAGGGCTTCACTACACAGATGCTAGTGATATGAATCAAAGGCCGATTTTGGGAACATGTGTACCGGCGAAGCCAGTCCCATAATTCCGCCCAAGTGCTCCTCCGTATTCGTTTGGACTAATCATGTTAATGTGGTCATGGCAAGAGGGAGATTGTGCAAACACAAGTAATGCGAAATATATATGCTATTGAAATCCCGAAAGCTATTTCCCTGGACACAAACAGCAGCACATCGATAATGGAACACTTCAAGGATAGGTCTGTACAGGGGGCGACCGGTTTGAAGGTGACAGTCCTGTCACATTTATGAACATACGAATTGAAACACAGCTGTAAACATCACAATCTGTAACAAACCAAGAATTCACTCTGTTTGGCCTATAGGCTTGCGGAAATAAGTCATTTGCGCACATCACGGTTATGGTTGTTAGTATAGGCTTTTTTACCACTGTGGTGCACGCCTTTGGTTTATGGCAGACCTTTATGCAGACAGGGCGTTACTATTAGGAAATCAGAATTCGAAATATTTTACCTGCTACAGGTCGAGCAGACGTTCATATATTTCACTTGGTAGAATAAACTAATGGCTTGGAGTGCTTCACTTTGTCATGCGAAGGAAATTAAATAACTGTTAATAACCGCGCGTTTTTGCCAGAAGAATTATGTATTGCTGTATATCAGCAGCAGCTTACGAACGTCTAATGGGTTGTCTGATATTCTCCTTGTACTCAGTAATTCAACTGAATCCAGTGACAGTAACACGGATGTATTTTCTCCGGAACCTCATATCACACTGTCCACATTCGGCTAATCATTTAATCGAGGTTCTAATTTAGGATAGGGTTTTGATAAACTTAATTTAGTGTACTGGGGCAGTGCCTATTTGCAGTGCACTCTCAACAAACTGCCTCATTTCACAAAACCCTAAACATTCTCATGTCGGCAGTTGAAGTTTTCTTTGAACAGCAGAGAATAATATTAGGTCTACATGGTGAAATCCGGGCTCTATATTATTCCCTATGGTTTTGTAGTTTATAACAAATTCCTTCAGCGTTTTTGCCATTGGCTCGATAGCAAACTAAGTTGTTTTGCCCGAAGTGTATAACAATAACACTGTGAACATCGCGGTGACATATTAATTCTCAAATTTCCGGCGATAACACGGCAGACACAATGCAGGGCTCAGATAAAGAACCCACTGAGGTTCTTTGGTAAACACCCAGGGAGACTGGATCTCTAACAAACTGTGGTTTTACTGTATTTCAAGTAGAATTGAGCAGACACCCTTCTTACTGTTTAAGCAAGTCTGTTTGAGGTTAAAACGACTAGCATCATTATCCATTGGTCCCCGGAGGGACAGTCGCTGGCGGAACAAGGTACTTTAACTTTCATTACATTCTACTGAGTTCATTTTATGCCGAGTTGTTTACTTGTGAAAAATAAGCTAGTTTATGGTCAATTATTGGCTGTATTAGTCGGCTCACAGGAACAAATGCAAAAAAGCATACAAACTAAACTCCCCATAAGAAGCAACTAAGCCAAATGCTGCGAGGATGAGTAAAAATATGCCAGTCCTCATTATAATTATTTAAATCCGGATTTACCTGAGTGAAAACTCATGTAAACCAACTGAATTTACAACCACACTTCACAGGAAATTCGAAGGAATGAAGGTGTGGTGACTGTTGGAATGCAGGCTAACACAGGCCAAAATGTTATTGAAGAGAACCGCGTAAAAACGGCATCGCGTGGTTGACCAAATTCTACCTGTTTACAGACTTTTCGGAACATACTTATCCCAGAATATATGGGAATCCATATTTGTCCAAGAAGAAATAATGCCTGTTGATACTTGATACAAATTTTGTGCAGGCTTTGATATAAAAACACAGAATTAGACGTACGAAGCAGTTTTAGCCAAGGATGATGAGAAAATCAACTGCCGAATTGCTGAGGTTATACTAGTAATATGCCGTGTGACATGACAGTTATGATCGGGTGTACGCTTAATTCGGATTGCCAGATACAAGCCAGCATCTTAAATTATGTCATTACTGCGCCACATGTGATTAGCAGCATCAGAGTCTAGTATTCGTATCATAAGTGGACCACAATTAGGATTGTCGAAAAAATGGACTTAATTCAACCTGAATACTGAGTGGTGGCTTACAAAGATTACGGTCCATGAGGGCAGCTGCGACCTCATTCTCTCTCTGGCTAGAATCACCGTCTAGATCATGTATATATAAATATATATGTACATATAATGTATATACATGTATATGTTCGTAATGTTTTGAACAAACTAGCTGCAACACGACTGGCCAACAACCAGTCAGTATACTTTTGCTTTATGGTGGGCTATTTTTAATAACCCTGGTGAACCTCTTGAACGAGAAGAACCGGTGCGGACCTGGTAACTGTCTATGGCTGGTAACTATCTGTGACAATGTCTTGACGTGTAGACAGTAAAACGGAAGTTCTGGAAAAATTTTCACATTTATACGTCCACTGCTCTAAGGCGTCCACTGACGGAGGACGGAAATCTTCATCGGTAAAAACGTGACTCATCCGAAAAGCATCACGACGGCTGGTCATGATTCCATCAGTTGTCTTTCAAACCACGGTGAACACAGTAGTTGGACGGCTACGAGTGGGAAAAAGTTTCCAGAACCTCCGGTTACCGTCTATAGGCAAAAGCTTTGCTCACATAAGTTACCGGAATCACTCCAATACTCCTCATTCAGGAGTTTCACAATCGATTCAAGCGTGATTTACGCACGGCATGCAGTACATTCACTATTTGACATTCGCTTCAAGCAGTAGACATGACTTTCTCATTTTAGGTTCAGAGTGACAGATGTCAGCAGCCGCCTATTTTACTTTTGTTTCTAATTCTAACTATTTTTCTCCCGGAACAAACTCACTCACACAGTGCTTTGAATTGTAGGCAATGACCCCCTTCTTCCAACCTTGGAATGTTCCGGCCCAAGCATATTTTTCAGCGATATAGTGCAACCACGTTCAGTAAAGCCATTGGATTTTTTGAAGTCTTCAGTGTCCAGCACTGAAACATCTTGCTGTTATGGAGAAGATGAAGCTCTCATCCAAACCTTAATTTGTGGAAGACTACGAACAAGGATTGTGTGCACTTCAGAGCGCAGTGAAGGGCACATTAGTTCAAGCTGTTCTGCAGTCGTAAGAAGCCAACCAGATGGATGGGCCTGCTGTCTAGTTGAGCTCTATTGCGTCCTGTAAGTGTGGGACACATGTCGTCTTCCCAAGCGAACGAAATCACAAGTCTTTACATGATTCAGGGGGCCTGTCAAAACCCAACCAATTTCCTTTGCATGTGCATTTTTCAAGTCACTTCTTTTATCAATAAAAAGGCAACCTTCTGGCTTTAGACAACTACAATATAAGCATAAGTCATTGGAAATAGCCAGGTTACTTGGAAGAGTTTGTATAATCGCACCATTTTTTAACTTGTAATCCATGGAATTTCAGTAACGTGAGAAACAGCAATCTCCTAACATCTGTAATGAAGGTCTTCGAGGTCATATTGATAGTCTCTGTAACTGCGAACAAACTTTCACAAATGTTGTACGTTCACCTGACATGGGGCACATTTGATCAGACGAAATGTGTTTGGTAGACGTTTGCATTGGAAGGTATATGTATATTCCTGCTCTACCCTTCTCCGGATATTATCACGCAGACAAAAAATGGACATCAAAGCCACGAGAGAGTCTATCCATCTCTATAAAATCGAACATTTTCTAAATCTAATATGGAAATTTGATTGAACTAACACAATGGGTGAAGATATTAATGTATGCACAACGGAAAGTCCAAAAACTGGTTTTTCGTTTCGTATTACATATTTGTATCAGTACGCTATGTCCGATTTCAATTTAGCCAACTGCTTCTTAGATCTTTTTGATGAAACGAACGAACATCTTCTGACAGTCACTGATTTAAGCCTAAATACAGCTCTTGCCGCGATAATTGAGAATAAGGTCAGCGATGCTGATCATTCTCAGGAAAGTTTACTAATTACACCAACTGTTCATTGGGTTCTGCCAGTCGGGAAATTACCAGGGGGAACTTCTCGGCAGTCTTGTACTTTGGTAGGTGTTTTCGGCAAAGTTGTAAGCAGCTGTCTGCGATATTAATGAGTGGTTTCCTCGTTTGAAGCCAAAAATAGTTACTTATTTAAACTAACTAGTGGGTTGCATGAATTAAGCCATTGTGGAAATCGCAAGGGAAAACAACTATCCTTAATTGATACTGTCCTTACAGAAAACGTCGACGACTATTGGTTCTTTGGCGCTTCAAGTAAACGTTCGGTTCGGGCAATCGTGATATACAAAACAAGGGTTCACTGATCTTCCCCATAACTGTTCGGTTTTTTGATTGTTTAACCCAGTGTGGTATTTTTAAAAGAGCACATTTTAATTTCGGTGGACTAATCTTTATGCAAGCAAACTAGGGGCTCATTTTGTGCCAGTATATTGGCTTTTTGCGGTGAGCAAAGCTCTTGAATGATAAAACCTTTGTATCGGAACTAAAATGTCCCGATGTGCTATCGTTAAAGTGCACTGAAACACTTTAGCAGTTAGTGAAGTCAGTCTTTGCCCACGTAAGATAGTGAAGCATGAATATCGAAGAGTTGAATTCAAGAATTATCCAAGTAGTCCGGTAGCAGTGTTTGTTTTAAAACAAATGCTATCCAAACTGGGTAAAATTTGCACTGCGTTCATTTTACAACGGCTTTTCTATCCGGATTACTTCCGAAAACAGTAGAACATGAAAAACTCCTTAAGGTGCACTTTTGTAATTATTGTCCCTCAACAAGCGACGTAAGATTTGTCTCTGATAAAAATAACCTAAGGGCGACTATTTAACTAAAAAAAATTCGTAGAATTTCAGCGACAGATAGCCAAACTCTTGGGCACTTCATTTGCTCATGTATATTACCAATCGATTAGTAAATGGAGTAATGGGGTTAAAGGGGAATTCTAGACGATAATCACTGCTACCTGTAAAACAGACGCATCCCAGTTCACTCCTTTATTGCCCGTCTTCCTGGTAAAAGTGCGCTGATATTATTGGGATTCTGATTTCGCACAGGCAAAATATTTTTGGATGGACGCATTTAAGTTCCGCATTTGCTACTGCTTAGTGAAGCAGTCATCGTAACCGATTTCATCCACTCTGTGGCACAGTACTGTGAGTTTCAACGAATTGCTTTATTTTCGCGAAAATCATCGTTGATGTGCTATCATGAATGAGGAGCCTTCAAATCTTACGAGTGCGGCAGTCTCAACAACCCAATAGCAGTCAGGTCTGTCTCTGTCCACAACTTAAAACAAATTCTCACGAATTCACTCTGGAAGACAAACACAAGCGAAATCCGAAATTCTCTTTAGCTGAACTCTGGACTGTCAAACAGGTTTCAATGTAACTAATCGCCAATTTAACCTAAAGATGGTGACTCGGTTAGAAAAGTGACTGGCCACTTGTGATTCTGCCCAGCTGGCCCCGTCCTACATTTGGTTGCCATAATATGTTGCATCCGCATGCTGGCAACTCATATCCATCCAACCTGCAAGTTCAAGACATACAACGAAGAACCGATATCCTGGGTCAACGGATTCTGCAATTTGGAAAGACAATGACAACACTTTGAAGAATAATTTTCGGACTTCCGATACTGTCATATCCCCGGGAAATTGGGGTGCCAGTAAATCTCATGAGCGTCCAAACACGAAGTCCAGCAAGAACTCAAAGATCCTCGAGTTATCATTTGAATAACTCTAACACCAATCCGCTGTAGTAGTAGGAGTATTTCGTATTGTATGGTGGGACCACCCATTAGTTACGCGTGCATTGGGCCTGCCAGACCACGCGATAAGAGGAGGACAGAAAACCAGGGCACATTCATTGAGCACATTGAGCACATTCATTGTGAAACAGTGTTGGGTTAAATCATTCCTTCCGTAGTCGTGACTGACAGTTGTTACTTTTAAGCACTTTGCCTTGGTATGGCCAGCACCTTATCATGCCTAGGGTCTTAAAAATTTGTCCGACCCATCTTCATCTTTAGCCTATCTTATAGCCACCGACTCAATCTAATGTCCACCGGAGAGGTGTTAAGTTGCAATACCTACTCTCCCAGTTACCTAAGCAGGTCGATACAGCTTAGCAGTTTCGTTACGCATCGTAATAAGTGTGATTACACTATGGGGTTGTCTTTTCAACAAACAGGACATTTGCCGACATTCGATCGAATCGATGTATACGTCGCGCTCTTCAACATTTCTGCAGGAAAAGGCTGACAATTAACTTAGTTTACCATCCGTTTCGCTGATCAACGTTTTTGTCAAACCTTTTAACATTTTCACCCCCCGTTTGTCCTTGCATTCGTTTTTCTAGCTGCTCCAGAAGTACACACGAACAAAGTGGTTTACGTGCGCCTCGGACAGTCTCTCCGGGTAGAGTGTGATGTGAAGTCACATCCTCCGGCCGATCGTGTTTTCTGGGTTCACGATAAAACCTTGCCAGATTCAACATTGTTGTCACAATCCCGGCCCTTCTCACCATTTGATGAAACACAATGTTTGAACGAATCAGAGGCGATTCGATCATCAGCAAACTACTGGTTTAGTTCCGTACTACAAATCAATACAGTTCAGCACGAGGATGCTGGTGTGTATCGCTGCATTGCCCATAATCAGATCCAAACAAGTTCCGGTTTCGTAAGCAGGCACTGTGCCCAAAGCAGCACGGTTGTTCAGGTGTACTGTAAGTTGAGGTACACAATAGTACAGACTGTTCCTTTAAAGTTTTCCGAGACTGTACGAGACTGTACGTACATTATTCATATTTTCCTTTGTTTTAGATCCACCGGGCATGCCACATATTAGTGGTCCAAATGCTCGACTGGTTTACCTGGGAGCGCGAATAGAGCTAGAGTGCCACTTGAACCAGAAATGTAAGCTTAACACTGTAAAATAGATGTTCATCTGCATGCCTGATGTAATTTTACCTAAGCCTGTATAGGCGCTTTCATGACTTCGCCAAAATTCCTCCTGGTATACCACGGTTATACTATCTTACCAGTGGTAACATGACACTTTTAAAGAGGATATATGCCAAATTCTCGAAATCGCTGAATAACCAACCGTATTCCAGCAGATTGCCTTTGTAAAGTGTTTTATGACTTGACTTCAATGAGAAACAAAAATGAACTTCAGATGAATGGACCGAAGGCGCTGCAAAAAGATCGCCTCAAGTTTCATTTGTTATGATATTCGAGATGTTGCACTAAATTCACATTGAGAAACACTACTCATGAAGATGCTGAAGACATTTTGGTAGACGTTGTCCAGTGCCGACCTTTCAAGCGCCCATCAAGTAGGTACAGTCTTCAAGATTTAGTCGACCTTATTTTCTACCTTAACGCGAACTCCAAGTCACTCACGGACTGCAATCATTTGCCAAGTTATTTGCTTTTAATGGGAGATTTAAATAAATGCCAGCGGGATTCCTTGTTTCTCCATTCCTTTGCAGCGTTCAAGTATGGATAGGTAGAAACCTCAAAACTCCGTCTGCTTAAAGTGCCCTAAGAAGAATTAGATCGTTCGTCGGCTATTGAATGGTTTCCAAAAACCTAATGACTCTAGTGTTCCACTAAATACTACGTGGTTTACAATAAGAGAACGCACGTTTTTGCCATCGTAAATAACAGACAAGCGGCATTTTAAAAACGGTTTTGGCGATACCTATACGAAAATTCGAGGCTGGATCATCGAAACCGAAATCCCCACTGGTTTCCACTGGGACTCTTGCCTTGTCCATCTGTTTTTTTTTCTAGCACACCTACTCAGGAGATTGTGTCTACCTCGTGTTCAGATGGTTGCGGTTTTTAAGACAAGTTTTCACGGTGTTCGCACGCTAGTCATTTCCATTTGATGCTTCAGCCTGGTCCATCATTAAGTTTCGGATACTGCAACAAGTTGCCTTGTGCACAGTATCCTTCAGTATTTTGTATTATATCAAATATCAGCGCTGTATGGTTCGCAGACATCCTGTAATAAAGGTTTGCAGGACCAAGCTTAAACCAACACATCCGAAATTCGGTCAGTGATACTCGTTTACACTTTATCATACAGGTTCGTTTCCTTAATCATAGATTAGTAAACTCCCCACCAGTATTCCGGACCAGCCTTAAGTGTACGTCACAAGAAACCCCTCCAGTAGGCCGGGCCACAAATAGGTCCAAAACCGGTCAAGCTGGTGAAAACCCTTTTATGAAAACACCTACGAGTAGTCATTATTTTCAGCTTTCTTTCCAGGCTTGAACATATGCACTGGAAAGGAGGGCAGCTCAAACAACAATAATCTAGGAATGTCGTTTATTATAGTACAAATGCGGAACTGTCCTTAACTGAATAGGTGAAATTTGCAAGACCAAGGCAATGCGGTAGCTGTATTCTCGGACATAGTGTGTTGATTGTTCCCATTGTAGATCCTGGGATACCTGCTGCTGATCTCCGTTGGATGTGGCGTCCTCGGATATGTCAGAATCTGTCAGAGGCTCGCGAAGTTGTTGACGGTGACGAGCGCATTTTAACAGTGAAAAATCGGAAACGTCTGGTTATTAGATCTGCTCAACTACAGCACGAAGGAGTGTATACCTGTTTGGCATCCAATGGACTGGGTGAAGCAATGAGTCCCTTCATCGACATTGCTATCTTGGGTAAGCTGAAAATCACACGTGATATGCACGTGTTCCACGTCTGTTAATTAGCTACGTTCCACGTACATGGTCTTTCTAGAGCTGACTGAACCACACTGTGGTCTTCACCAAATAGTGCATTTCGCTTACAAGCATAAAAAGCGGTAGGCAGCAGACAGCTGCCCTCATACTTGTCTAAAATTTGAGAACAACTAACGCGTTGCATAACTTGACAGACAGCTTGTTAAAAAATCAAGTATGTCCGTGTTTCTAAAAATTCACTCCTAGTGGAAGGCATTTATTAACAAATAAGTACCAACCACTGTACATATCACCATCCTCAAAAGACTGTGACCACCGGATCTTTACCCGTATCCTCATCACGGCACCATACTGAAAGTAGAAAGACGCTTCACTTCGAAGTTGTTTACCAACAAAAACGAACTAACCAGTTAAAATCATTAGATAGGAAAGTAACCATATCACATGCGAACAGTCTTTAAAAATTGAGCATTCTCACGCGTCCTCTTAGACTTTCCTACATATTCATTGACTGGTGTACAAAATCAAACGAACGCTGCAAAGCGGTCTCGTAATTTCTAAACTAAACTTCACCTTGCATCAGTTGCGGGGCGGAGTTTTGCCACTAACTATGGACTACTTGCATGGTTCATCAGTATTATCCACCGTTACACCAATATATGGAATACGACCCGATTAGTTTGCAATAAAACCCTGGAATGGACAAAGCTATTGTCTAACATACTGGCATAAAAAGGTGAAAAATTGAAACAAGACTCACGAACAGAACAACCACCCCGTGATGTCATTCTGTCAACAGAGGTTTAACTAAAATCTCCCGGCCTCCTCGTCTGGTGCAAAAATTGGTCGGCACTTATGCGGAGTAGTTGGGTGACATTTTGCTGCTGCTTCCACATTCCAGTTCCCAGACGGCCTTCAGATCAGGTTCGGGATCAAAGAATTTTGAACTTTTTTATACCGACTGGGCTAACACAAATGGCTGGACGTCGATTGTGTTAAAACCGAAATTTTATTTCGTTTTTTTTCAGTTAAGTAACTATATGCGCTGTCCCTAGATGATGACGAATGTATTTACCACGTTATTTACTTTTTACCGAATTTGTTCGAAACGAGTAGACAAGTGACTCTCCCGAAGCCTATATCTGAGGAATTTCAAGCTGAACAGCAAGTATAAGGCTGTCGTGCATCAGGATAGGAAAAAGAAAACCCAGCCCGTTCATAACATTTTTGTTGTGCACTATTACGTTATTTGACTGGCCACAAGTAAACATATAAGTAAACTCATCGATAATTCGAGTGTTACGTTTGGCAAGGCACAGAGTGAACTTTTTGGGGATATATATAACATGACCGGATGGACATACTTTCTCTGTTTTATATTTCGAACCTGAGTCTAAGAAAGTATTCTGGTGTGTTAGCTGAAAATTTGAGAGACGCAGTTCAACTGCTTCGCTTCAACAGTTCCCCACCTAAATAATCGAGGTGGTTGTATGTGGCAAACCTTGGAGAGCAGAGGGAATATCTCACTGTTTTATGAAGGGTGAATTATCAGCTCCAAGATCACGTGGTGCTCCTACGAAACTGAAATTAACGCATCTTCACTGCAGCAGTCTTATGCAGTTGGATATATCCCTGCTGGCTAATCAAACTGAAAATAGTTTTTTTAGGAAGGTCGGTATGCTACACTGTTGACGGTATAACCAACTCCAAATTTCCAGGAGAGCCTAAACTAGCCAGAAAAAACCTCTTATTAGGTAGTACCACAATGAATCCAGAACTGGTGCATGCATTTCCCTTGAAGAAATAAAAACTAAGAAGGAATGGATTGTCAGACCACTTACTTGTAGTGTAGTTTATCATTAAGATAAACTGTAACACACCTACCTATTTTGTGGCTATGATTAAAAATTTGCTTCCTCCCGAAGGGAGGGTGCCGAGGCATATATCCGAGTGATTTGGTTCAAATGTCAAGCCTCTGTAAACGCTCCAAAAGTACAGCCAAATTTCCAACCTCCGCTAACTCTCCATGAACCTCAGGTCCAGTGAAAATTACTGAAAGACCGAAAATACTGAAAACATATGACCTGGCTAGTCAGCCATTGTCACCGATCAAGCTGCGATGTGTGGCCCGTGGAAGACCTCAAGTCAGTATTCATTGGTTACAAAACGGACGTTCGGTTATCTCTGAAAATACGCTTCCAAGAAATAATAATGCAGGTCAGCTACAAGTCTTCCAAGTGGTGAGTTTTTCTGTTGGTGTTGCTGACTGAATTCCTGTTCCGTGGAAACAATGCAAGTAAACTGACCTGTATACTAAAGATTGATTTCAAACTATCTATCCGACGCCGAAACACAGAGAGGATATGATTATAAATCTTGATTTAGCAGACTACTCCAACTAGTATGTGTTAAATGGGACCTGAATTTGCTGACCATGTGTGCAATCCAAAAGGTTTCCGGGTTTGCATGAAAAACTGTAACAGCTAAGCTCCAAACCTACCCAGCTGCACACCAAACCCCAGACTGTCAGGCCTTCTGAAACGGACTAATTTCTTCCGGTCTATTGAGACTCCTACTAGAGGGGAACATCCATACCACGGGTATTAACATGCGTACTGCAGACCCAAGTGAGCAGGAAAAAATCAATTTTTAAGAAGTGGACAGATTGATCACACGCGGTTTTAATCTGTGTATCAGACCAAACTCGAATGTGTTCACTCTGTTTATATGAAACGTATCCAACAAAAGCAATTCCGAATTAAGTTTCCTTATTTGTGAGTGACACCTGAACTCAGGTTAAATAGATCTTACTAAACGGATATCTGTTTTAGTTTCGCCGTCGGAACATTTGCAGGCAAAAATGCAATCAGATCTATTTCAATATGTATCGTTTTACAACTGAATTTGCTGTCACTTTGACAGCTTTCGTTTCACCGTAAAAGTCCACTTCTGACCCTGAGTGATTTCTTCTATATGCTTTTTGTACTTTCATTTGTGGCGTAAACCGTAGCTTAGAGTGACGTCACAATGTAACAACGTAAGAGCGTTCAAAAGTAGATTAGGTACAAAGCTTTGAAACCCCGAATTCAGATTATTACAAACAATCGTCCTTGGAAACAATTTAGGAGTTTTAGTTATAAAGTACACAAAATTTCCTCGGGTAGTTAAAATCACAATAATGAAGACGAAACTGGAGGAATATGAAGAATTGTGTCCTCACAACATCCACTATGCTCCTGTCGCCATGCTCTTTAGTATAATTTTGTTCAAATAGCCAGCGATTAGTGAGTTCTGTAAACATCTGTAAACAGTGACTGTCTGCTACCGATCTTCAAAACCAGTTGATTGTCCTGCAATGGTCCAGTTCAGTCCAAATCAAGTTCAAGGTTGTTAAAAACGCTTCACTTTGATCCTGTGGATAGGAATTACCCCAACGGGAGGATTTATCCGAATTTTACTAACACTTGCTATCAGGACCCCATTGTTGAGACATTTTGTTACCACCTCGTTATACTTGTCTCCCCTCCAAACGTAGGACCGCTTATCGATGAAATGAGTTAATCTTACGGACACAGCGCTTATCCCATACGCGTAGAACACAATTTGTTTGCGTCCACTTTACTCTCCTAAATTTTTATCAGTAAGATGTCACATCAACCTGGCTTAAAACATATGCATTTATATTGTACTGCATTAGGAAATGTAGACTCCGCGTAGGCGAGACTTCGATTTAAGTAGAAACTGCATAGTACACACCACCAGAGACGTCGTTTTTTCACGAAATGTATGTTTCGGGATATTCAGCCTTGGTTATCACTGGCTACACAGCATTTGATAGGAAGGTCGGGCAACCAAACCGAACCCATTTTCATCTGTGTTTCACTAACGTGTGTGAAAGTGAACTTCCCGTAGCCACACCATCTAGCTGATAGTACATACTGTCATTAAACTGAGAGTGAAATGTTCTTGTACAGAGACGTAGGTATCCTGTTTTTTTTATCAAAATATGGAATTTCGAATGAAACATAACCTCGAGGTGTTTCAAACAGTATTTTTGAAGAAGCATAGCTCAAGAATGACAGGGTACCTAATGGTGGTGGAAATTTCCCTTGTCAATGCTCGTCACCTATGTGACCGACAATCTGAAAACGTTTTTTATACGTTTTGACGGATATCAGCTGGGGGAATAATCTTGCTAACTAGTTTAAGGTTAGCTTATATTGATGTTTACGTTGACAATATTTGGTCCAATATAATCTTAGCTTTATGAGTTTTGGGTAATTCTTATGTCGTCGTAAATCATGCCTCCTTCGAAGAAGCCGCCAGTCTTCTACTTGATTTCTAAGAATCGGTTGGCATGGATTCGCCTCTTATAAGTTCCTATATTTGGTTTTATGAAAATCTGGAGTGTTCTGTCGTCGGAATTATTCCAACAAGATGAACTATCAAAAAGTATATTGGTCCAAATGATATGGTCTGCCTTTGTTCTAAATCAATGCCTGATACCACAGTGTTGATCACGTGGAGTAAAACCTGTCTTGCGAGCTGTCTTTCCAAGTTTAAAAGGTAAAGGGTCTTTTTCTCATAGCATAAATTTTCTTTTGTATGAAAATTCCTAATTCTCTTCTGCATAGGAAGGCCTCAATCAAATTATTGTTTGGCAGACCCGCTGTATTCACTTCGACGACCGTGAGTTCTACTGGGAGACACACAGTGAACTTACATTCCTCCAGCCGGTAGTACGGGAGCATGAAGGGATTTACACATGCCAAGCGAGTTCGTTCAACGACACATATGTCAATGCAACAACAGAGCTCAAATTATTATGTAAGTTGCTACTGATTGAGTTGTTCATCGCATTTAAGAAATTCCGTGACCTGAATCAACCAAGTGTAATCTGGTCTGCGAAATTGAAAACTAATAGCTCATTTCATTTGCGCGATGAATACGTCCGAATAGAGGACAGTAGCTTCCTTTCTAAAAGTTCCGTCATAGATATGGTGGGGTAGCAAAGTGTAACATGCAACAGAAATTCTGTTCGAGTTATTCAGATGAATTTTGTGGAGTAGAAGGTAAGTTGTTACCAGCCAAGAAGCCTCTTCGAAAGCCCCAATAAGCAAAAACGCCTGGAACCTAAGAGGGGCAGAGTTCGAGAAATTAGTAACATTCCTGAAAACCAGCTTTTACTATCAAATACCACAGCAAACCTCGAACTAAAAACGCTTAGGGACGTCGTTAGTACAAAATGGACGTGAGGTGTTTATCCCTGAATTGCCCTGACCCCTTTGACAAATCGTTCGGGAAGTTTCGTATGAACATGATCATGAAATCATATCACGGAACTAAATGATGACATGAAAGGGCCACCCAATTTTCCGTAGGAGTTTGATGCGCAGTATGTCCCCGGGGACGATTACGGTTTACAGTGTGTTCAAATTACTTCGTACGCGATCCATTGCAAATCGTTTATAGTGGGTATCAGGGGCAAAGAAATAATGAAGCCCGGCCCGGACGTTGTGCGCCACCGGGTTATTTGCCCCCAGTCTCTTGAGAATGGTTCACAGTACTACCTGCTGTTTTGTGATGCTATCATTTTACTAAAAGCATCACGATCTGAACCATAGCATGCAGACCAACGTGACACATTCAAGTTGGATAAATCTCATGTGAGGATTCAAAGTCACAAAGGATAAAAAATTCATTCTGAACCATACTGTAAGTGGCATGATTGACATTTACTTTGCATAGACCGCAGCGTGTGTGGTTAACTAATTGGATCCGCTAGGGTTTGTAAACGGAATCACCACAACCTTATTGGTATAATATACATCTACAAGGATTGGATCAGCGAAATAAGCTCTATTGTGCGCAGCTACAGGACACCAATTACGATGATAACATAAGCAACTGAAAACACGGATGACGAGGCTTGGAAGCATATGATCAACGTCTAAAATCTACAAGGCTTCATGCTGATTCATAAAATTTGAGAAGCACTAGCTTTACTGTGACTCGCCATCTGTCGACAGTGCTGTGGTGGAACATGCAAGTGCAGTTTGTTACGGATATCAGGGAAAAGGGTATCTCAAATGACGAGTTATAGAACAGCTTCGCTCTTCACAAGTGTAAATACCTCCAGAGATAGAAGCTTTTGATTTCCTTCTGATGTACTTCTCCCGTAGCTTTGAAACAGATGCAGAAACAGGTCCGCCTTCTAATAATTTCTAACATTTTGTAAGCGTCATTCACTACTTGCTTCCAAAACAGTTTTGAAGCTTGTTGGGATGTTCAAGTACAGCCAATCCAGTCCATTAAGGCTGACGGATACTAAATAGTTAGCACTTTTATGTCGTGAGTCATTATAACTTGGAGGCACTTTCAAGCACGATCTGGCAACTCTCTCCAAACAGATCCACCACAGCTGATCTATTCACAACCGCTCAAATTTTCCATCAGAGGGAAGCATGACTATTCGTTCCCATCCGGAGAGTATGTGACTGACTTGTTAAACGATCACGCAATCAACGGTCAAGCTCAGTCATTTCAAGGCGTTCGCGAAAGTGCTCTGCCAGGATCAGACGCCAAACAGAATCTCTCGTGTTATCTCCGATCCAACCCATTACCGTGGCGTGTTTTCTGGGAACGAGTGATTGACAGCACACCGCCCTTCTGTTCCAATAAACGGCCGCCAGTTACTGAGAATTCCGTGTGCACCTGTATGAATGGGACGCCGCTTGCTGCCTTAGACAGCACGACAGTCAGTCCCATGGTTCAGAATATTTCGGTTGCTCTTCTCACAGGACAAGCTGCCGCAGAACATTTTGCTTCCAAAACTGGTTCTCGCCTACTGGACTACACAGAATCTTTGGTTGTGACCTTTCTGTCTTATACTCCACCAAATACACCGGAACTAGGTCTATACGCCGCCCATGTGGAGAATACTCAAGGTTGCACTACATGTTATCTTCGTGTGCAAAATTACTGTGAGTGATCTTCCATGTTCACCTGTCTGTTAGAATTACATGGTAATCCACCGAAGCTTGTCTTGTATTACAAAGTCTATACCGGCGAAGAAGCTAGGATGTCTTAAACGAGCAACAGCTGCCTTGCGGAAGATTAGTGAACATGTGTAAACTTGTCTCCATAAGCAACTTTACCATTTCTGTTGAGTTGTGTTGTTTATAGACATGACGCTTCCCCATGTTTTTGTAATCGAAGAGCTCATCCACCTGCCTGTAACCCAAAATTGTCCGCCAATCAAGGAGCCAAATACTAAATTAGTGACGCGCAATCAAATCAAACCAAATTTTCAACAGAAAAATTGAAGTAGGAATGCTGGGTTATTTTAACATTTGCAAGGATTTCACCGAAAGTTAAAAACTCGAATACACCTCACGGTTATATGCCATGCATATTCAGCTTTAGGTTCAACTTCGGAACTCCAATCAAGCCTCCGTGGCAGAAGAAACAATGTTAGCCAAACCGTTTTCCAGAAATCTACCAAAACCTATTAGAAAAACACCTGGATGGCGAAAGCAGATCAACTATATGCTTCTATCGGGTAATAAAACTTGCGTACTGTAGACATGTTATTTCTGCACAAATGAAGTGAAATCTGATTGAATCATGCAGTCGAATTGCGAGAACTGCGATCATCACATTGTCTGCTTTTGTTCAAACAGTACACCAATACCGCAATTCAAATTGATCCCGGAGACCCATTCCTGCAGCTCCACAGTGAATTATTAGCTTGAACTATGCGATGAAATTGACCGTGAAATCCGACTCAGGGGGCTTTGTGACATTCTGTAGATCATCGTGCATGGCGTGGTTTCATTTGAAACGAATACAAACTGCGCTTATATAACGTCCTTACTTTTGTTGATGAGGTACCACGGTCGTTCACGGGGCGAGATGACTCAGCGGTTAGAGCGCGAATTTACTGGTTCGAACACGACCTCTGCCTCTCGACTTCTCCTGTCTCGGCTTGGGTAACCTGGTAGTATCCCAACTTTCGTGCATCGTTCGAGTGGCATGGTAGCTATAAACCGAAAGGGCGTCACAGCTAAACAGCTATTCACAGCTGGACTAGAGTTCTTCAGGTTTTCAACAGAGCAAGGGAAAACAACGACCATAGTCTACTGAAAAAGTCGTTAGAGGTCCTTTTCGCCCTACATTTAAAATACACAAGGCCTACTTCGGCGCCTTTTACCAAATGTTTATAATTTATGCTATTAATCTGATCCATATCGATCCCAGCCTTAAGTTCTCCAGGATCAGATCACACTACTAATAAGGAAGATCAGGTCTATAGGATGAAAAAGGGTGACCAAGGCTAGATTGAAACCTTTCGTGCTGCACACAAATTGCGCCGGTCCTGTGTTAAAAAAAACCGACAGATGTTTGCGCCGGGTGTGTTTTCCGCACGAAAGTATACCTTGCTCTCTATATTGGAGCAAAGGTGAACATATTCTTCTTTGCTGGGAATCATCCACATTGCGCTTGGTAGCTTTTGTACTTTTGCAAAAATGGCACAGTTTTCCAGAGAGTATTCAGTCTAGGATTCTACGAGTCCGGTAGTTATCGATGGTAGTCAGACATTTAGTGGAGAACGTGCTGGAGAATAACTTAGTTGTACGCTTCACATAACAGGGACTCTGCATTTACGAATAGATAACACTAACTTCCAAATTCGTTACCTAGTATGGTACGCAACAAAATCACACCGACTGACACTGAATACCTCCCTCTATTGAGACGTTCAAATGGCGCAGGTGAAATACCAGAAACGTGCTATATAGGTGTTTCACACATAGGAGATCAAATTTCAGTGTAGCCAACGAAGTCATCCTTTCCTTAGTTCTACGAAGCGTGAAACGCAAGCTTACCCGCCTCAAAGCCATGAGAAGAACAAACGCAAGAAACACCAAAAGATGGAGGGGGTTTAATACAGCTAAGAGTAATGCGGACGCAGATATATATGACATTCATCCATTGCAGCGGTAAAGCACAATTAACTGCGGCTATATCACTTGAAACTTAGTTTTTGCGTGTTTTAGAATGACTGGTATTTTTCTACAAGAGTTTGGACATATACTGTAATCGCAGGAGAAACCTACTTTTTCGGTGGTCCATTGGGCGTCTGCATCAGCACAAACTGTCCAACGGATCAACGTTTGGGAAGGAGAATCGTTCTGTTTTTTTTAAAAAAACGGTGTGTAATGCGCATTGATATAAAGAATTTCTCGCAGTCGGATAGTTTAAATGTGTTCCTGTTGCAGCTTAAAGATGGTACAAGTAAAACAGGGTGCTGTGAACGGGTAAAAATCAACCCGGTCAGAGTTCAAGAATTTTTTATCTAGGCTACTATAAAAATACCCCTACACTACAAGCTTTATTACACGCCTCCTTATAATCAGTAATCATATATCATAGGCCATATATTCCATAGCATGGGTCCATAGAAGGCTCCTAACCAAGGAACGCTTTGAGGACCGTCTGCATCTTTCCACACCTAGCTGTTCCAGAGGCCCCCTCGTCGGTGCAGCTGATAAACATCACAGAGGACCGCATACTGCTCTCTTGGATCCCAGGCTATGACGGCGGCTATTCACAACACCTTGTGGTTCGATTGACCAATGACCAGGATCCCTATTCACAAAGTGGAGGGAGGACAGTCATAATTCCAGATATACCCTCTTTCCCAGAGCGACAACAGTGTTGGTTCACAGGTATGTTTTCGTTGGTATGGCACTGTACCTCCATATTTCCGATTTTTCTTCATTGCATAGTCCTAAATGGATTTTTTTCTTTCGCAACAATGGATTTTTTGTGTTGGAAGTACTTCTTATTGCTAGCTGGCATCAGAATTTGTTTTCCCCACAGTAGGCAAGGTTATAGATCAAACTATCTGCTTTATTTTAAAAGGTATTGAGTTAAACCGCTAATGCGTTACTGGCAAACGGTAAAGTGGATACATTCTCAAAAAATATTGTTTGTCCCTAATCGTTTCTACGATGTTGAGGGCAACATTAAAAAATCCCTTCCGTAAGACAAGATGACTCGCAAAGTAAACCCAGTCACTTTTAGGATGGTTAACTCGAATATTTCTGGGAGTTGCTTGAATGATAGAACAGAACTCTTCGGCAGCTTTTCTGCTGGTAGCTTATAAACAGGTCTTCTTCGCTTTTTGGTCGCCATTCTGCGATTTAAGGCTAGTCTCACGGATTCTGTAAACTGTGCCCTCGAAGCGTTTATTACCCAAGTATCAGTCCACATATGGAAATTTGTAAATATCACACCGATGTCGTGCTGCATGCTGGTGAACTGGAACGGGTAGTTTGTCGGAGAGCCCGGTGTGGTTTTTGTTCGGACCTGGAGTGGAAACATGTATGGCTTACGGGTTCGACGCCCCTGCAACACGTTACAGGATTCGGCTATTAACCGAACTAATCCTTTCCCCGAATTCTCCGTACTCTGGCGTTTCCATGCTTGTTTAGCAGCTAGACAATTATCCAGCATATTTGGGGTCATCAGTCGAGTTACAGAGATAGCACCTGTGTATGCCGGCTCACCCACGGAAAGTGCGATATCGAAGAAATATTTTGAATATATTTTTGGATTGCCCCTACACTTGGAAGCCTCAGAGCATCTCCCATTGCTGAACGATTCAAAGGCAACAGACAACAGATTACCCAAGGAGCCAAACTTCCGCCCTACTGTTCATAGGCTTCACCTCCTATTCTAATGAGGTACATGTTTTTCAGGCGAGGCCAACCATCTGTCCACCTCAAAGACTATGCTAAGGACTCCCGAAATGTCCTATTTAAACAATGCTGGAACGAACAACTAAATTTAAAAGTGCCCCTCCCAAAATCGAACCAAGGTCTTAAACCAATATCACCAGGAAGTCAAGGCAAGTTTGCTTCATGATGAAAGCTGATCTTCACTCGAATAAAGAGAAGTGACTTTCGTCATCCTAAAACACTGTTTTCTCGTACCTTCCTAAATAGCTTAGCAAATTTTGAATCTCTATGGCTACAAATGAAAAAATGAACCCGCCATCTGTAAGCATAAATACTTGGACATATGTGCTGACACCTAATGAGGATGACTCCGTAGCCATGAAAGATCTATCCCTGGTTGTTGGAGAGGTAGACGTAAGTTTATGATACAGAATGGTGACAGCGGAAACCACAGCCTTCAGTAGATGTCTCTATCGTTATTCTGTTCTATCCTCCGTTGTCGAGGGCTGCATGTTGTTCGAAATGCTTTGGAAAACATGTGTCAGTGGAGAGAATTTCCGCGGTAAATATGGTCAGATTTTCTGTTCACAATTATTGATTTAGAAGCATAAACAGGCCCTCTCTCCCCAGTTAAATAGGAAAACAGTAAAGTTCTTAGCATATCCTATTTTATTGAATTTACTAGAGTTATGAACTTTCAGTAATCCGGAAAGTCTTCATATCCCATGTAGACGTGATGTGAGCTTTGGGGGGGAGCGATTTCGTGTTCTTTTCCGCTTGGAATTTAATTTTGGCGGATGGAAAGTTTAATTGGTTGCACCGTGACACAGCTGAAAGTGAAGATTTCTGATTTAAGAAATTCTCTAGGTGCAAACACATATCTCTGTGGGGTTTAATAGGTAACCAGTTTGATGTTTTAGTGAAAAGGTTGGTGGAATTACAACAATTCTAACCAAAACAAGAGAAAATGATGGCATGAAAAAAGTTCACTTGAAAATTATATTCATCTGTGACATGTGTTCAACGAAGCACCTGGAACTGACTCCCGAAGTTTCTGGGTTATTCACTGGGCAGACAATTTGAGACTTCGATGAGCACGTGAAATTTATAGACAAAGCAATTTTTTAATTCCACTGTTTTTAAAGATGATTTTCTGAATTCTAGAGAAAACTCCATTGCTTGATTATGAGTGTGAGAGCAGAAAGGATCAAGTTTCAGTATACAGAATGGATTCAAGTGCCTGACCCCTCAAATATTGTTGGAAAATCCTTCACAACAGACAAAAACCCTGAAAAAACTCCGAATGTGTACCTCTTTTGTACTTTTCTCTTCATACATGCCCTCTTGGACAAAATACCGGTCGGTACTCCCTCAACTTGGTTTAAGATGACCTGAAAACCATCGGTGATAGAAAAAGGGAACCGTTGCATAAACAATGCGAACAGCAGATCCTAAGAGGTAGCATTGAATTTTAGTTACGCAAACGTACGATGTGTTCAATGCCTGATTTGGTGTTGAAACACTGGGCATTCTTGTGTGACGAACCATGGAGACCATAAACCAGGACAGTTAGTATTATTAGCCTGGCCTAGAGAAGACAAATTTATGTCGCATCGCCTTACATCGAATCGAATGCTGAGAATACTAAATCTTCCAGTGAGTTATTGCCCACTCGTATTAGGGAGGTTAATCGTTTTGCTGTATTCGTCAACAATGCCGAAAACTCTTTTAGCGTTCACAACACTGCTACAGACAGAGTCGCGCACTGTCAGGATTTCTCGAAGATGAATGTAGATGGATAAATGCAAGTGCAAACTTCATTCCGAAATAAACAAGACAAAGAGCTACTAAAGTACCACAACCAATGTACTAGCACATAGAGCCTATCAAACGTGCGTGAAAAACACCCTTGGAGGTTCTCCATCTATGCCCAGTAAGATTTACAACGAACCGGTCGGAGTCACGAGGCTAGTAATAATCAGGGGAAACACATCCACTTTATGCCAATGTAAAAAGGAAAACGTTTCGCCGCGGAGTCGTTCGCTAGCAAACACCAACTAAACGGTTACAAACTATTGGACAGGCAAGTAAACATCTCATAAGCACCTTATTTTTAAAAACTGAACATCTTCACGCGTCTTCTTGAACTTTCGTGGATATTCATTGACCGTCACGCAGTGGTACACGAACGTTGCAAAACAGTTCCACAGGTTCTGTAATAAACCTCATGGGGTGCACATTCCAATAGACGCGGTGTGGAGTTACAAGAAAACCACATGCTACTGGCATGCTTCATCAGTAGTAGTCCGAAAAATTTCCTCGGAATCACCTGATTTGCAGCGTACATGCAGTTAGTTTAATTTAAGCTGATATTGTTGGGAGACAGTGCCAATCTGTTTCGATCTGTTTGTATCTGGTTAAATGGACAACCACCGTTGTGGCACGTACGTAATAATACTTGGAAAATGGCATCGACGCAAATATAATTCTGTTTGTCAGTACAATGAACGTGGCGAAGAAATCTTGTTTTCTGTGATTGTTCCCCTTGGCTAATACATCACAAATTTATATGGTGCCAGAAATCACGTGTAAAAGGTTAAAAATTGAGAGTACATACAATTTAGAGAAAGCGAAATCAAAGGAAGGGGGGTTGAATGGGGGTAGGTCAATGGGTCGCGGAATCAGGTAAGTGACATCAATGTCAGGCTTGACAGGCTTGTGGGACCGGATTTTTCGCAGGCCAGTTCAAGTTCAGAGGTCGCACAAATTCCTTGTGGACGCAAAGTTGTGGATCCGGCAATCGGATTCCAATCACCTCTGCGATCGATAGTAGTCTGGATCGTACCAATCGGGATCGGTATATGATAGTGAAGGCATACTCTTTGTCGACGACATGATTGGTTTCGGCCAAATGTGATGCAATTGCACTTGAGCCTGGTTTCTTCCAACTACCACTCAGAGATACGGGATTGTGTTTCCGCATTCCGTCCGACAAATGCCTTGTCGTACGACCAACGTATGATGCTCGGCATGAGCATACAATGTCTTGGATGGTGAATGGTTGAGCATATCACCAGATTTTCGTTCAAAAGTCTTTCATGATAAAACACCGAAATTAGGTGATGTTGCTTGAATTCAAGTTTGATAATGCGGTGATCTGTCATGCGGATAGAGATTTGAGGCTTTGCAACCTTTATCCACGATAGAGTGACTTTTATTCAAACTTTTACAGGATTTCGGCGAGGAAGCACCTATTACATTGTTCTTTACGGCGAGAATAAACTTGGTGCTGGGCCATCTTCCGAGGTCATCAAGGTCAAAACAATGGGTAAGCCAAGCGTGTTTGTTTAACTACGCCGACCTAGACTACTAAGCTATTCCCTCCCAAATGCATCTACTTTTATCTTACAAAACTGATCTTATTTTTATAGAGAAAACAAAGTCCTGATTCTGGGAAATGGGGTGAGACACTATAAAACGTTCGTTTGTCCAAGGAAAGCTGGCAAATTGTTGCGACGAGTTGTAATCAAGTCCACCTATTACCAGTTGCCAGTATTTCCATGTGACGCGAGTTTTGCAGGCTGTGTTGGCGACAGTGAGGCTTCACATTGCTTTGTTTGGCAGAGAAATGTTTGCGAAAATCATCTCTACAAGAAACGAATCCGGAACATTTTTGATGGTTGGTTGTACCATACATGCATTGATGCGAGGGCGACCCACAGTGGTGTGTAAATAAGACAGCCACTGCAAGTCCCAAGTTACAAGAGTATCAGGAACACTTACAACTGTGCATACTCCGCAAGAAGCGTTGAAATAACGTGTGAAGCAGTGCTATTACGTAAGGATATATATAGACCGTGTACTGTGTATTACATAGTACACATACTATTTTTATTTTTTTATTTTTATACATTTTATATATATATGTATTTATATATTGCAGCTCATACTGTAGTTTACTTCACTCCGGAAATATTCGAATCAGGTCGTTATTAATCCGACACTTTAAGAGAACTTAAAAGAACGGAACGGAACCAGACTCACTCTTATCTGTCATCCCAACAAGACTGGCGAGTGATCGGGGTTGTTATGCAGTAGTCAGGATTGAGTCCGTCTGAGTGATAACCGCATTGCAGTGCGAGGTAGTACCCCGATCGTTTCCAGAAGGATCCAATTGATTTTCCTTCGGGTAACCGGAATTCGATATGTTTGTTTAAATCAATGCACTGCAACTGCTTCCGGTTGAGACAACTGAGACCAAATAAGGACGGTTTCACTTAAGATCGTGCGACAAACCTAAATTCGTCTGGAATATGTGTTCCAAATTAAAAGAAACGTAAAAAACTCAGGACTGACAATACCCAGGTCTCTATTGCATGGCACAATCAAGTAGAAAAGAATGAAAGACGTGCAGAACCAGGAAACTATAGTAAGGGAAGATCAAAGCTGGATAGTTTTATGGCTATAGTGGTTCTGTAACCTAATCCAGTATGGGGAAATACACTCATTTGCAAATCAATTTGGTTTTTGCGAGAGACTCACCTGGAACCCAGCTGAATCTCCCGTTTGTGATGTTTTCAGGCAACTGAATGTGCTGCACCAGGCCGCCTCATGTTCCGGTTGCTACAACATTCGAGATATCACGATACATGCATATACGTAATGTACTACTCATAAGGTTGCTGAATATTCGTCGACAGCCCACGACCGGTTTCACCCTTCTTGGGGCTCATCAGGTAGGCGCAGTCCCCGAGTTTCCGTCAACCTCATGTTCTACTTGAACCCAAATTGGACTATTTTTCGAGAAATACACTCATTTGCAAATCAATTTGGTTTTTGCGAGAGAGGAACGGAACGTTGTTCCACTCTTTTATTTCAGGGTCACATTTTGATTCCATATTCCGTGTACATTGATCGGACTCCACAATCCTGTCGAATAATTTCTTAATTCTCCCGTATACTTCAATGCCGTACAAACAACTATAAGCACGAGAAAATTTGACTGTTTTGCCGGAATTTTTCTTTTCTTTTCCTTTTCTTTTCTCCTGAATACCAGATTTTAGTGCTACTCATCAAATGGTAAGAGCAGTGTTTGATAAACAGTTTTATTGTTACTTTTACCACAGATTTACAGTTCCCGAAAATTGTCGGGCACGAACTCAACTCGGATAAGATTGAGCTGCAACTTCAAGATGACATAAACCTACTCATCAGTTACTGTATTCAAGTGGAGGAAATTCGCACTTCGTCGTTTATTTCACCATCTAAAATCTATGACACCTGTCCGAAGGTTCCTACCACAACTGCTAGCGGTGAGCTGTTCGCGATTGAATACTGTGAAAACGGACCGTCAATGACAAAAAACCGCGCTACACACCGAAGGAATATTATGTTTGGTGGCTCTGCAAGTAGCCACCCAATTCAGGTTACGCCAGAACATCGATTGATTATCGCACTCAATGCGTCAACAGCGAATTCCGATGGAACTGCTTTGATACCGGTAGAAGGTCACCAGGGTAAGAACTAGCCAATTGTACTCTCTTGGTGATCAAGTCACTGAAAAATAAGCTGCATTTTATGATAAGAAGCGGTATTATTTTATTATTATTATTATTATTATTATTTTGATTCCCATAAATATTACCGCAACTCGGACACTGCCTATGAATGTAAATTCTGCTGAGAATACTAACCTTCATATTGCTGAGGTTTGAACTATTTTACAATACAGATGATGTGTGTATACAGAGGCGCAGCTATCTGGAAAAGAATAGTCCAGGATTCCGTGGACTACAACTATTTAAAGTGTAGAAAGTGTGGTGGAAAGTTCCGCAAATTGTTGGAGAATTCCGTTTTATTTCCTTGTTCTACTTCACTCAAACCAATGTGAATTGTGCTCACTAATCTGGCGGTCAAATAAATCTGATGTGGTGGTTTTATTGGCTCATTTGATTGCTTCATTTTCCTAAGGGAAATGAAGCTTTGAAAATAGCAAAGTGATCGACGTTACCTGGCTAATCTATGTTTGCGTCATGTCTGGCAGAAACTCTTATATTTCATCCTGAAGTTTTCATTCTATAATTCAAGTAGGATCATCAGCGTAGATCAAAAAGTCAGCAGTTATATTACCTGTCTTGTTCCCCCTCCTTGTGACAGTGTCAACTTTGTTTGATTTAGTGAGGTTCAGCTAACGTTTTCCACTGGGTAGGCAGAAGAAATTCAGATTATCATGAATTGAGCTTTAGAGTTCAGCGTTTTTCGGCCAGCTGATTTCCATATAAATCTTTCGTCCAACAAGGCTAGTCTCTGCAGTTTGATTTTCTGGGAATATAAGACCTCAAGACCAAAGAATTATTCTTCATTTGGAGACATTTTCAGGTTGCAGCGCCGTTTGCTTTCTTCACCCCATTGACTGCATGCATTATTCAAGCATGCTCTTTCATAAGTCGCCAAAATAACGTTGTAAACTAAGGCAATGAATAACGTGTGACACTAGATACACCCATGTTTACAGACTGGCTACAGGCAATGGCTAAAGATGAAACCTTCACTAAACCTGAATCCTGAGGTCTAAAAAATATCCTATATGTGAAAAACTGTGGGTAAGCTTACATGGGTCAGCACATTAGGCCGCTGTGTAAGGTGCAACAGTCACCGCACAGTCTTTAGATCGATTGCAAGTCGGTTACTGTATTTCCAGATCTTGCGTTCTTTGAAAAATAACACAAAAATATACCTTCAACCTCTTCCTTCAGGTAAATTTAAGAAAGCTACTTCAAGAATCAATAAGTAAACGAAATCTCCTTGGTCAAGTCTCCCTTCAAATTCCGACAATTGTTAATCGTTTGAGACTAACTTATCAGGTATCGGTGTTCATTTCCGCTATGCTGTCTCAGTGTGTTGGTTTTCCGTTATTACAGGCGCAATATCGAATGAGGAAAGCTCCGGTATTTCCACTGTGCTCAACTATCGGCTGCGCTTTTGTTATGTAAAAATCCCGCATGAATGCTCGGACTACATTAGTTTAAACAAGGGTAAGCGTGTATTCGTTTCGTAAATGAATGTCTCCAAGTGTACCTGTGCCACTTACACACAACACTAATTCGCGCTTTCGTTTTTGACTGTCCCTTAAGAATCGTGTCGTCCTTTTCGAGTAGAGCTTTTCACCTTGTACTTCCTTTTGCATTGAATATGTGCCTCGATAAGTTTAAAACTTTAAAGTATAATGCATCAATCACATTAAAGTGTCTGTCTCTGATCAGTCTGATTGTATCCATTAGGGACGTGTGAGTCCAAATTAGCACTAGTATACCTACTAGGTGTTCCGTCGAACTAAGACGAATTTCATTTACGTCACCCAGTTAATAGGCAGTTGCTCAGTTACTCAAAATGATTTGGAACGTAAACGTCACACAAAAATTAGCTTAATGAAAATTGCGTAAAACGTGAGTGTGGATAATTTTAGGTTTTGTTAACTTCGTGTTCACAACAATCCGGGTGCGGTCGTCCCTACTCTGTGAAAGTGGAGATCCTCAGCATATGATATCGTTAGCGTTATACAAATTAAATTTCACGGCGTTTGTTCTGCTTAGTGAGCCACCTATCTGTCTGCATGCTGGGCACATTTGGGCTTGTTATCTAAAAAAACAGCTTAAAACAGTTTGAAGCTCACCAGATGATCGAAGCAAGTTGCCTACTGAAAGAAGCGATTTTCAATTCCAGCATAGAGGTAATTTCAAGTGGAGATACAATACCCTGCGTCTCTCCTGAGTGGATATGCCCCCTCGTCGGAGAGGCCGATTAGTGATGATCAGAGCGTACGTTTACCGCACCGGCGTGACTGAAGTGTGGTCCCAGCATGGGTAAAATCATCTGTTTTTACCTATACTCAATGGGATATTTCGTTTGATTCGGAGAATTGTGAGACGTGCGGGTATATTGCGTATTCGTGGAAGCACTGGGAACTCACGGATCGGCCGGCAGAGCTTTCTGTCAAAGTGACTTAGGATGGGCTAATTCCCAGCATCTATCTGAGAGACAAAACAAGATGAAGCTGCAGTGAAACTTAACCATATTTGGGATTTGGTGTGCCACGAAGGTCTACTTTCTAGCTTTAATGCCTCTAGTCGATAGACAATATACTTTCAAGAATGCTCCTTTGTCTGCGATGCTAATCTGTCGGCTAGACTCAGCCCGGACCAGCAGTGATTGAGATATAAACTGTTTGACGAAGTCGGAAGAATAAGTGTGAAATAAGGCCAAAGATTATTTTTATTGCAATTTTTCGTCCCAATAAGCAACTCAGCAATCTGTGGAACTCTGTAATCTGTAATCTGCAATCTGTGGAAACGAAGTTTCGTTTCGTCACACAGAGATATCATAAAAAAAGTTATCATGCCCGCCACAAATATCTCCGCAAATGTGCTTCCTCTCAGAGCTAATCCTGTAAACTAGTGCACCAAGAAATGACAATCCATATTATTCAGCAACCTTCTAATTAATCATAATTTTGGAACTTGTCGTTTTATCAAGCCGTTTTGGAATTTAGTTAGGTATCGGTGGGGAACACAAAGTCTGCGAAGAGCTGGCTGCATCTCCTAACAACGGCAGTTTAACTTCCAATGAATGGCGCTTACTATCAGAGTAGCATCACTGCCAGGCGGAGTTAAAAGAAGAACTTGAAGTAAAAACTACTTTGTCTCATCAGAGTCCAACCGATATGAAAGGTAATATTGGTGGATTAGGGCTTTTTTTGCTTGATGGCTGAGTTGTTTGCTAAACTCTCTTGTTGTTATTACTAAGATTTAATGCAAACATTTGCACATCTGTCGAGATGGAAAACATCCCACGAGTACACTTGACGTGACGTATCGTACAACTTCTTTGCCTTGGGTGATTACTGGATTTCAAGCGCAACATTGAGTGCTGAGCATTAGCTTGAGTTTCAGCCATTGTTAGTGACTGTCATTTAGAGCAAAACTGTCAGAAACATAAAAGACATTTGTGAATACATATATGTAAATATATAAATGATCTATACCATATATGTTCTATCATATGGGTGGTACATGATATACACTGTAATTTAAAACAATACATTGGATATAGTTTATGTGCGAGCCAGCAGACGAACTTAGGTTAACTGAAGAGAAATCATGACCAATATAAATCCCCGCTTTTCAGACTCCAGTTCTACTGGCTCAAAATTCCCCATCCTTTGGATTTGTCTCAATGCAACCGTCTTTCCGGCCGTTGGACTGCTGATTGTTTGCCTCTGGCATGCTCGCAGAAGACGACAAAGTGCTAGCAATGAAGTATGGATATCGAGAAAATCAGACCCGTTAATTAATCACCGGGTACAAATAAGGAAGTGCAACAAACGTCAATCTGGTGATCCCCACAAAAGGTTAGTCGTTCGATATCTGATTTCAATCTCCTCAAAGCCTTCATCACGTGCAGTGTTTTCTCCGCTTTGTTTCTCTGTAACAAGGGCCCTCAACTGGGAAGCCACTAAATTTCGGTATCGCGGAGTTTATCATTGGGTTGAACGGCAAAATGTCGAGACTCCTGCCAAAAGAGGTCGAGAAATATCGGCAAACTTGAATCCGTCATATAGAGTGAGGACCGCTCCTTAAGAAATCAAGATATGCAAAAGTTGTAACAGTCAATGTTGTCTGGTTAGCTGTAAGGAACCAGGGCGGTTAAAATTCAATTTTGTGTCTGCGTATCGATGACCGTAATGGTATTTTCAGTTGACATTTTGAGCACAATTGATGACCTACAGTCTGCTTTTAATGGAAAAGTCATAAAATGTACCGAAAAGGCTGAGCTACAAAGATTTATCAGTCCAGATTTTACGCTTAGTGTTTGGCATTTTTAGGATAACAAACTCAACAACTGGTCATGCCTTCGAACACTCATCCAAGCCTCATGAGACCAGGGGATTTTACTTTTTGCCACAGACATCTGTTGCAGACGAATCGTGTTTGCCAATTCCCCGGTATCAACTGAAACATCCTAACATATATATCGATTTCTTGAGTAAGCCCAAAGATGGAGATAAATATAAACCAATCATTTTGATCATTCTAGCATGGAAAATACATAGGGATGTTGGAAATGTGAACACATATGTAGCTCAGTATTCCTTTGACCTACTTGGTTGCAAGTAGAAAGTTAACCGCTCTGTCTTTGCAGTGCACCTAGCTAAAAGAGTAGCATCTGAACACAGTGCAAATGTCTGTTTATCAATAACGCTTTTTCGTCGGTGACGTTCTTCAGTGATACTAGTTTTTTTTGGGGAGAACCAGCAGCACTAATTAACCTTAAGCTGTGAATGACAAGCAAGCGCACACCGGTCTCAAGATGACAGGAAGGGTCGTAGAGTGCTTGCCACAGTTTTTAGCGGAATTTGCAAACTCATAAAGCCTCAGAGAGTAAGGACGATGTGGTGAAACAATAAATCTTTTCACTATAAACTGTTTGTTCGAATACGGACCTCAACCCCCAGAAGGGCCCGGCCCATAAACAACCACTCGTGGATAAAAGATTGAAGCTATCCGTAAGTTTAAACCAGTAATTTTTTGGGATTTGCGTCTTGTTGTTCAACACCGATAACAACAAATTCATGCAGCGGTCTGACTGCCTTTTTGTTGATTAAATTAAGCTGGCCACAAACGCTAGGTTTTTACACATATAAGGCTTGAAGCTAAGCTTATGAATCGGGCCATCTGATCGTACCGAATTTAATCTAAATTTTGTCTGATCACCGCAACTGGTGTCCTGCTTTCCATCTTCAAGAAACACAAACTCTGATGAAGTGGAAATGGTCAAGGCAGTGTGTAGTGGGTGTTGCAACTAGGGACACTGCTATTTTCCTCCGCAGCAAGAAGATATCGAATTCTACGTGTTAACTTTGATTGCATTTCATCAGCTTTATTCTATTATAACAATTGTGTATGAGATTAAGAGGACAGAACTGTGGATGTAATCGATTGATCGATTGCTCTAGAGCCAATCACGTTAATTGCGCGTAATGGTCTGCTGTGCGCTGGGGTTTGTCAGATGGTGATTGGCCGGCTCGATTTCGATGGTGACTGAGTGTTTTGAGCCACAATCTGAGGTCAAACGAGTATCTAGTGGCTCAGGAATATACTACGGACAATGTGCCAGGTTTCCGGTCGACTACAAAGCTAACTGTCTCAGACAGAGGAGCCTGTTTTCCTAGGACAGTTCACACCGCTTCCGGGTTGCTCTACCCTAGCAGAAAATTAATTGAATTACGACATATAAGGGGTCGGTTTTCAATTGTCAGACTGCTTTGCCTCGCTGCCGAAGAGACTGACTGGATGGATTGCAAAAGCTCCTGGTTTAGTCTATAATGAAGAACTAACTTAGCTGCTGGATTGATGCAAAGGCGTTATGATGTTTTAATTATAGGTTAGCTACAGATTCTACTGGAAAGCTTGAAGCATAAATCAGCTCAGCTGACAGGGCAGATGTGAAATCGAATGTTCACCGCAAATGATAGATAAAATCGATAGGGTACAAGCTTTTCACAAGGAAACTGTTTTCATCGGACTGATACCATGGTGTTTAAGCATAACAGCTTGATATTTTCAAAAGCCTACTGAACGACGATTCTAAAAGAGGGGTTCACAACTCTTCGTGGTAGAGTTTCGGCCCAGTCAGTAAAAAATCCACTTCGGAAGAGATAGCTGCCTGTGTCCACTGAAGAATAACTAAACAGTTTTTTTAATCGTCTGGACAGTTTCCGAGGACAAATTCTGTAGAATTCACTCAGTGCTTCTGTGAGTACTTCCGTTCATCCTTGACGTACACTGAGATTCACATGTGGTTTCGCGGCTCACCGGTACCTATTCACAATGGCCTAACCGTTTACAGTAATTTAGTATTAATCGCCCTTTTTTTATCTGGACCGCCACATGAAGGGTACGTTTCGGGGACTGCTGACGAATCACTCCGTCTCTAAGAGTAGTTTGCGTGACAAGTTTTTCAATAGTACTTTGACCGAAAGAATTGTACTTCACTGAAGATGCTATCAAGAAAACATAAAAACAAAACGAAAAACGACTATCGCCTCGTCCATCTTTGCACCAATAACCAACAGTGTTTGATTCAAAAAAACTCTGGGACGATAAGGGCTGGTTTTTAGCTTGGTGGCTCAAAACCAGTCTGTCAGTGGCGGAACACGTGACTTCAGCTACATGAACGAATGGTGGTGGCGCCAAAACCATACTTGGTGAACTTCACTCACAATAGTGTCTAGCCACTCGTAGCCAACTGATACACAGCTCAGTTAGGAAGAAAAATTCTTATGAGTTCGAACTACCTCATACTTTCATGAGTAACCTCCCGCTAAAGATCCCAAAGATGGTTGTAACCCAGTAGGAAAGTCTTAAAGTTGGGAATGAACATTGATTGCAAATTGAAAATATGCCTGGCGAATACAAACCTATGCGTGGATCATTTGTCGATTGAGTTGAAATCAGAAATGGTTTTCTGACAAAGTAGACGTTATTTCGTCTGAGGACAGAAAAGGGGATACACACAGAAAATGAAATTACGGGATGTGAATGCCCGGTAGACAACATCCATTACACTCAATTTTAATACAAACGTTCTGTGAGGCATGACCATACAGAACTGTTACCCTCTAGCTCTAAAAAAATATAAAAACAACAATCCTCATGGGGTTTAGAATAACTCGAAATTGGATGCCGAAGCTCCGCGTTCATATGTTTATCTCCTGTGGAAAATATCCAACAAAACATCGAAACCCAAAGTTTGGACAGCGGTTTGAAGACTGAAAATTCATCTTTCGTCTTTAACGATTCACATTTTAGTGAAGAAACCCAAGACAACCTGCGGCTCAAAACGAGTTCCTTTGAAAGTTCCACTGAAATGGGTGAACAATCATTAACTGCGGCGAAGCCATTTGATCTTATCCAGCCTACATGCTCTACCACAAACTCCACATGCTTTTTGTCAACTTCTCATGACTCACTGACGGCAACACCGATCACCATTGAACGAATCATGTTGCACGACCAAATCAGCGAGCCACTGACTGAATCAAAACAATCCATCGGGAGCGCGGACCCTATATTTCTAAAGAATATCACTTTTGGAACTTCAAACGCTATTCAACCAACCAGCACTTCCACCGTTGTCTTGATATCAGCTCCACCAGGATCGCCTATAAACTTTGCAGACAAATCGTCCAATACAACCGCTGTCCCACTGTTATTTCATATACCTGTACA
Source organism: Clonorchis sinensis (assembly GCA_003604175.2). Classification (NCBI taxonomy): domain Eukaryota; kingdom Metazoa; phylum Platyhelminthes; class Trematoda; order Opisthorchiida; family Opisthorchiidae; genus Clonorchis; species Clonorchis sinensis. The sequence continues at coordinate 26,671,046 of CM030375.1, forward strand.
TGTGTCAACCTCATCCGCATTTAATCAATTTGAAACAAGACCAAATTTCTCCGTGTTAGACTCTACTCAACAACTGTGACACAAGTGTTATTATCATCCGCTGTGAATAACCAGATGTTTTAGATTGCGGAAGACAGATGTAAGAGAATTGTGGTTTTAATTTTCCTAGAGCTCTCTTTGTATTTTTCAGTGACAAATGCTTTTATACCGTGTAAATTCATCATTTTTCTCCACAAAAAAACGGGCACGGTAAATTTCAAACAACAGAAAGTCACGTATAGTAAGTTGGACAAAATGAGCTCTCGGAAAATTCAGCAACTATGATCCAGTTGAATACAGGGACAAGACATGCTGTAATAAAATCTGATGAATATCAAGAATACGTGGGAAATTTTGTGGAAAACTAACTTTAGCACGAACACAAATCCTGTTTAAGCTGTCTCTAGACGAATCACGTAAGCCCGTTGCCACACCGAGAATGTTTCACGATAAAAGGTCAGATTGTCTGCTCATTTTAAGACCCGTAATAATCTCCTGGGGTCAACTATGTGAGGTTTAACCCAAGTGGGTATCGCCTCAAATAGAGTGTCACGTTGGTGTCTTCGATTTTCCGTGCCTTTAATGTCGCTAGGTATTTTCGGGATGTTTTTTGACTCAAGAAAACTGCAAACACCGCGGTTGCTATATATATATATATGTTAAATATCATGAGAAAAATGGTAGGTTCGAGAACAGTCTAGGAAAGGCAGCAAGGTAAGAGTGCATAGTAGTATTAGTCTGAGTAGGATTCAATGCTGCTCAAAGATCCACTTGAGGTCGTCTCGAAGGTGAGCACTTTTGAATAATAAATTTAGGTTCACTTTTTCACCGGCCTATTTTTTTACTTCGTACGTGCGCATGGATGAACTTTTCTGGATCACTGTTACATATCAAAATGACCTTGACAGACTACCTTTTGAGTGGAAGATCTTCCGGAGTACATATTTCACCTGATAGGCAATCCGACCTTGTATAAGAGTAGTATGCACCCAGTGAAGTCTGAAAAGGTCGCGGTCCACACTTGTACCTGATAGTCCCGCGATCCACCTTGCTTCCAAGAATCACTAAGTTGCTGATTATATCGTTCTCAAGAAAACCAAAAGGATTGGGTGTAGACCGAGTGTTACTTCTTCCATGTCGTTCTGAGGCTCAAAAAAAGATTAGGGCTAATCACGATGCCATTAGGCCACTTGAGGCAAACGGTTGTGTGCAACCATTGGCAGGAATTTCGCCGGTTTGAAACTCTCTACTGCAGTTTCGTGAGACCAGCATTGTTGATGATGCCCAATACGGTTGAAACGGTTGTACTCTTCTTCTCGGTTTTTCAGCATAGATTAAAGTCATTGGAAGGACGAAATCTCATTTGCAAAAATAGAAGCACTATATATATATACAGTCAAAAGTTTTCTCTGGCCTCAGATAGCTTCTACATTCACACCACGGATATTGGAATATACCGAACAGGTCCATCATATGCCTGAATTGGTCGTTCCAACCCGTGTGCTTTAGTCCGCAATTTCACATCAAACGACCCTGCAAAACATCTTATTTAAAACCTTTAGTGACAATGTGTTAGTAGATAAGATTTCAGGCAAATATTTATTTGTCTTTTTGTTCAAGCGGGGGAAAACTTATTCCTTGACCCTCCGAGCACTAGTGGGAGCCTTATTCGAACATCTGTTTTTCATGACTGGTTTCGACGCCAAGAATTAACCCCAAACGCCTCCGCGCCATCTTTGAATGGTCCTACGCTTTCTTGAGTTCCTATTTACTGAAACATGAGCAACCGTAAACTCACACTCCCTGGTAAGTATATGCCTAATGACCATTGGGGGACTCTGTCAGTAAGTCAAACATTTGAAAATTGGACCGGGCAAAAAAGTTTTTACTCTGGTTAATGCAGGCTGCTGCAGTTCACTTCACACTGTGAGACCTCACATAGCAAATGGATTCAGTGGTCGCGACTGAAAAGCGCACAGCGATCTGTATAAGAACCATCGAATGAGGTACAGGATAAGTGTGGTTTAATAATCTCCACTGTCAGTTATTTTGAAACTCCAGGCTGCCGGGAGTAGAGCTATTGCAGGAGACATTCTGCCACTTGAAAGAATGAAATAAATGGTAAAATGGATGAAGCAGTTCCAGTGAACAAATTTGACTCATGGGAAACAGCCCAACGCATCTCAGTTGAGTGCGTGGCCATTCTTGGGAAGAAACGAACTATATCCACCTTTCGGTAACAATAACAGTAAAACACACATCTAAACTTCTGATTGTTACACGAAGCTGGTTCATCATTGATGTGACTTTACAACACTTGCAATATAACCAATACCATACACCCTCATCGCCCAAGGACGCCGTTACCAAGTAAAAGCTACTTAAACTCTGCGACAAAACTACAAATTTTCACGGCTTAACTGAAGCTATGCCGGAGATCAGAAAGTAGACAACATTTTTTGTGCCACCTCGTAACTATGATCGCTCTGTTGTGGGTGTTTGGGCCAATTCTAGTGCCAAGACTGTCTAAGTTTGTGTTAAGCCAACACATCATTTCATCTAGCTGACGGGTGACGACAACGATATACACCGACAAACCGCATGCCAGTTCAAGTTCCCGTACTAAAGCGATCGTCGGAGGCTGAAGGTGTGATTGTGAACTGGTCGATCTCTGTGGGGTACACTTTCGGACTGGACTAACTGGTCCCAAAACGCTCTGTTTAAGTAGAGCCTTCACTCAGCCAAAAAATCAAGAGAATAACTTACACGGTAGCCCGCTTCGTCTCAATGAGAGTATGTGTACGATCTTGTCCTTTTTAAGAAGGCAGGTGTGCGGAAAAGACCACTTTTGATTGATCTTCTCAAGTGGCTTTTCGACAGTAAATTCTCTTAAACTATGAAGACCTGATATTGACACCCACCAGGTACGTTCTTTTGATACGCTGTTCTTCTTACAAGCGAAGTAACAAATCGATGAACCTCTCCTTGAGAGATCGAATATAGGTGTTTTTATCTTCGGGATGATCTTATCAGAAAATGAAAGTTGTGGTAGTCGTCCGTCATGTGGATAAAAGTTTTGTCGTATGACCCTACTCACTCGTTTCCATGCTATTGTCAAGATGGTTGTTTCATGATAAAGTGCACAAAAGTTCTATCCCCAAATTTCTTATTCTGATCATTGCCAGGGGGGTATTTTGCATCGTGAAAAGGCGTTCCGAATGGCGTCCTTGTTGCTGGGATTTGCAAAGACTGTCTTTCAGTAGGGATTGACTTCAAAGTAAATCCCGAAGGGCTGGTGTGGATTTTTATCACTGAGGAGTCTGGTCTCTTTTCACCAGACGTTTTTTTGGATAATTATGGTTCTCCTGTTCAAGTACTTTACATAAAATTCGGGATAATGCCGTCATGCCATGCATGCGAAAAGGTGATGGACTTTCCCACAATTCTTATGCTACCTTCAGCCTTTCTCTGTTATGTAAAGTATCCGACTTCCACAAGCCAGTAGGCTAGCAAAGTGGACTTTGATCTGCCTTTTTAAGTGTACGTGGCAGGAAACGCTACGCTTGCTTTTCCAGGACACGAATCGCTCTTTTTTGAGGGACTTTCGTAGTACTCCAGGTTCTTGTATAGAAACTTTGTGTGCGTTGGAAATCAACTCATGTGTATCGTCAGCAGTCATGTGCCTGGTCAGTACCTTAATGAAGGAAAACCCCAACACTAGTTTTGCATTCAGCCCTTTTATTCGAAAGGGGATTCATCACTCGCGAATACAAAGAAATGTCTTCGCTGGGGGTTCTCAGAAATTACCAGGTTTTCCATCTAGCGGAAACTAGAGTGAACTGGTTTTAATTTGGAGTTGTCTGTCCTAAAAGGAGACATTTTGGAGGACTACTGTAAAACTCCATCAAATGAAAGTGTGGATGGACGTGCCATGAATTTTTGATGATCATTCTGGTGAGTAGAATGGATGACAATGCAATTGCGACGACAAATTTCCCCAGAAAACCTTATCTTTCCAGCACAGAGTTGAGCTTGCGTATCATGCCAAGTACAAAATTAAGACTGATCAGGATTACTCATGAAAGTATTCCAAACAAATCAGCACAGGATGAATCACTCTCATGAGAAATTTTAGTGACCTGCTTTGTGAAGACCAACCGTTCAAAATCAATCGAATGTTGACTGTCTAACATGGAGACGCTTTGTGCAGTCATGTTTGTAAATAACGCTGCACAGACGCAGTGTAGGGGCAAGATGTCAGACTGTAGCGCATCTGCTCATTGTCGCCTACAAAAGGACTAGTCTTCACGAACAGTACCTTTGTAACTCACGAAAAAGACAAACTAAGATGTTAAACTAGAAGAGCATCGCAGAATACCACGATTAAGACTAGTCCGTCTGCTGTCTTATTGCTGTCACTCTGATCAGTTCACATCAAGGAGGGGACGCCACGCTCCACTTTGCCCATACTGGAGCCCTCCGGTCTATTGTCCCTTGGCCTTTGGGACTCCTGGTATGGGGAGCATGCTCCGTACCACCATTCTGCTAGCACACACTGGACCTACGCGAGTTAGCACAGCGGAAGAGACGAACCACTTGGAGTTGAGTGGTGGGTCCGATTGAGGTGACATATTTTATGCCTATGAGTAACTTTCCTGTCTCTACTGGCTAACGATGTCCTTTTCAGGACATCTTGACCATGCGTGACAATTCACTGCTCCTGATGTGCAACGGTGGAGTAGTGGAGCAAGCTGTCTTCGGTAGTCGCATGACCTGGGTTTAATTGGGGAATTTGCGATGCTCTCAAGCTTCGGGGAAAACAATACCTGAGTTTGGCGCTTTCCGTAAATGAAGGAAACCGGAATAACTTTTTCGAAACAGAAGACGTGCTACAAAAGCGAGAAGAATAAGGCCAACGATTGAACATAACTAGCACTCTCCATTACAGAATCAATCAATCAGCCCGGGACAAATCATCGTTTGAGATCACAGTTGCACTCCTTTTGCCCCATTCTGTTATGGCAACTTTAGGTATCTAATGTACACGTATAGATCCAAATATCAACTGGAATAAGCAACATGTGTTTCAAGAGCTTGGTTATAGCTAATGAAGCCCCACAATTGATGCTTTGTCAACACGGCGTTTCCAATATCATGCCAATTGGAACACGAGGCAGCTTTGTGAAACACTTTCATTGATAGATGTACATAAACCGGGGTTTCAGTTGGGTCTTTGCAAAACACCAGTGTAATCTATGCACATGCATGTGTTTCGCAACCAGTTTGATTTTTGTCGTTGGACATACCCTGGTTGACATCGAGGGTATGCCCTGTGAATTTAATCTCCAGCGAAATCAACCCTTATTTAGAGTACCGGCTAGGCAACAGATTAAATAGTTGGTGCAAAACCAAGGAAATACCAGTGAATACAAGCAGACGGGTGGCAAAACTAGATGGACATATTCACTGAATAAGATTTTTTTGTTATTTTCAGCCAGCTTTTTAACCAGTCGATGTCTTTATACAGTTTATGCAGAATGATGTCGAATAACAAATGCCAAAGGAGCAGCAGCTGACTGTTCCCTCTTCAAAAGCAAATGAAATCAGTTCAGTGTTGTTGCATTCTGTTTGAAACTGCCGCCGTTGTCCAATCTGGTTTCATGCAGTAAGTCAAGGACGAAATCCAAGTCAGTAGAATAACAGGTTTAGGATATTTTTTATCCACTGCGGAATATTTTGGTTATGGTGAGGAGCAGGTGGTCGAATTCCGTTGCCGAAAAAAGCCCTCAGTATGAGTAAACTTCGGAACACTTCAAAAAAGATAGCTCACAAAACACGACCATTTTCGAACATTTCGGTATTGAACAAATCTTAAGGTTGAAAGCGGAGAAATTAATCCGTTTAGTTGTACTTAAACACAACTACTTCCTTTAAATGTGTTCTGTTATTGTCCTCCTCTCAGCTAGCGTGAGTTCATCGAGGTCAGCCTTCAGCAATCAACACTTTAGTGACAGATTCAGGGTGCCACAGCTGGGTGCAACACAACCGGTTAGGTGATCAGACTTGATTATTCTTGCTTGGTTTCACGGTTGCCAGAATAATGATTTCATAGTTAGTTTCAGATGTTGCAAAACAAGTCTCTGTGTTAGTCTACAATGGCAGGATGCTGAAAGGTCTTCGGCCGGGCCTGGAAAGAGAACTCTTGAAAGTTACGTATTGTTGTACATACTCACCTTACAAGTCTGCAACTCTTCGAAAAATAGCCCGGTGTGTGTTCGCGTAAATACTACTTCACTGCTGCAAGCGCTCAGCAGGAGTGAAAACATTGTGGCTTGTCAATAAAAATGCAACAATCCTACGACAACATCGGGTGAGGGCGGTAGATGGTTTATGCTTTCAAACTCCGATTTCTGCAAGGGCTCCATGATTCCATGAGCTGGTTAAGCAGACTTAAGTCTTGCAGACACTTACTCAAGTATCTCACATATATTGAGGAAATTAGCTGAGCATAAACGGGCTGTGTAACCAATTGCTGATGAGGTTACAACGACTGATTCAAGTGATATTTGTTACCCACAGGATCTTTTGACTATCCGAATAAACAGTTGCTCATATTCAGTTTTTTATGGAGGCTTGTACAGCAGAAGACCCATGAGTAGCAAAATAGCAAAATTTGTCGGCGTGGTAATTGCATTCTGACTGCCCATAAAGGTTATAGATAATCCAACCATAAGCGGAACCCAAATACTTACCGGTTTAACGGCGTATACTACTGACGTGGCATGCGAGTAGCCTGTGGTCGTGTCGAAGCTCCGCAACGCGTCCAATCGAACGTGAAGTTTATTACGAAACTTGTGGAACTACTTTGCTGTGTTCGTTTTCAATTGTGTAATCGTCAATGAATATCCATGAAGGTTCAAGAAGACGCGTGAGAATCTTCAGTGTTTTAAAACTATCTGCATATTAAAAGTTTACTTTCCCATCTAGTGGCTAGTAACTGCCTGTAAGTGAGCTCGAAAGTCGACTTTGGCGTCCGAAAGTGTGATACATTGAGAGAAAATCTTAGGTTATGCCTCGGGGATTGAACTCAGTCATGCTTGGAATGACTCTTTTGGTCAATGCCAAGGGCTAGTCGGAGTGAGAACAGTCCAGTTGAATGGTTGCTAATTCATTTTCATTGGCTTCGGTTACACCTCTGCAATGTAACTCAGTCTAATGGATGTCAAGTGACAGTACTCGACCAGTGAGTAGCTAAAAAGCGTGTGCAGTGGATATGTCTCAGTGTCGATGAACAATAAAGGGGCAACAGTTCCATTAACTTTTTTCTTCTTGTTTGTGTACAGCGCATGTGTGTCTCATGTCGCAAGTCACAACTGTAGACCAGACACCAGTTGCGTAATCTAATATTGATGTGTTATCGGTTGGCTGTTCAACTACTCTTCCATGGTGATTGGTGAGGGAAGTGAGCGTACAGTTAAGGCTTATTTAAAGACTGTATGTAATCTTTTACCGGTGGCCATTCAGATGGAATGAACTTTCACAAACGACTGCGGTTTGTTAAGGGTAACTCTGCTGGTTATCTCGAGGCAGCTGCCTGTTGGTGAAGACTCAGATCAGTTTAAAGATACTGAAACAACGACTGTAGTCGTTGACAGTGTTATGCATTCAGCAATTTACTAGCACGCATACTGCGAATAAATACGGACGCCATTTTCCATTCTACTGATAAATGTGGGTCGGATTAGTCTGCCTCCAAATATAGACTGACTGAAGTTGCTGATCGCCAAGCAACTGATTTTCAGTCTACAAAAGTTGGCTGCGTCGCACTGTGACATTTTCAAGCCGCTGTTCAAATAAACTACCTATTTTCTGATATATAGGATCGTAAACGCAATAAAATAAGCTGCCGACAAATCGGATTAGGTTTGCCGAGGTTGTAATTCTGTTTGCGTAGATCGATAACAAACATAACGATGACGATGACGATGATTCTTTTGATAGGCCTATCACCATCAGTGTCGAGCGATTCGTGTTCGAGATCGCCAAGCCCATTCTATTCCCCACATGTGATAAGACAATTCAAGGTGAGATGCAATTGCAGATAACAAGACACATATTGTTGTCAAAATCACGAGGGAGCTCGAGTTGCCATTCCGCAAAACACTGCAATATTACAAACTAGATGAAATGAAAGAAAAAACGTTTCAAAGCATGAAAGCTTTTTAAAAGTCATCTGAAAGCATTGATTGTATTCAGTCTCGGAATACAGGCCTCCACCTCAAGTGCAGAAGCAATTTAAGCAGTTCACAGGGGCATTTCCTATTTGGGAAAATTGTCTCTATTTCACAAACCAATAATTTGCCATTGCATCGGAAGTAACCCCGTCACTTTGATTCGAATGTTTGGATGGATGGGGCATCGGAAGTGACCCCGTCACTTTGATTCAAATCTTTGGATGGATGGATCGCACACAAGCCCAAGTTTTCGAATTTAATGATGGTCGGAACCTCTAATCAATGCCAAACATTCACTGAAGGCGTTGTATCCGATTGTTCAGTGTATTAATCTTTCTCACGACGGTCATGCATGACCCGATTCAAATCAGTTCACAAAAGGGAACCCGGTGAACTGACAACCTATATGAAACTTTCGTACATTAGAAGGATTGACTTTTCTCAGCTTGCGCTCCAAACTATTTGGCATTTGAAGACTGAGTACGTCTGGGCCGCTGAACTGCATTTGGTGAGCAACGTAATTTGTTCATGGTCGCGCGCACTGCACCGCCGAATGTCTACAACCACATGGTGTGGACGTATTCGTGTGCAGCAAAATCAATAAGTGTGAAGCTTGTCATCTAAGCTGAATAAATTGTCCTCAACCAACTGGTGACAAGAAAAGTACCTTATTCGAAATGGTTTTTAATCACCATTTATTCTGGCAATACAGCACCATGGTGGTCTCACGAGGTTGGTCGCTGTGTTGTTTTCCTCTAACTTTTTCTGAGTTAGTAACTTTTTTTCCAAAAAACTTTCAACATTCGACGGTTTTATTGTGCTTAGGCTAAATTTAGTTGTATTCCTAACAACGGGTGGCCTACTGGATAACTTGGTAGTTCTCGGTTCGTCGATCGTTTTTGATGAACGCCAAATTGGAGCAACTGCTTCTGCCATTTCAAAGGCAGAATGTGCCTTCTTCTTAGTGGACAGAGAGTGTTTTTCGACGTCTGCATGGCAGAAAAGCGTGACTAGGAAGCCTCTCGTTGACAAGGATATTTAGCCTTGGTTGTGTTTCAAGCCGGGACTGCGAGGGGACGTAGACCGCCGGTGGAATGGCCAGAAGCCAGCCTAAAATGTCGTGTGCTGACGAGCAGTGAATAAATAATCCGCTCAGTCATACCGATTCTGATCAAACAAGTTAGTCACACAGCCCTAGTATTCAGCCGTCTGACATCTGTCCGTTTTAATAAACCTATGCATTCAATATGACGAAATTCTCGCTTTCTTTAAGGCTTGTGTATTAACCTTTCTTGTAAAGATGACTACAGAAACACCTTAGAATTATCTGCGCGTAATAGCTGCAACAAACGGATGGTTGTGAAAATGACTCTTGGAGGTCTGGGGTGGTGAGAGAAAACGACCGCATCTATCTCTTACGTGTGTTTAAGACATACCCAGCCGGGAACTATTTTTTTTGGTGCAACCCCAAATTACCGTTCAGTAATGCAATTGGAGCATATTGACGTTATCGGATTGTGGTGAGTACTTCGATAAACTTTTAATTTTCCGCAGAGTGATTTCACCGCTGTAAGAGTCACCAGAGCGTTTAGTAAATTTACGTTATTGGATGAGTTTAAACACTATGTGACACGTTGCAGAATGTTAACCTATAAATCCTTAAAGATAGTTTCCAATGAAAGCAGAACAAGCAAATTTAACCGGGGAAGGTGACGCAACTCAACCCATTCGGACGTTTATTGTTTTCCAAGTAGTACGGGAAGAACTGTTGCAAAAGCAGTTGCGAGAGTTACTCTAACAAAAAGTATAGGTGAAACGAAACAAGCCCAGCACTTAAAGTACTATCTAGGAGAGAACGACCATATTGTCGCCTGCGTTCGGTATGACAAGCCCTAGAAGATTAGTACTTGGTAATGCGTTGAAAGCGTTGCCAAGCTCCGCGGAGAAACCGGGTCCATCCGACCACCATAGCAGAACATTGTTATTATCCGATCTTTCCGAGGTCGTATCCTTGAAAAGTACTTTTTTTCAGATGCGTTTCGCATTCCGGGGTTTTACTAGGACACCGGATTGGTGACGTCACACGCCGCAGTAATCAGATGGTATGCTAGAGACTTCTGACGTGCAAGTCGAGGAAAGAGATGTCTTGTACTCCTACTCTCACTCTATGAATTAGAATGTGAGCAGCTGTCTAGCTGCTTATTGCACACTGTGCGCACTAATATTCTCTCACGCAGAGTGGACATTTTAGACCAGGTGACAGTTGGTCACACATTAAACTTCCTATTTTACGCGCCTTTTCGGTGCAAACAACACTTGTCACTCTAGTACCAAAATGTAGTCAGATGGTCGTTCTGCTGTAACACCCTTTCGGTGCCTAGCTGCCATGCCACCCAAAGGAAGCAGAGGGCTGGGATACCGCCAGGTTCCCCGAGCGTAGACGGTGGAAGTCAGGAGGCAGAGGTCGGGTTCGAAACACAGACCTTCTGATCTGTAATTTGGCACTCTAACCACTGAGCCATCTCGCCACCGAAATGTAGTCAGTCTACCAGCGCATCTATCTCCTAAAATAACCACAAGATGACGCACACATTTTAACAAGTCCGATCAGCACCACTTCCACGAATCAGGCAATTAAGGTTACGACTAACCCTGGATTACTTCTCGTTTCTTCTGACCGAACGTGATGTGAATTCATGCCCGGAGCTAACAAGGTTACCATTCAAATTTTGTCCGCAACCTACTTGTTGTGATTGGAAAAATGACTAAAAACTTCGTTGACGTTCAAACCAGAGACGCAAAACAAACGAAGCCCATAACGCGGTTCGATGCACCTAGCAGTGGTGAATGTCGGATGGGTAAATGAAGCAAATGGTAACTGAGTGAACTGAAATATGTGAGCTTGGTGCAAATGGATCGTACGACCGCGACCAAATGACCGGAGCACAAGGTGATTAGCCAATACCTCATCACTAGATCGGTCTGTCAGTTGCATTAGGTGCTTTCGGATGTTCTTTTACCCGACCAAGATACAGGGACTTTTGGAACGCCTTGTGGGACGGATTATTTCAATAATTAGCGCCAGCTAAATAAAGTCCAGCAGGTTTATTCATTCAGAAAGGATAGTCTGAGTCCATAAAATACATTTCGGTCAAGGCAGATTTTATTGTCGCCGTCTTTCCTTCTCCAATGTACCGCGATTTTCGAAGGTCCGAAATGAACACTGATCATGACACTCTCTGTCAGACCTCAGTAGTATGGTGAACACCGTTCAAACGCATACATACGCATCACCAACGGAATATGTTATGCAGGCTAGCTAGATCGTGTTCGCTGAATATCGACAGATAGGCTATCTAACCAGGCGTTGCTTCCAACTTCCCAACCAGACAAAAGACAAATGCAAGGTGACCGACCAGTGACATGATCCGGAAATATAAAAGCGTTGATTGATCAAGTGATGCGATTCCCAACTTTTATCAGTTAGTAATCACATCTTCCGACACGTCCGGAAATTAGGAATGCAAGGTCTTACTTACTTTTGGAAGTCTGCGAAGATGGAACCTGCGGCATAGGGAAAAAAGGTGATAGTCATTACAAAAACCACACGAGGTGTGGCTTTGAACGACATTACCAGATTTATCTAGAGTTTAGGTGAATGTCAATGCCACAGCTGTCTAAAATTCAGCTATCCTAGACATTCGATTTCTAGTTATTTGTTAATTTCAACGAAATAAACTTCCTCTAGAAATTAAAACGTAGGATTTAACTACACAAAAGCTAAATGTTCTGTACAGTCTGTCAGTAGCATGTTTTCATTAAATCCCCGGGCAATTTTCAATATATTTTTCCACCATTTTTAACATTTGGTTCGCATTTTGTGAGATGAACTAACGCATAATTCATGTTGTCGCGTTATATGTAGATTTTCACCAAATGCGACCACGTGATGTAATTTTGTCAAATAGCATCTGGTATTTGACTACTACAAAGTGACATCTGTGGCTAGCTTCGGAAGCCCCAAGTGCCCCAACATTTACTTCGCTTGGTCTCAGAAACATGGGCACAATAACCCAAGAGTACTCAAGTTGTTCCGTCAAACCGCTCTGTTCGCCCGTTTAAGAGGTACACTAGAAACTAGTAAAACATACGATGATATCTGACCAGCTAAATCAGGCAGTGAGGAAATATTCGCAAGTTGCTCATCATGTACTCTAGTTCGGCACTATTACCTACTGTCAGTGTGTCACCAAACCGACTCTGAATTGGAAAAACTCCCACAACTAACCACCTAAAGTCCCTAATGGTCAGTTCGGTCGGTTGACCATCAGACGATTACACTGTCAGGGTACCCTCTTAGTTGACCTTGAACTAAATTTTCCCAGCTTTCTGGTTTTGTTTTATAGAGAATCAACTTACAGGTGCAGTTCGTAGTCTGAGTGCATTCGGCTTGAAACAAGTGAGGGCTAAACTTCAATGTTACATGAAGTGGACGGTTTCAGTTGGTCGCTCGACGGTAGTGAAGTAAACAAGGAAATGTTGAGGAAAAATTTCGCTGACTGCACAGTTCACCGGAACTTTAGTATCCCTTCTGACATCACATGACCACGAAATTATCGAACCATCTCAGAGCACCACCGTCTAGAAGCTTCTCAGCATAGATTCGGGCCGTTTTGTCCGATGTTCCTCTTCTCCCATTTCAAGAAGCCGTGCTATAAGTTTAGAAGATATAGTTTTGTACGGCTATACGCTTCGCAGTCCAGCATGTCCTAGAGTGGGAGACTGGCTCTCCTTCCTGACTGCAACCTGACGGCCCGGAAATTGCGTGCGAAGGAATGGTCATCGCTTCATTTGAAAATAATTGCACATCACTGAGACGACATTTTGAAAAAACACCGCCTAGTTTGTCGAGTCACCCAATGGAGACATTTTTTGTCTCAATACATGGATGCATTCATTAGCCACTCTGAGAGCGGAATGCTCTGATCCCAAGGATACACTCGTGAACACAGTCTCGACCATCCTTTGAAGTTCGGTATATTTCGGAATTACCGAACGCTGTCCAGGAAATTGAGAAGAGTTTGTCTGCTAATGAACAGAACAAATTAGCATTCCTTCTTAGGGCACAGACCTGTTTGAGGTCTGTTGATTATGTCGTTAAGTTACCGACTGTAGGTTACACTTCGAGCAACGTGGAACCAATGGAAAAACCAGCTCTCCATGATCAGATCAGATCAAATCAGGTTCATCTGCTTGCCATTTTTCAGAGAAGTTAACTCCAGTTGTCCTCATTTTGTAAACTGATGCACCCGCACTTGATCAGATTACAAACAAAGTACCAGACCGGCAAGTATCAACCTGCTCTGACCAACGATAATTCTGCTGGGCCAGCTACACCAGTAGGCGAATGTTACACCTTGGTTCAGTGGAAAACTGAGCTTCTCCAAGTGCAGCGTCTGACCTCAGAAACAGAATGGTTCCTGTCCGAAAGACGGTTCTAATTTGAACACAACTTCCTCTCATCAGCCAATCCACCAGGATGTGGCTTCTGAAGGATTTGCCACATACCGGTGTAACGGCTACTGTCGAAATCTGCGAGTACTCTTTTGTTTTGCAGTTTAAGGCGCGACAGTCCCAGCTAGTCGACAGTTGAGCTTAAGATTCCAAACTGTTTCAGTGTGTCCATCTAATCATACCATATTCTAGTAAAACGCCTAGGAAAGCTCATGGATATGCCTGAAAAGACTGAGTTTTTCACATTCAATGTAAATGAGACTTTCTTTTTCGTTTCTGATTGCTTTCAACCGCTCTCTTCGTGCTCCAGTGGCTGCGCATCCCCAACCGTCATGGGACCACAGATGTCCAGTTATATCCTTTGCTTCGATGCTGTGTTTCATGTAAGAGACTTGCACCCGATCTTCGATGCTACCTGCTCACCCGGGTTTGCACAACCCACGTTTCCCAAATAACGCCTTTATCGATTACCATTGTGGAGTCTCTTCAGTGGTGAAAAGCTAGAGATTGCACGAAATTCCAGCACCGTTTTTCTTAAATGTGATGAAACACCCATACTAGAAAAACTCATCACCAATGTACGAACACAAAAGTAGAACAGACGGAAATAATATTTACTGTGGTAGCTTCAACTGCAAAGTAGTTTCCATGAGTAACAGTGAGAATTAGAATACGGAAACGCGAAGGTACGGCATTTCCGGTTTGTCAAATGGCATACACGTAACGTGGATAATTCACAATGATGGGAGCGAAATATGGAGTACGGAGGAGCAAACAAGTTACCTGCGGCCTTTTGGAAAAAAAAATGCAAGTCTAATAGGCCTGAACACATTCGTGGTTGTTTTGCCTTTTGTTTCTACGAAACTTTCTTAGTTCGCCGTAAACTGAGTGTCCAATTTAGGGGATATCTTTCTAGCATTCAGCGCGAATTTGTCAAACTTTGCCGGAGGCTGTTGCTAATCCTCGAGTTGTTTGCAATTATGTCAATTACACTCAAACCGTGTCCACCTGTCAGCACACGAAATGATGTTTACGGTTTCGCACACCGATAATCCTCTGTGTAGCACTGGATAGTTGTTCCTTCATTTCAACTCTGAAAAGGGATGACATGTTACGGTAAATACGTTTGTGGTGGTCCGATGCCTGGTTCAGTCATTATTGCGAATTTCATACAAGACTAATTAGGAACCCTGCACATCTTCCTCGTTTGTTTTGCGGTAGTGCGTATACGTGATTTTGAAAGTGATGTTGTTTCAGCCAATTCGAAGGCAAAACAGTTTCTATGTCCTTCGCAGTATTTTGCATGTCAGGAAAACGCAGTTCAGTTCGGCCTTCACACTGTTCATAGTTTCCACTTTCGCAGGAGCACCTCTGCAGATAGAAAAATGTTCTCCATGCTGAGATTCATTGTCACGAGAAGAACAAGCCACAAGAACGCCATCACATGTATTCTGATCCAGAATAACGAAACATTGGTTGCGCTCGATGGGGTGTTTTGTTTCATGCGCATATTCCCCTTTATCCCTCGCCCAGTCATGCATAGCGTGCACACGGTATACTCATGTACTCATCTCAAAAAATACTCTCATTTGCACACAAATTTGGTTGACTCAACTGAATCCAGCTGAATCACTTGTTTATGATTACGCGCTTCAACGGAATGTGCAGCATCAGGCCGCCTCATGTTTCCGTTGGTACGGTATTCGAGATATCGCAATGCGTTGTTGCCTACTCATAAAATTACTGAAAACTCTTTGACAGCCCATGGTACGTTTTGCTCTTCTTAGGGCTCATCAGGTAGGTACAGACTCTTATTTTCCGTCAGCCTTATGTTCTACTTGAATCCAAAATGGACAGAGTGAAAAGAACACTCATTTGTAGATAAATTTGGTCTTGACGGGAGACTCAACCGATTCCAGCAAGTTCAGTTGAAGCGGACCATCAAAAATCATATATTGAGCTGGATTCACATGAGTCCCCTGTCAAAACCAACTTCACATGCAAATGAGAGTATTCCTCGAAACCTGTCCGTTCTGGATTCAAGTAGAACATAAGGTTGACGGAAACTCGGGGACAGTGCCAAACTGATGAGTCCCAAGAAGGGTGAAACCGGTCGTGGGCTGTTTCAGCAGCTTTATGTGTAGTGTGTCACGTATAGGCAACCAGGTGATCCTCGTTCGTTGTAACTGGGTGGTGGTACTATACAAATCCATGGAATATGCTTACAGTCCTGTTACTGAAACCGCCTTATACCAGAAAGGCAAAAAGTACTGCGCAGATGTCTCCTTCTTATTGTGAATCATTATTAGCCCCATTCCCCAAGTGCGAGTTAATGACAGTACTGATCAGCTGTTCCGACTACTAACGGGGACGCTGCGTGTTCCTTTGAGTTACGTGAGGTGCGCACTGCTCACGGTTCCCAATAAGGATGAAACTACTGTACAGTCCTTCTCCGTTTTTTCGTCATATATTGGCCTTACTTACAGGGGAAATGTCGATCGGAAATTACCGCATATCCTCATTATTCGATCAATAACATTATCACCTAACCAGTTTGATAAATAGATGAAATGTTTTAGCTATGTTACAGCCTAATCGTCCGTGGGGCCAAACAGACAGATCGGATTTTAAAGTTGTCATCTTTCCTCTCATATCACTGTAGGATATCACAGGACTGTCCATCTTGATCATCTTATAGGACCAAACAAACTTAGTTTCGGATGGAGGGTGCTTCTCTACTCCGGTGGGGTTCTCGCCTACACTTCAAGTAGTCACAGCTAAAATAATAACCTCTTAGAAGTGCAAATGATCCGTGTGGAGCAATTTAATTCACTACTTAAATCTCAGACTGACTAGAACTCTCTGTGAATCAACAGTGACTACCTAGCAACTTCTGCCATCAAAAAAGGGTGTCAAAACCGCCTGTACGATCCAATTACACGGAATGAAATTTATTCAAGCAGATAACTGTTGATTGCAGACAATGTTGAGCATGGCTGAGCCCCTCATTTGATACCGCGCAGTTCCGGAACGATGTACAAACTTGTAACTCCTGTGTGCATTAGTTTAGCCAATTCGATTCACACAGTTGGCTCACTCACTACCACTAAGTAAGTATTTACCAGATTTAAGCTGACCTGGCCTGGAAAACAACTCGCTTGTACTAAGTGTTGCTACTAATTTTTTTTATTGTTAGCACGTAAAAGTGAGCCAGTAAAACCCGGACCACCGAGTTCACCCAAGAACTCCGAGTACGTATATCAAACCGGCAGCGCAACGTCTGATGATTGCGCACCCTTTTTATGGTCCCGCTCCGTGGCCACAGACCCACTCTGTGGGCACCCTTTCAGAGTTTAGAAAATCCTACAAGTGTGCTGCACAGTCCTAATTCCCCTCATGCCATATTACAGCCTGCGAATAGCGCAAATTGTGTTGTGGATCAATTCCCTTCGTTTGACATTGCCGCGCTAGCAATCTCGGTTCTGACAAGCTTCGTTTTCAGAGCCGCGCAAGTCGGGTGATCATTTTTCGCGACAGATTCCTCACACAACCGTTTTAACCAGAGTTACTTACGCAACACAGTTGGTTCACTGGCCGTCATATTCGCTTCTCCGTCGAAGGTGAAAAATAACGACACGTTCCATTGTAAGTTTACAGAAAAGCCCACACTTTCAGGAGCCGTCAGCAATAACCGTGCGTGAACGTTATATTTACATAGAAACGAATAAAGGAGGGTTTGGTAACAATTTTTAACGGTGGATTCTGATGTAAATCTGAATAGAACTTCCCGCTGTGATTATTGCGTTCTAATTTTTGTTAATGTATCAGGTTGTGCTCAGCAAGTAGGAAATCTCGGGTCCATACTAATTTCTTGTGCCTACCCCATCGATACGGATATCCGTTGCTTCAATTAGGGTGACATGGCTTGGTCACTGACTCAATGTGCTGCTAGGAAATTCAGCCTGAGATTGCCAGTATTGAAAACTGACACTGGAAGAGCTCAGTTTCAACAGATGTCTGGAAATTTTGTAAATTCGTGTAAACTCTTTCCTGCCTTCTTAGTGCTTTCTCAGCCAACGTCTCATCAAAAGAAGAAATGCAGTGATCCTGAAAAGTATGGATTGTGCAGACTCGTACAGACATACAACCAAAATCACCACACAGCTCTGAGTAAACAGAGGGTGAGGTATCCCACTTGCTTTCCATTGCTTGGAACAAGACCAACCTCACTTCCTTCCCTATGTCAATCAAACTGAAAAAAATTTGAGACATAACACCATGCAAACTGTACAACGATGCGGACACCTACGACACGAAAATTGAAAAAGTGTAGGCCTCCAACAACTCCATAAACACACAGTACAACTAACCATAAAAGTTTTCAAGCCTGAATAAACGCAGCGAAATTGCAGTGAATTGCCTATTTATCCCTTCTCCGTTATGTAGAATAATAGTTTACTCGACAGGTTCCTGTGCCACATGCCTCTATGAACTTATTTATCGTGGAAGGAAATGTCGAATTCAACATTTTGTTATTTTTATTTACTATTTTGCTCTTGTTCATTTAGTTCCTAGTTCCATCTACAGAGAGGGGTAATATTTCGCCCATGGATTCAAAGTCTCACAGGATACATAAAACTGCAACTGTTCAGCCTATTCCGTAGCTAGCTAGCAGCGCCACGGCCAGTCAACCAAGCTGAGTGTTTCTGCTTCATACGACTATCTTGGATGTGGTCTGATGAAAAATTCGCCAGTCTGAAAGTTCAGTTATCGAAGAAATTGATCAGAGCTGTTCCCAATCAAACCACCGTCCCTTGGGATTCTCGTTAGCCTTGTAAAGGTGGAAGTCTTTCGCCTGTCCCATTCATCTGATAAACACGTAGATTAGACGCAACACACTAGGTCGAGAGTGGGTATCTTTTTGGGTGGACAGGAACAGGGGACTCGGTTATCGAGTTAGCTGATCTGGTCAGCGACTGTCGATCACATGAAACACGGCTCTGCTTTATTTGTATTAGGCCACTTTGTTCAGTTAAAACCAGGATCTACATCCGAACTCAATGAAATTTTCACTGCGCATTAGTCTAAATATTAGCACGTTGGTAAGACCATTCGAAATAAGCAACGCAAAATTTGTTCGACCGATTCGTCCTCATCCGCCCAACCGAAAAGGCCTTTCCACACATCTAGTTTCCGCATCACAAATTCAGAGTTCCCGATGAGCAGAAATAGCAAACATGGGCTGCGACAAGACCACTGGATAAAGGTCACACAAAGTCACCTACCTAGAGATTTGGATAAACGTTTGCCGGCTTCTACCGCGATGTTCCCCGTTACGTCAGGGGATATACAATTTGGTAGTCCTTATGAATGCTGTAAGATGAATGTCCAAATACATTCCGAAGAATCTAGATGCTCGGAAAGTCAATAATCTGTAAGACTGATAGATCGACAGAAGAAAACCAAGCAAGTAATTCCCAGTGCTCTCCGAGATGGCTACGTGTAGATGATTGCATGGTAAGGCTGCTTTAACCTATGGATCACAAAGATTTTCTATGGTTAAATGGTGAGCTCGCTTCTTAGGTGTGATGGGGAAATTTAACGAGTCTACATGAAATACGGGCATGATCCGAATCAAAATGCGTAATCCAGAATGGTCGGAAGTCAAGAACTGAAGGTTACCATCGGTTACCGATGGTGATGTGACCAAGTTGGCTCCATGACTGATCAACAGTAGGGGCACGCCGGGTAGCCCGACAACGTCCAGTGCGCCCAGACCCAGCAGTGCCGAGAAACAACCGGTGGCTCGCACAAAGCCTCGAGAGACGCTCACTGTGGTCATTGAGCCAGTAATCCAAGCAACCTGGATGGGCCTTTGGTGAACTAAGGCGTCTTAATTTTGAGTTGAATTCTCCAGAAATTATGACTGTATCTGACAAGTGATTCGCAGATAGAACAGGTGTTAAGGAATAACGATGAGGAAAGATGAGAGACGTCAACACTCTCATCGTTCACTTATCCGTCCTGCAGTATACAACAAATCAGGCAAACGGACTGCAACCATCACGCGGAGGT
This sequence comes from Clonorchis sinensis, assembly GCA_003604175.2. NCBI lineage: Eukaryota > Metazoa > Platyhelminthes > Trematoda > Opisthorchiida > Opisthorchiidae > Clonorchis > Clonorchis sinensis. Next base: position 26,690,908 of record CM030375.1, read on the forward strand.
CGACGTGGCAATCGGGTACGCCCGACTGCGAACTGCATGACTGTTTGGGCTGAAATATCGCCAAGGGGCGAGGTGGCTCAAGTGGTTAGAGCGCGAATTTACTGACCGAAAGGTCCGTGGTTCGAACCCTGCCTCTGCCTCTCGACTTCCCCTGTCTAGGCTTGGGCAACCTGGCAGTATCCTAGCCCTCGTGCTTCCTTCGGGCGGCATGGCAGTTAGGCGCCGAAAGGGGGCTACAGCTGAACGATTTTTTTTTCAAGGTGCCAAAACCGAGACGGGATAACGACCAGGGTTTTCAAACAAAGCCTCGAGTTTAGAATCTTGATCGCAAGGTAGCAGTAGTTGGCTGAAAACTAGCGGTTCGTCCCACACGTTCAGAGAACTAAGTGATATACACCTTCCAAATCCCAAGCGGAATGGCTAGACCTCTGCATTGACCAAGCTAACGGAAAAAGTATTTGCCCTATGAAAACGCCCAATCTCTCAACGGGTTACCGCAGCACACACACTACAATTCAGACAAGGCAGGCCGGATTCTATGTCAGGAGTTATAGTTACATATTCACCCCTCGATTCGTCGAGCTGTTGCTCCTGCAAACTTTAGGTTTTCACCGCCTTCGGTCATTCAGTATACTGTGCAACGGATTTCAATAACGGGATATATTTTTGAACACATTCCTCCTACATACAGAACATTAGAACTGAGGTTCCCTAAGCCTCCGTTAAATTATCAGTGTGAATGCCGCAATGAAACAAGCCAACAGGATAGAGCAGCAGGATTCGTCTCCCGTAAGTTCTTCGCTATTCTAACCTACCAGCTGAACAGATACGATAACGTCACAATCAGATAATAGCCAGACAGCAACAAACGACGCTTTTAACAGCACAAGTGGGATTCTTAGTCATTTGTGGTCATCCAGATTCGGGGTACAGGACGTGGTAGGATCCTGACACACGTATTCCAGAAACTTATCGAAGGGCTGAGGAGGATGAATAACATTCGCCAATCAAAATTCTCGTGTTTCTTACGCCTTTATACTCAACCCAAGGTATCCAAGGTTTTCATTCACGGGCAGGATGAAAGTAGAATTGGCTGCAACTTCTAATAACTTGACGACAGACAGGATCTACGTTATGGTGAATTCAAGCACCGATGGAGCCTCACAATGAACACAGTCTGTTGTATTTACCCAGAAGACATTTCCAATTAAACAAAGGCTAAAGTACGCGCAGAATATATTATGGAAACCTGTATATAGCCTTAGTCTTTTAGTTTGTGAAGCACGGTATGTTTTTTACCAATACGAGAGCAGTACTGAACGTCCAAAATGATGCTAAAATCTCCGAGGCTTTCTCGGCTAAGTGAGTTTAAACCACCGTCCACTCCGGACAGGTGGTAATTGGGTGATACCATCGGGCTCCACCACGTTACCCCTTTTCTTCACCGCGTATCTGCGTATACTGTAAACTAAGGTACAAGTGGCGGAACCATTAAAGGGCTGAAGGTATTGAAGAACTCATAACCAGAAAATCAAACGAATGTTTCTACCGGGCTTTGATTCACGCAGTCAGTGTGGCACAAAGAAACCGAATGGGACACTACGCATGGTAGATATCAAGGAAACGGATGCACAGAGGGGTAGGCGAAGGATGTGAAGCCTCACCGGCGAGTGAAAACAAGCACGAGCAGAATGCAAACCCTGGCGAAAATGTTAAATTCCAAAGTTGCGTCAGTTTTGGGTATCAACGCGCACAAACGAGGGAAACTAGATCAAGGTACTTTGAAGATTGGTGAGTTTTTCTAAGCTTCTTCGAATTTTTTCAGAGGCCGTTGATTCATGGAGGCGGGGGACGGACGTGTGAAGTATCTTGAAAACCGATCTAACAGATGAAGTAGCCGACATACTGGCGGGTGCATTGAATGGTTTTGGAATATTCTAACGGTGCTATGTAGGTGCGACACTTTGCTTTTATTAATATGTTTTCTACAAGACTATTTGTAGGAGTGCAAATGTTTATGAATAGATAAGCTTGATCAGGACACAATTCGCGCGTCAGCTCCGCAGCCCCCTCCTTGAAGACGTCGCCCACATTTGCTGAATTCACTTGTATCACCAACATATAAACTGGGTTATAAAAAGTCAGAGTAGTAGCTCCTTTTCCGGAGAGACTGCCGTCCATATAGCCAACCTTCTAGATTCCTGTGATGTTTTGGTTGACATTTCAAACTGCCTACTCGACAGTCGTTCTGTCTAACACGCATCCCTTGCATTTTCCAGGCTTTTATGTTTACAGCTGAGTGATTTTTCGACGGGTCCTGGTTTGTGGAAAAGAAACAGACTGGCTTAGCTCCGATATGGAGTCGCAGAACGCCGGTTAGAGAAACCCCACCAACCGTAGTTTAAAGAGCCCCATCGAATCCACTCTAGCAAGGCCAACAACCAGTGCTTGCGGATTTCTTTTCGCAGGATTTCCTAAATTCAACTAACGCAGCTTATTACATTCAAATTGGGAATGGCAATCCCCTGATAACGAGAACCGTATATGAATCCTACTGTGGCGCAGCCGCCACATTTCTAGCGGGTTTAAAACTGAAGACCTACAGTAGATTATCCGGCGCGCAACTACTCACAATTGGTGAGTAGCGCAAATGGTCACAAACTTCTCTGTCAATTCTGAAGACAACAATGACACCCTTCGGAACAAACAAGTTCGTCCCCAAACGAGTCCCATGAAGTAATATCAAGTCAAACACTAGTAGGATTTCGTCAACTATGTGCGCACGTTTGTATTCATTGGCACTTCTGGAACAGTAAGTGATGCTGTGTACGTTTCTTGCGTTCTCAAATCAGCTGACATATTTATGAGCAAGTCAGAAATGCTACACTTCTTTAAAACTGTACAAACGACATCTAGTTTGTACTTTGAAATTTTTTTACTCAAAGCCCCAGCCTCTGTTCACTTTGAAACCATTCAAAAGAAGCCCATTATTTTTACTGCCGAAACTGAGAGGCATGATTAATTGACATACTTTTGTATTCATAGGTATGTTTCCGACCTGCCGCACAGATGGAACCGCAAGGCGTAGTATGAGAAGAAAGCAAAGCCAATACACCAAGTTCTCAAGCGCCAATCCTACTACAGTAAGCAGAAATCTACTGCTGTGCTTCAACAGGATAAAAATATGCACAGAAGACATACCGCAACAAGAGATTCACCTGTTCTCCAACAATCTTTGTGGTAGGTCCTTGAAAGGAAAGATGAAACCGAGTGATGCAACAAGCAAGATGCCACAGAAGCCTGTCTGTCTGAGTCTGCCATTCAAAGAAAACTCCGCCAACGGGTCGCGAGCATGGCCAAACGCACATTTCGGGCAGCCAATCTACATGTAACCCTCAACAGCTGCTCTATGAACAGACAACGGTTGAAGGATGGACTGATTCGCCAGGCCACTTCAAAGCGTGTCTGTCAGTTTGCTCCTGTGGGGTTCGCAATATCGGTCGAACAATGAGACCGTTTCATAAACGACCGCCTAAACATATTCCACTTTTGCTGGTGAAGGGTATCGTGCGACGCATAAACACTTTGGTTTGGGCTCACTTACTAAATACAGGACACCAAGTGAATACTACCACTTCCTTTAAAGTGACTTGCGGTGTCAGTCTAAAACTGCTATGAATGGCAACAATGAGGATGTTGAGCAAAGTTGATGTAGTTAGCATCCGCATCCATAAGCCAGAACTTTGCACAGAGAACCGTACTGACCAAATGCCTCGCTCACCCCGGCCAAACTCACAAAATACTAACATTACGTGTCAATAGAGATAACCGGCGTGAATGAGTAGGGAGCACATGACCTTAATACTCCCATGGATCCATCCATGCTCTAATCACTTGTTACAGAAGCAACCGAATAGATTTTAACTTCGTCTCTCTTGATCCAGTTCGTGTTCCATCTTGTGTGAAGAATGGTAATCTGTGTACTCTGGTTAGCAGACCAAAATAGGGCAAGAAAATCCACTGTCCACGAAGGTCACGCGGGAAGTCGGGAAATTATTGCCTGATATACTTGATCCGGCAAAAAGGAGCGATTTGAATACGTCATCTGAAATCGAATGGAGAATGGGGAATATGGTCAAGCATAAAGGACTTTTCATTAGTTTGACTTAAGCGCCAAAACTTTGTCTGCGTGAAGGTGAAGGGTTATGTGAATTTCGAGACCAAGTTAGCACCCACAGAAGGTAAAACTAGAGTTCCAGAGAATGTATAGGAAAGTTGACAGCAAAACAAAGTGTTCTCAGAACCGACAAACAGCGACAGGTTATGGATTTAGACGATCACACAAATGTGTGTTAACGTGAGACTCTTATGATTCTACAATCGAGTGTGCTGCGCAAACACCGATACACGTTTCAGTCGTGCAGATACTCACATTATCAGGGTATCTTCCTTTGATACGATACCACTTATAGAGCAGATAAGGTTGTTGAAACGTCTTTAACTAGGAAAAGTTATGGTGCCTTGGACAGCAATGAAAACAAATGAAGACAAAAGACAAGCCCTTTCAATTTGCTGAACATGATTTTGTGGAGGGAGGAATTTCGGGATTTCTGAGCAGAATAGTTATCCCGAAATATCCACCTACCTACGCGAATCACAGTGACATCATTAGGTCCTAAGTGACGGACCCAGAACTCACCACCAGACTAGACCACATATGACGTCAGCGAGGGTGTGGCAGATAAAGCGGAGTAACAATATGTTATTGTCATTTGAAATCTCAGCTTCCTAGGTGATACTGTCCTAGTTTGCATACCCACCAATCTAAAGCTGTCACCTTGTGGTGATGGTGGTGGTCGAGCTTCAAGGTTCAACCATACCAGAAACGCCAACGGTGAGTAGCTCGGGTCCCCACACTGTGGTCAGTGGCATTACGAGGTAGTCTGAAGGTGAAGTCGTACTGTCAGCTGCAACAGTAGGACGTCCCCTTATCATTCGTTCAGGTCCTTCAAAAATGCACAAAATCTTAAGTAAGCAAGTAATTCTGCTGCATAGTTTGGCAGGCATTTCACACCTGTAAAGTGTGTGAGATAGATTGCTTCGCTTGAGCAATTGCGTAAGTTCCGGTGGACTGGCTGAAAATGAGATTACTTATCGGACAGGGAGTCAGGGCAGCTTCTGTCAAAGCGTTCTGTCCGAAGCGTTGGTCAGGTCTGATGGGAAGGTCGAATCAGTAATGCCCAGGTACGCCAGACGCTTTTAAAAAAAAGGATCTCTCCTGCGATAGATGAATTACTCACGCTCCATAGGCTACGTTGGTTAGGGCGTGTACTCCGCATGCCAGTGGACCACCTGCATCGCAGAGCTCTTTTCGTCCAGCCCTGTGCTGTGTGAAATCGACAAAGAGGTGGAGCCATCTGGAAAAAACAGTAACCAGTCGCCTCAGCCAGGTCGACAGATGTCGCGTACCAGATCAGGGATTCCGGGAGTCAACTCATCAATGGTCAGTGATACTCGCAGAAGTGGCCCAATGGCGTACCCAGTGGCGCTCGTGCTTCAAACCTATCGTCTTCAATGCGTAGGTATCCAGTTTCCAAACTAATTGAACATACCATCGCCCCCAGTGCTTAGCTGCTCACACTCTCCCACTTTTCGGTGACCGATACCGTAGCAGCTGGAACCAACGTACCCATTATGCATGGTTTATAGCGGATAAATCGAACTGCAAGTGAGTGACAAAAGTTTGGAAAATCAAATCTATGGTAAGCAAAAAAGTAACGTTTGGTGGCTTAAAAGGCACCCAAGTGACCTGTGACTACGGAAGTTCTATTCGGAAGTCTTTGGGGGCGTTGCGCACCATAAGCTCTTACCCTCGAAAAAGCATTTCACAGTGAATTCCGAAGCATTCAATCTTCAATGCATTCTAGCACAAAAATGTCAGAAACCAAAGCACCAAAATGCAAGGCCTTCATACTTAACACGTACATCAAATCACAAAAATGCTAATAAAGCCATCATACTGAAGTGTCTCCATTGTACTGCGGTTATCCGAAGTGATTGAAACAGATATAACGGGCTACCTACAGCGAAAGTGAGACCCCACAAGTCTTTAGAAAAGGAGGTCCCAACAATACAACTCACTTCAGTAAGATCAACATCTGGGCGGGAACACAGTTCGTCTACAAACGGAATACCACGTCGCCCATCAGGTAACCGGGCTGAGGGGATTGTAGCCACAAGGACAGTTTGTCGTGACTTCGATACTCGATCAATGAGGTCACTAACTAAGCGTTTGAAAGAGTTCGACATCAGTTCCATTTTGCCAATCTCATCGATCACACAAACAGTGATATTAGTTTGCATGTTTCCTGGTATGTTTTCATCAACGAGGGACTGTTGACATTGTTCCAACACACCCTGGAAATGAACAGGGACGTTAAAACTAGGCCGTTTACTAAATGACACAATTAGATAAAATGTTTTCAGCTTATTATCTGCATGAAAACAGCCAAGTGCAAACAACTCATTTCATGCGATGTGGATTGGCCCTCGATCAATAACAAAATCGAGCATTAGCCCTCGGCAACCTGAAGACACTCAGAATAACAAACGAAGGAACGCAACATCGAAGCTAAACTTCCTAAGGAAATAGTAAGCACTGCAATGTGAATGGAATCCGTGGACGTTTCCACCAAAAATGCATCCACAATGAACAGTTAAAGCAACCTAAACTGGGAAAGTGCTCCTTCTAGGACTATACAAGGAGGTGTAGGTAGTATCACTCACTTTAGGATGGCCCCCAAAGCAACCTCACCTATCGACAGTCAGCGGCACCAATTATAGGATCAAAATGCCATGCTTGCTTAAACAACCAACCCCAGCGTGTTCGATAATAGGTCAAACCTAAAATGAATTTGCATACTTATTCAAATGCATCTGGTCATTTTGGTTCAATTTGTTAGATACAAATCGCGTCGTGGCTGTTGCCGTTTCATTCACCGAAAAAAGTGGGAAAAGGAAAAGAATAACCCCGTATTGGAGGAAATTGACCTAAATGGCCAGATTTTGTCGAATTGTTCATTTTCCCCTGCTAATCGTCCAGCCGTAACACGCTTTCGGTGCCTACTTGCCATGCCACCCGAAAGAAGCACGAGGGCTGGGATACTGCCAGGTTGCCCAAGCCTAGACAGCGGAAGTCGAGAGGTTGAGGTCGGGTTCGAACCATGGACCTCGTGGTCAGTAAATTTCCCATGCTACTGAGTAATTACCCAGAAAGCGATAACTCCAAGTGCTTCACATAAAAACATTCCAAACCTAGAAATGAAATGACACAAAGGACAAAGAGGGCCATTTTAGCTATAGGTGGCAGTCTTCAGATAGGCCAAATATTTTCATTGGTTTACTGTATAATGAAGTACAGACTCTGGCGACAAACTCTTTCCCAGTATGACCGATACTTCCCAAGAATTCATTTCTAAATCCACCTCCCCGGTGCAGGATACGATTAACCTTTTTCCGACCAGCAAGGCTTCTAACACAGCAGTCTGTGTTACGATATTCGCCAGAGTATGACCGATGAAGCATAAACACCAAGATATGTACGAACTGGTAGACAGACAGCAAATGTTAAAAAAGCTATTCACTCCCAAACCAGTCTGGAAACAGCAAGTAAAATCTCCAGTCGGAATGACATTCAGACTCATGCTCACGTAGTTTTTGACACAATACCTCTGAGGAAAAAGGCTAAGGGGAAAAAATCATTCAGTTGTAGCACCCTTTCGCTGCCTAACTGCCATACCACCCGAAGGAAGCGCAGTGCCTGGGCTACTGCAGGGTTGCCCAAGCCTAGACAGAGGAAGTCGAGATGCAGGGGTGGGTGTGAACCACAGAACTTCCGGTCAGTAAATTCGCGCCTCAACTACTGGGGCATCTCGCTTCCAAAGGACAATTAACAGGTGGAGATACACTGAGATAGACAGGATGATCAGTGGCCGAATATTCTGCACAACTATGAGAACCTGAAGTAAACTAAAGCCGATAGCGAACTGTCAGCCAAGTGCCCATGATTCTTAAACTAAATACGCTTCTGGTGCGTGAATGCACCTATGCCTGGAGCCATCGTGTAGCACATGGACAGTGAACTTCAGTCGCGGTCACTTTTTATCTCCGGATGCTACCTAAGTAATAAGGCACAAAGTACATTGTCATGTAGGAGTGAAATCCGGGGAATCATCCGCTGATCAGCACTTCATCCCTTAATGATACCGAGGATTCCGTCGAAGAACATGGTTTACAAAAGTTGGGATGTTGTTCATGCGTGAAAGAAATGGGACTCCTTTCGTTTGCGCGCGCCTCAAAAGCAACATGGAGGGATTGTGCCTAGAAGCTGCTATCCATTCGGTGTTCTGCGACCGAAAGCCCAAGACGCTATATTTCGATCTGACAACCATGTTGCGACTCTACCATCCACTGTTACATTCAATCGCAGCGCACTCGCTTTTCCTACGGGCGATGGGAGCTTCTTTGGAGGTCAAAATAGAGGACACCAGAGAGCACATAACTGAAAACAATGGTCGTCCTCCAGCCCTTTGGGTAATAACTAACAGGGATAAACAAATAAAGCAGTGGTGGAATGTTGTTTCACTGATCTAACGAAAGCTGTGAGTTGATGAGAATGCAAAACCCACTGCCGGTCCTTTATCCACTGGAAAGAGGAAGGGGAAAGGCGTTTATTGTTTGGTAGTAAGTTGTTTCGGGACACTAAATAAAACAGGTATATCTTCGCTTGGGGCAGTGCCTGTGTAATGGCCTCTTGTAAAGGGTTCCTCAACCCCCACTCACGTTGAATACGGATAATGCATCAAATTAGGTCGATTCAACACAGGAACTGGAATTTTTACATAGAACCGGCGCGCAAAAGAACGAGTTTTAAGACGTCCAAGGATGGAAATCGGTAACAGGCCCCTAATAGGTGTCACTAAAATAGGGCTGTACATCAGTAAGCTGAAACTACGCCCCAGTTTGGTGGGTGCCTTAAGTGTAAGTGCATATTCGGGAAACTGGGTTGAAACGGTTTTTCGAAACTAACCTTCATGCACGGAACGCACACGGCTTCAAATGACTCTAACTCCACAACGTATTGACCAACACGCGGAAGGTCTTTGGTCGAGGTCGAGTGTATTCGGGCCAGCGGTGCTCGTTTATTCAAAGCTAGTGATAGGTTCCTCGTGTCGTGTTCTAATGAGACAACATCAAATCCGATCCGGTGCGGCGGCCTGTTCGCTTCTTTCACGCGCACTTCTTCCGTGAAGAACCCAGTGAGATAAACACCCACATGCTTGGACAACTGAGTGACTAACCGGGATACTAAAGTAGTCTTTCCGATCCCTGCGGACAAAGCGGGAATTCACACCAGGCGTTCAAAAGCGATCACAACGAACGCGTATTGGGGTCTAATAATTTTTGGGTAGCATAATTCTTTGCCATTGGAATTTTGTGAATTTCTCTAATTACCCGATCAAACCAATGCCGCCAAGCACAGGATCAAAAGTTGAGTGCCTGAGGTGAGTTTAGGTGAAAAAACCACAAAAAGAAACAATAGGCCAAGGCAGACAATACTCATGGAGATCCAAGAAACAACCGTCTCTTACACAACATCCCAGAAAATTAACATTTCCCGCGAACAGCAGTAGAGTCGATGGGCGGAAAGCCGTCCTGACGCAAGTTCCCTTGACTAGTGATAGAGTCAAGAGAAGGTGAGTTTTCCGCAATCAATTCATAGGGGAAAAAGCGGGAATTCATATACATGATGTGGGCTTCAGACAGAGAATGCATGACTCGAGTAATCAGCATACTAAAGTCAGACTGACAATAAGTGAAATCCTTTAGGAGACAAGCTGCCAGGTTGCCCAAGCCTGAACAGGAGAATTCGAGATGCAGAGGCCGGGTTCGAACCATACACCTTTTAGTTAGAGAGTAAGTGCCTTAACTACTGAGGCACCTCGACTCCAAGGATCTTCAACAAGAAACTTGTGAATAGTGTTTCACCAAGAAGATGCATTGCGATGTCTCGGATAACGTACCAACTAAAACCTGAGACGAACTTTGTGCAACACAATCAGCTGAAACATGTCGTAATCGACAGATTCAACTGGAATCCCGTTAAAACCAAATCAAAGTACACACGAGTGTATCTGGCGGGTCGTTCGTGTTGGCCTGAGAGTTCAAGCACCTACGGGTGTTTTATGTAAGAGATTAGCAGAAACCTCCAAAACAGACTGGTTAACACTGGGAGAACTTACACATGAGATTAAGAGGAACAGAAATTGTTCAATATAAAGCAAGGGGAATCAGCTTCAGTCTTTTATGACAGCAATGTCAGTTATTACATCATTACTTTCGTAACGCCGGAATGTCCTTAGTGTGAAAACAGGAGTGAAAATGGGCAATACTATCTTGCTAGACCACAGAAACCATACCACTAAGCACATGGACCTCCAGGCATAGTCATGCAGTATGAATGGAATATACATATATATGCCGCTAGACCGAAACCTGATATGCTGTGCAATTTCAATCAATTCAATCAATTGATATGCTGTGCATGAAGTGCTGTAACGCGAGGATTTAGACTCAGTGAGGTAATGGAAAGAATCCGGTCGCTGTGGGTTAGTGTTTGCTAGACAGTATGGCCAGAAAGTCCGTGACACAGGGATTCCGTTGTATACATTTGGAAATTTCAAGTATTCATACAAAGTAATAAAACCCAGTTGGAAGAAAAATTACCCGGCTTTCCGGTGAAAAGAAGAATGTTGTGTTTCGGACGCTGCATTGGCGACAAACCAGTAAAACCTACAATGGGGATTAGATAAAACTGACAGTATACTGACCAATAACAACGGCAGCAGTACGGGTAAGCAGTGACGTACAGGTAACATACCAAAAAAGAGAAAAGGTGTCTTGATTAAGCAAAAGTCCAGTTCAGTTCAGCTTTCGGGCCACAAAAAACTTGTGCCGAAATACAGAGGTCCCATCAGCTGCAGCTTCTTTCCCCGATGATAAGGGATTCAAAAAAATGAGGGACTAGTGCTGATAGATTCACTGAAACTGAACAGGTGTGTTTATTCGGTATGGCAGGGAGAGAGAGCTACGCAGTGAGGAGTGTAGCTTTGACGCATGACCGTCGCTGGCTGCGCAATACAGCCATATTTGTCCGGGTCACTAACCATTAGCTTGCCTCGTGCAGAAACCCCCTTCGGAGAAGACTGCAATTGCCAACACGACTGGGACACTTATTCAGGCAGTGTGGATAGAAACTAACAAGGACGCCACTGACGTCGATTAGCGGGCATATCTTGCAGCGAGTCCAACCAGGCGCGATGGGGATCACGCGGACCTTATCCTGGAAGGCGAGTAGCACAGACAGCATCCGAGCGTTTCTTAATCTCTTTCATACCCCTCTGCAGGGTCAGTGGTTGGCCACCTCTCTGCTTCCGCCCCTCTGAATTAAGCACAGAAAACAGCACTTTCGGCGGCAAACGATGGTTTGGTATATGCAATAAATGTCCTAACTGACGCGGCTTCGGGTGCTGGACATCCTTCAATAGAAGTGCCCGTTGCACAACTGAAAACTCGCTTTCTAATTGCCTCCTTCTGGTTACTACGACACCGACCCACACGCACTATGGTCCTGAGACAACGATTGTCGAAGACCTGAAGACGTCTGGGTTCCGCTAATCAGACGGGCGAAGTCTCACAGTCATACAACGAAACAGCCCGCACTGTAGCCTGATACACACGTCCCTTGAGATTCAGGAATATACCGGGAACCAACCACTGTCCAGCTGTAACACCCTTTCGGTGCATAGCTGCCATGCCACCCGAGGGAACCACGAGGGCTGGGATACTGCCAGGTTGCCCAAGCCTAGACAGGGGAAGTCGAGAGGCAGAGGTCGGGTTCGAACCACGGACCTTTCGGTCAGTAAATTCGTGCTCTAACCACTTGAGCCATCTCGCTTCGAGGTCATAAGTGTTTCAAATTAGCGAACGTGGTCCGAGTCTTGCAGATCCGTAAGTTGATCTCATCTGTCACACTACAATCAGAACTAAGATGCGTAAAATGCTCCTCTCTATGGATTGTACATGGAGTGTTCAGTGACTGCATTTCCACGGGCATGACCATACATTTTCTGGGTGCGAAGTGCATACATCCAAAAACACCTGCGCCATCTTCCGCTCTTCGAAGACGTGAACGGGGTCGTCTGCATATTCCAGATCGACAAGGTTTTCATCAGAAGCTATTTGAACACCGGGCTTTTAAGATCTTCCAGCGTTCGTCTCATTACCTTATCGATCACGAAATTAGGTATGAATGGAGAGAGTGGATATCCCTGACGGGCACCCCTTTGTATACGGAAGCTTGGAGACCTCTCCGTATACTCTTACACGTCTAGAAGTATAAGAATACAGAGAACGTATTATGTTCACAAACGTCCTGGGCATTCCTTGATGGGCAATTGTATCAAGGAGAATACGGTGGTTAACCGAGTCGGATGCGCCTTGGAAATCCAAGAATCCTAGAATTGTGAATCGTTTAAACGTACGGCGATGTTCTAGCACCTGACGGAGTGTGAACATTGGGTCAACGCAACCCCTACAAAGCCGGAATTCTGCTTGCTGTTCTCGAGTCATTGTTTCACGGGCAACCACAAGCCGACGAAGCAGAAGTGACGCCAGCAGCGTCGCTACAACCGGGGTCAATCTGATTTCCCTGTGGTTACCTCACTCACTGCGAGCTCCTTTTTTGAAAATGGGTATTATCACCGACTATTTCCAATTGTCCTGGACCGTCTCCTTTTTCCAAACTGCAGGCAAACAGATCAGACAAGCGGTGACTGGGGATTTCACTCCTATCTGTGAACCCGGGTGGAAGGTCATCCAGTCCAGAAGCTCGGTGGCGCTTGAGAGAACATATGCAGTCATGAACCTCCGAGGCCGTTGTGGGTGCCACGTTCACCGTCCAGGGTTCCACATCAACTGTGGGCTCCAGATAAGTGGCAACTGGTGGTTATGATAACTGTTGTTCGAAATATTCGGCCCATCGGTCGAGGCGTTCTTCTTTATTCAAGATGGTAACTCCATTCTTATCCTTGATGGTTTCGCTCACAGGTGGTTTCCGGGGGTCGGTCGTACGGAGCAAATGAAATAATCCTCGGGCATTCCCGGTTTTCTGGGCCTCTTCCATTTCTTCGGCTTTCTGTGTCCACCACACTTTACGGTCAGTTCATACCCTCATTTTCACTTGACGTCTGATAATTCGTCGCATCAAGGTATGTTCGGGACCGGCTGGGATGTTTTCCCGAGATTTAAGCAGTTCCACTGTTCGGTCTGATATCCAGTGGTCTTTGCGTCTGGTGGTGGCGTACCACAGGCAAATTCCCAGCACTATGCAATGAGTTGACAACCTCGTCCCAGTATGAATTCACATCTGATGGTGAAGCATTTGGAAGGGACCCTAGAAGACTATTCTAACATGCGGATCTGCCAGTCTCTCAGTTACCAAGTGATTTGTCCGCACATTACGCGGCCCTGGAAAACGAAGAGAGGAGCGACTCCGGACGAGTGCGTGGTCAGAATCCACAAATATGTTTCAAAACGGCCGGCAATAAGTTACTGATTTGCGTCACCAGTAAGTGATGACAATGTCGTCGATTTGAATTTATAGTTGGCATGCCGGTGGAGGACATCGTGTAGCCAGATGAGTTCGGCCATTTCGGAAGTTAGTACTGCATACAAGCAGTCTGTGGTCATCACACAGTTGAAGCAATCGTTCAACACTGTCAGTACGTACCGACCCCAATCCATATCGGACGCTTAACTGAGTCTCGGAGGCGTTCTTCTTTATTCAAGATGGTAACTCCATTCTTATCCTTGATGGTTTCGCTCACAGGTGGTTTCCGGGGGTCGGTCGTACGGAGCAAATGAAATAATCCTCGGGCATTCCCGGTTTTCTGGGCCTCTTCCATTTCTTCGGCTTTCTGTGTCCACCACACTTTACGGTCAGTTCATACCCTCATTTTCACTTGACGTCTGATAATTCGTCGCATCAAGGTATGTTCGGGACCGGCTGGGATGTTTTCCCGAGATTTAAGCAGTTCCACTGTTCGGTCTGATATCCAGTGGTCTTTGCGTCTGGTGGTGGCGTACCACAGGCAAATTCCCAGCACTATGCAATGAGTTGACAACCTCGTCCCAGTATGAATTCACATCTGATGGTGAAGCATTTGGAAGGGACCCTAGAAGACGATTCTGGTAAGTTCGTCTATCATCCAGATCTGCCAGTCTCCGTATTTGCCCGCACCTTACGCGACCCACAAGAATTTAGGGACGAATGCGTGGTCAGAATCCGCAAATATGTTCTAAAACGACCGGCAGTCAGTTATTGATCCGCGCCATCGGTAACTGATGGCAACGTGATCGAGTTGAGTTTGTGGCCGACATGCCGTTGGAGGACCCCATGTGGCCAGACGGCTTCGGTTACTTCGGAAGTTAGTATTGCATAAAAATGGGGGCGAGATAGCTCAGCGGTTAGAGCGCGAGCGTACTGACCGGAAGGTGCGCGGTTCGAACCCGACCATAGCATCTCGACTTCCCCTGACTAGGGTTTGGCAACCTGGCAGTATGTCGGCCCAAACCTCACAAGTACTTCAGTACCACAACGATATCTGAGCTTTTAGCCCGCCACAATAGGGCATCCAGAGCGTCGTCAGACTTGTCAGAGTTAGTCAGTTGGGTTTAAGCAGAGGCGACAATCAGACATCAAGCAACTTCCCACTTGTGGGATTCCTTCCCAGACGTTGCCAGACAAACCTCAAAGAGTCGACTAACAAGAGGCATCCAGTCAAGCAAGGGACCTTCCTCTCGGTGACTTAGATCAATATCAACCCCAGCAAATGCTGTTGCAGCAGCCTCTGGATCGCCAGAGGTGTACAGCCGGAAGCGAGTGGAGAGTTATAGAGGTGCGTTGATTAACCACTGTGCTTGCGCCCTGAATTGAATTCACGGATTCACGGATTGATACACGGGATGAAGGCTATCGCCCAAGTTTCCTGGATAGGTTTTGTTCTTGTCGTTCACCTGAAAGGCACACGTGAAAAAAGGGTGTAGCACTGCTCTTTAAGTTCTCAGCGCGGGGCAGTATGTTTGCCAGTGCGAGGACTCGATAAGTAAGTGTCCAATGGTGTTTTGAACTGGGTTCTAGAAGGAGCGTGGACAACCGTCTGAGTGAGGTTATTCCACGCAGCAACTACCCGAAATGAGAAAAAAGTTTGCCTAATGAGGGTGTGCGCTCTGAGCTTAAAAATCTTCTTACCATGTCCCCGCCATGTGTTGCTGGGTCAACGGTGAAAAACCTGTTGGCCAAGCCTTGTTCAAACAGGGCGTAAGTAAGAATTAAGTCCTCTCGGAGGCGACGATCCTCCAAGGGAAAGAGGTCAAGCACCACGAGACGCGTTTCGTAGTCCATGGACTTGAGACCGGCAACCATTTTCGTAGCAGCTCGCTGGACACGCTCAATGAGGATTACGTCTTTCGTGCGTCCTGAGTAGACAACCGGGTTGGCATATTCAAGGAGCGGCCGACATAGGCCCCATAGAGTATTTGGAAGTCCGTGCGAGTAATACGGAAGAAGGTGCGCCGAATCATCCGTAGAACAGCGAATGACTTCTGGGCCGATTTCTCAAGATGCATGAGAAGGACAGGTTTGGAGAGAGCCAGATACCCAAATCCTTTCTGGCATCTATCCTCGTGATGTCTTCTGGTCCTTTCTCACCATGCATGACAAAAGAGTTCGCTGAGTCTCCTCCTCGTCATTCAGAGGAAGGTGCCAGTCCAACGACCACTGCTTTGCGGCGCCTACGTCCATTTGGAGGCCACTGGTATTGGAACTCCACGATTTCAAGTCGTCCGCAAAAAGTAGACATGGACTTGCAAGAACATCTGGAAGGTCATTGACGTATATCAGAAACAGCAAAGGTTCCAAAACGGAGCTCTGAGGAACTCCAATGGAGACCGGCGCCGCAGCCACTTTCACTCATCCTTTGTCCATAAAGGGCTGTCTGAAGCTACCGTGTCTTTTGATATACCATAGTGGGCGGAACATGAAGCCAAAGACCGATACAGAGTTGCATGACCGTTCAGCAAGTCACAGCAACTGGCATCCGGACGCCAGCCGGCCCTAACAACCGAACAGCACGTCAGTTGGACGGATGCATCGCGTGCAGGCTTCCGACCGAACGAGGCCATGCCGTGATTGGTCAGAATGCCAGACAATCTTGTGCGGAATTGATCTGAAAAATCTGATCTCACGGTCATTGGTTTGTTCGCTTGGCTGAGAAAATGGAGTAATTTCCTTACCAGTCGAGAGGATATCATCAGTGCGTAGTTACATATGAAACGAGCGCAGTCAATTTGCCGACCATTTGGGCCACCTCAACCGCCGATATTCCCCCTGATAGCAAATCCGCTTGTATTCTCCGAGCGAGTACAGATCTGTACTCGAGAAACCAATGGACTTCAGGACAGTAAGTGTCTATCCCAGAGGTAAGGTAGCACATCTCACGCGGCTCAGAGCAGTAGTTAGATGTTTTTTAAGAGGTAAGCCCAAATGAAGTGTTTGTATAGTCATAATGGTTTCGGGTGCAAGAAAGTTCAACAAATAAATTAAGTGGGTGTAGTCGAGGTTGCGCCAGATCCATCTCAGATAATTAGCTTGATAGGACTCCAATAGGCCCTTTGCCATGGAGTTAGTCCAAGCTAATAGCGGAAAATTTTAGTCCACGGGGCGTTGTCGACATGCGGGACAATTTCTGGGGAGTTAATTTGCCCACAAGCCAGACCAAAGAGAATGATAGGTTAGAAAATTATCACGTGACCGTGGCCAACAGGCTACGTCAAGTGACAACAAGTACATAAGTGCAAAAGTCCCAACGGATCATCCAAAACGCTAGCCAATTCTCCCCAAAGGATAATCGGTCCAGTGTCATAGGTATAAAGCTTGGAACAGTTGCAATCGTGGTCTGTGGTTCCATCCGTTGATCCACTGGTCAATTTTGCACAAACCAAGAAGCGCGCATATTCAAATTGAATCCACACATAGACCAGAGGAAGAACGATTTAAGTGCCTAATACGTTTGAATTGTGAAAAATGTAGATGTTTGATAGGGACAAGAAAGTGGTCCAAAAATTTAGACCTATTCCAAGAAATCTCATCGTAACCCACATGGATCACGGATCACGGATTGATACACAGGAGCGAGGCTTTTGCCCAAGTTTCCCGGGTCGGTTTTGTTCTTGTCGTTCAGC